>KK351169.1:505612-530870 GCA_000671755.1 Glossina brevipalpis | reverse complement strand
GGTAGACAGGTTGCACTTTAATTGCCATGAGTTTTAATAATTATCACTGTTGTTGCTTTTTGCGGCCGCATATATACAAGCAAAATGCTGTGATCAAAAAAAAAAAAAAAAAGATTTGAAGCGTTGAACAAGCGTTTTCTGGACTTTTTTTTTTTTTTTTTTTTTTTTTGTTAAATGAGTTCATTTATATTAAAGTTTTTTGCTGTTTTCTTTAACTTTTACTTTTTGAAAATGCCCCCAATTTTTTTTTCTCTATATGCTTTTATTTTGTTTTAATTAGTCTGTGATTTAATAAAGGAAAAAAGTTGAAAAATTAAAAATAAATTGTAATTTCATGCAACCACGTGTTAAAAGTTAAGTCATAAGGTTTTTTTTTGTCGGTTTTGTTTTATTTTTTCTTTCTTTTAATCTCTCAAGTTGTTATTGTGTTTCATAATGCAAACGGTTATGCACTAAAAATGAAATGAGATTGTGTACGAGAAAGAAAGAGAGGCAAAGAGAAAGGGAAAGAGAGAGAGAACGAGAGAAAGAGAGAGAAAGAGTATGTTTGTAATAATTTGCGGGACCGTATTAAAGTTTTATAATATGAAAGTTAAGATCTAATATCTAATACATCATGTAAATTAAATCAAATTTTTCAAATCGATTTGTATGAAAATCCATCAAATTATTATTTTCTATTTTTATAATATTTTTATGCATTTTTTTTTAATATTTTTTTTTTTTATATATTTTTCAAGCAACAGTAAATTTTACTTTTTCAAGTCTCCTAAAATATTTACGCAATTTTGCACTGTATTTAATAAACTAGTAAAAGCTATGTAATTAAATTAAAACTTATATTATTAATAACCGAAAAATATGTTAGTTCCAAAGTGAATTTTTAACATACACTAGCTAAGGTTCAATGATTTTTCAAAAATTAATTTAATTTATTATTCGCTTTTCAAACATGTTTATATATCAATAAAAATAAAAGCATACAATGTGCAGAAATCACGCTGGTAAGCACCACTTGCTCACAAAATTGAATGCTCTTTATGATGAATTCTAAATATGTAATAAATTTTAATAAAAGTCTAAATACTATATTGATTTATGGATTATGGATTGAATGAATGAATTATCAATACTTAATACACCTTCCAGTTCAGTTAATTAATCGCTTAACAGTATTTGCGAATTGTTTGTAATTCGAGCGAAATTAATTTTTTTGCTAAGCGAACGTAAAAAGAGAACTTGAAAGTAATTAAATATATTTTAAGCTACGCTAAGTCCAATTTGGACTTACATTCGATCTCTCTAGCGTTGTACGTTGCCACTACCATGGACATTGCGCGTCGTAAAATGTTACAACAGATCCGCTGTTTTCATCACATACGCTCTTGCTAACCGAATGGGTTCTCTGAAGTTTTCTTCCAAGCATTACAAACAAAATGGCGAAACCCCTGTCGCCTCACTCTTCGTGGTGGTTGTAAATATTAATCAAACATTTTTTTAAAATATGATTCGAAATATGTAGTGCATCAAGCATTTTTTCAAAATTTGTAATGCAATAAGAATGAAATTTCTCCTTTTTTTTTTAGATGAAGCAATTCGCTAGCGGTTGACCGAAGAGAAACCAAATTAGATTAGAAAATCCGTTGTTTTTTTAAAATGGCTCTTAGTAATATTGATTCGTTTTGTAAATTTAGAAAAAAAGACTTGACAGAAAGAAGCCTTGCACCTATAAGAGGATATAATTAATATCTCTTTGGGAGTTCCGCAGGCAGTCGCCCAGCATGAAAGCAAAAGCTTATGCATATAACTGATTAAAAGCAACTCAGTTCAGCATCATTTATGAACTATATTATATAAAGAAATTTAATCAAGCAGTTGGCTGTTTGCCAAGAATCGTGTTTTTTTTTTTTAATTTATGAATTTTTAATATTTGAAATATCTAAAAAAAACTGCAGAAGGGTTTAGGTTAATATTGTTTCATTTTTATAATGATGTAAAATATTTCTACTCTAAAGAAATTATCAAAAACTAACCTAAGTTACACTCAAATGACTAATGCTTCATGATATATTACTAAAATTTATTGAAAAAGTAAAACAACACCGCTGCCGATAATAATAAAAAAAAATCTATACATATAAATATTGATAAAACCATTAATAAACGAAAAAGTATATCTCTTTAAAGGAGGTGTACAGTGCACACATCAAATTTAGTAAGAAAGTCAACCTACAGGCACAACGAATCGTCAAAGTCCCCTACTTAGATATAAATCACTAGGTTGATTAAATTTGAACTATAAAATAATGAATAAATAAATTCATAATTTTTATATTAAAAATATAAAGGTTAAATAAAATATAAATAGTCTTTTTGCATCCACTACTGAAGGTGAGAAGTATATTCATTTTGTCACTCTGTTTGTAATGACCAGAAAGGAACTTCGCACATCCCATAAGGTATATATATTCCTGATCAATTTCAAATTTAGGATCGTTTGTCCGTCCGTCTGTCCGTCTATGTTAAACATTTTCTTGGCCGCAAAAATGAAGATATCGGCTTCAAATTTGGCAGAAACATTAGAAGTTCTTTCACATACTGTTACTGTTGAAAATAGACCAAATCGATCACAGTCTATAAAATAAGCTGGAAAAACGTCTATTTTGTGGTTGTTTTGTTCAGTACCTTTTCTAATCAAATAGAAAAAATTTGCCTATTATAATTTAGCTTTTTCCATTTTTCTTTTTTAAGGCCGAATATAATTTTGTTACTTGTTATTATTATTCTAATTTATAATATTTCGATCAGTAAAATAAATTTCTTAAAAAAAAAATAAAATAGGATTATAGCTAGCAGCTAAGACCAGCGGTTCTAGGGACTAAATGGTTAACCTAGTCGTTTAATAAAGTTAAATAAATTTATTGACCTTATATTCTACAGATATTTTCAAGATGCACGTATAGTTAGACGTCTCGAATATGAAGTTTCGAACTATGAAGAGGAATTGACATTCGCGGAATATATGCCCAAGCGTAACATTTTTTTTCACAATTGCGAATTTGCTGAGATTTCTTAAAGATCCATTGCTGTGTTGAAAATAATATTCTCAAAAAGTTTTTCCTAGCTCTGATCCTGGGTGTCGTTTGACTTATTTGACATCTAAAGAAAATATTCAATTTTAAAAATACGCTGAAGTTGAAATCATAAAATGGAGGCATAGAGAAATTTAATGGAAAACATCTACGCACTCAGCTCGTAGGCATTTATGGTTACTTAATAAAATGAAAAATCCTTAAAAAAGATGCTTCATCCACCAATTAAAAGTGTGATTTCATTTCATTCTAATCTAACTGCTTTTTTTTCGAAGTGTTACGAAAGTAAAACCAATCATGGTCTGCCCTTATTTCCTGATAGTATTTATAAAAATGGCGCCCTCTACGTTTAAAAATGTTCCTCTTTCTTGTTAAATGAGGCAAATGTTCACAGTTATACACAATGCAAATAAATAAGGAAAAAAAATGAAAACGAAAATGAAAATGAAAAACTATTAAATAGATTCCACACGTAAGGAATGTTTATGCTAACATGACGCACGACGCCTATGTACACGAATGTAGCCCTTTAATATTCAGACTTTTACAGTGGCTTCTGCCCCCTTATGATTATTGCTGTTATAAATTCATTTACATTTATGGTGGCTACAGTGACGTATCAAAAACAAGTATATTAAAGGGGGATGTGTATGTTATTTATAAACATATGTACAATCTACGCAAAGAAAGCAAACAAAACTGCTTAACGTCGTATATACAAGGTAATGGTAATAAGTGAAATTGAAAGTAATTTTGAGTTTTATTATTTAGGAAAAGCTTTTATATCTCATATGATGGACAAAACATAGCCCGTAGAATGACTTGTTGGAGAAGTTAAAAATTTTTTGAAAAAACTTTTTTTTTTGTAATTTTTATACTCTGTCTTGAAAGATCCAAGAATAATAAATTTGTGCTTCTTCCTTTCGTGATGCTTAGTAACGAATTTATAATTTCTACAGCCAAATTTTAGATTAAAGTAACCTTTTCCATCTACTAACCGTATCTTCTACTTCTCCACGTATTCGCGTTTTGCTGGTTTTTGTTTACAAAAATGACGATAAAATTATCAAACTTCGCCTATGTGGTCTTAGATAATTTCTTGAGTCGTAATTTCTTGGGCCATGTTTTGGATTATATTAATATTCTCCATTAATTAATCATGTCTTCTGCCTCTTCCCGTATTCGCTTTTTGCTGGCAGTTGTTTATAAAAATAAAGATAAAATTATCAAAACTTAGTTTATGCGGCTGTAAATCATATTCAAAAAATGGTGACTTACAATTTACCGCTAGTACCTGCCTTAAGCTCTATACAAACATTGGCAAACATCTCCTAAAGAAGGATGAAGCTATACCTTTACATCTGTTAATAATATACAAAATATTGCTACCTTCAGTATAAGGGAGATATAAAGCTAAACTAACCTTGGGGCTTGAGCGAAAAACTGCCACGCCCATATTTAACAAAATCATCTAATCATTCTAATTTACTGTTTGAGCTTGGTAGCTAAAGCAAACATACAACTATTAATACCATATGATTCCGCAAATGAAAGAACTGCTTTATATTTTAATCTTAATTTTAACTGAAAGTTTACTAAACAGATATTTGCTTTTCGCGTATATATATTTTGCGAATTTTTAGTCAGACTATTGGTACTTAATTTTTACTTATTGTGATTAACTGACTTTCCGAAAGTTTCTTATATCATTTTCATTGTTTTGATTAGTTTTTCTCCAGTTAGCAGTTAACTGGAAGATATCTTACGGTTAAATTTAAATATCAGTTATAGAAGATAACTGAATGTTATAAGAAAGATTTGCTTTTAATTGAAAATTAAAGTGATCTAATTTCAAGTTTCGTTTCTATTGGAAATGTTCCTTAATGAATCTTGTGACTTCAACTAAGGACTTGAGTTCTTTCTGGAATTTAAGGAAAGTCTAACTTTTTCTCAAAGAATTCTAAATTTTCTTTTACTACTTGTTAAACCACATTCATATAATCTGCGAAGCTTAGATAAAGATTTTTTTTATGTTAACAGTGAATATAGTAAACAGACCGCTTATATGCATTAATTCTTGTCCAGCCTATTGGTAATTTATCTAACGTGCAGTGAGATATATATAAAAATCAGATATTTGTTATTATTATTTTAATTTATTTTATTATTGTATTAAAATGAAGCCTAGAATAATAGAAGTCTTGGATGTGTCAGGTTAAGGGTCGTACTTTCTAAACACATTACTAAGCCTTAGCAATACATATGGAGTTTCCAGTAAAAACCTCTTCAGATATCAAGCAACTACTAATGAGGCCTGGCTAAGCAATCAATAAGCAATTAAGATATTAACAAATGAGACAATTTTATGTTTAAATTAAATTGAAAGAAAAAAGTATGGCAGACAGTTTTAATAATCAAAATTTCACAATTTCCTTAAACAAAATCAATCGTGGTAAGATCGTTACATAAAAGAAATCGGATTGAAAAGCAACGAAAAACTTCGTAGATTAGGTAACAGTACGAAAGACTTAAGTCCAGATATTCTGAATTAATTTCTTGAAACATAAAATGATAGGCTGCTGCTTATCGTAATTCAAATGTACTTATAACTTAAGTCCCCTCGCGCATTCATTTATATTTACGGCGCCTTTTGCAAAACATTCAAAATGATAAAAAAAAAAAATTTTTTTTTTTTTTATTTGAAAAATTAAATTTCTATTCATGCCTATCGTTAAAGTCCCCTACAAAAATTCGGTTATTATATGATTCGTTAGTTTTTGTTTTTGTGCGAGTCATTGTTGTAAAGACGCAAAGCAAACAGTGTGTCAGCGACAAAGACAAAACAATAGCAGCAGCAGCAGCAACAACAACAACAACAAGAAAGGTATTATTCAATATTAATTCTTTTTATAGGAAAAACTATTTCGTTTTCTTTATTATTGAAGTTCTGTTTTGATCCATCTAACGATCGATTCAATTGCCATTTGTTGTAGTTTTTTTTTCTTTTTTATTTATTGTTTTCACTTTCTATAAAACAAAAACAATAACAACAATACAAATACAATAATAACAACAATACAAATATCAGCAAACGACCAAATATTTCTCGGGTCTCTTCAACTTAACAAAAATTCATAACGAATAGTACCGACATGCTGACCTAGTTTCTCTTATGTGCTGTTATGCTTAAAACATTTATGAATTCTCTGCACTTCGTTGTGGTAGCGCAGCAAAGCGATGGTGATGGCTGCTCTAGCTTTGTGTCTGCTTTCGTTTTCATTTCATTCGCTTAATAGCATTTGTGTTTGCATTACATATATATATGATTTTAACTACAAGACACAGACGTAAGCTCTGTGCATTGCTTTTCCTTTTTCTTCTTCTTTTTCTGCTTCTTTTCCTTCTTCTTTTTCATTATTTAAGACACTCATTTACTGACTTATATATTAGCTACGTCATCGTCATCGCTTGAATAAATGATATGATGGTCTCTATATTGATTTTAAAGAGAATTAAATAGATTTTATGGTTTATTTTCTTATTATTATTTTTGTTTTTTTTTTTATTATATAACATCACGATCGTATACACATATCACTGAAGTTCTTATCTTTTATTTATCTCTTATATGACAGCGATGGTAATTTCAAGTTTTTTTGGTATTTACCGTAAGTTCTTTAAAGCTATTCAAGATGATGATTAGATTTTTTTGATATTGATTTTCAATAAGCTTAACAAGGTGAAGAAAGGGAAAGACTAAAATAACTTTTTTATTTTTTTCTTCTTAATTTTATTATTTGTAACTATAAAGAAATAGGTTAATGTACTTAATTACAAGACATGTAAATATCATGTACAAGACAGGTTATAAGATAAAAGTAATACAATTCGATTGAAAGGCGACTGAAATAATCACCTCAAGCATTCATGGACATCGATAGCAATCCTTTACTTTCAGCAACAAGAAAAACGTAAGTGCTTAAGAATGGGGCTCTCAATAATTTTCTTTTAATAATGTGTACTCATTATAATATCGAAATACACGAACGATAAACGATCGGTCAGTTCGGGAGATGGAAAAAAAGGTTCCTACTACTCGATCTAGAAAATGGTACCTGTTTGATTAAAACGTTATACGATTGAGATTGAATGATGCTGTGAAGGTAGGTCGGATTACACGGACAGTACACGATCGTTCGGTCCGAGGGATATAAATAAGAGAGGGATAAATATGTATTAATATAAAAAGATCCCGGCTCGATCTAGAAAACTCTACTCGAATAGTGTTCGATTAAAAGGCTATTGGATTGACCATTTATTTGATAGAAAGAATCCAGTTTTTAGAAATCTAAAGTAATGAGTCCTTTTGAAGATTAGAGTCAAACTATTGTCGGATTCTTTGCAATTATATTAAAAACTTGACTTGAAACATTAATTAGTTAATAAATGTTAATAATAATAATAATAATCATAATATTCGCTTCAATAAATCTTAAATGATGGGAAATTTGTGGCAAAAAAAAACGTCTTCAAATGTCAGACAACAAGAAAAGAGTTGAAAATGTGTGTTTGTTAATCTCTTCTAATTCCACTAATATTTCTCCTAAACATAAAATCGTGTCTAAATAGCAATTAAAAAAAATATATAAAAAATAAAACAAACATGTGTTAATATCTGTACATGCAAAGATGTCATTGTAGCTTTTTTTTTTTATTGCTTTGCGGTTCATTTTTGCAAATGTTGGTAAAAAAAACCGAAGTAACAACAAAGAAAGATTATGTAGACCGGGTGTGTATTAAGCTTGACCGTATGATATAATAGAAGTACAAGTAGACAAAATAAAACAGCAATAGCCCCAACAACAAGGTGCATGCATTTAACCAAAAACCAAAAAAAAAAAAAAAAGCCAAAAAACTTTATTAACACTTTAACTGAAAACAGTACATTGCTCGCTTGCAATTCGTACTAACTAACTGCTAAGGTCTGCTGTGTGTACATCTTCAAAGTCCACTAAAGTCACTCATATGATATTTGCGTTTGTTGCGCTGTATTGTATTGAATGTTTTAGGGTTGGATAGCTTTGGATTTTCTTTTTCTTTTTTTTTTTTTCGTATTTCTACTTTGCTGATATGCTTCGATGTTTCTTCTGTGGATTTATGGGCGATGACGTTTTAGAAAAAATGCTGCTCATATAAGATTATGCAATCGAGTCATAGTAGACATAGCTGTACACAAAATGCAGCAGTTCAACGCGTTTCAAAGCTATTTAGAGTGTATGTGATATTTTCTTCTGTGCCTTATAAAGCCTGTAATAAGAAAACACACTTAGACTTACCAGATTTTAGGTACTACGAAAGGAAATTTTTAGGTTAATTATTTTGTTTTTTTTTTCTATTTCTTAAATTTTAATGATAGAGTAGCGATTAATTAATTGCCTTTAGATGTAATTGCTGTCAGTTAATTGGGATTTTAGAGCACTTTTTTTGGGAAGTCATGACTTTTTGCAAAAAAATATTGAGTACCTGTTAATGTGCTAATCATGCAAAGAAATTTAATGATTTAGACTTAGATTAAGCAATTTTTTAAACCATCAAGTTTTGGTGTGGAAAACTGTTTTAAAATTTCCAAAAATATTTAACTGGTTGTCCGATTCCAGAGATTGGATTTAGAATGCCAAATGTAATTGATGTTATTTATGATTTTTTTTTTTGCTACAATTTTTCAAAAGTATTTGGTTGGGATCGTTTATTCTCCAGTATTAGCAGAATTATTTTGTTCTATAAGGATACTTAAGTATTGTTAAGGTGCCAGATATATTGCTTATGAATTCCCCATTTTCTGCTTTATTGTTTAAACTAAAGAGCTATGAAATAAGAGTTTTTAAAATCTTAATTAAGAGTATTGTCTTATTTTACTACGTATGTGAGGAGATTATTTTATACATTACTTTATACATATTTATTATTGCTGTAATATTTACGATCCGATCTAAAGTAGTTTTTCTACTTCTTACGTGCATCAGTCGAGGTGCTATCACTGCTTTTATTTTATTAATGGCAAATACCGTAATACAGTAAGATTCTGGGATCATGTTCGAACGTTCACTGTAGTAGAAATTTGAATGAAAATCATAAACTTAAAAATGGACTTGTCCTGCTTACAAGCGTGCTTTCGAAATGCAATTTATTTAGTTATTCAGATATGTAATTACTTAGTTAGTTTGTGATTTAATTATTTAGTTACTTAGTTAGTTAGTTAGTTATTTAGTTAGTTAATTTTTTAGTTATTTAATTATTCAGTTGTTTAGTCATTTAGTAATTTATATATTTAGTTAGTTAGTTATTTAATTATTTAGTTATCTAGTTGTTTAGTTATTTAGCTATTTAGTTATTTAATTATTTAGTTATTCGGTTATTTAGTTACACAGTTAGTTAGTTATATAGCTATTTAGTTATCCAGTTATTTAGTGATTTTATTTTTTAGTTATTTAGTTATTGACTTACTTAGTTATTTAGTTATGTAGCTATCTAGTTATTTAGCTATTTATTTATCGTTGCTATTAACTTTTATTATAATTATCATAAAGTAGGATGAACACTCTAATAGACTCCGTAAATGAATTGAATAACATTAAAAAAAAAGAAAATTATAAAATTTGACTGCTTACAATATTTGAAATAAAAAACGATAATCATTCAAAATCCTTTATTAATATTTATTAAGGTGAGATGCTACGTCTCTGGATTGCTGTGTTAGTTTTGTGAATCTATTATTATTAAATTATTTTTAGAATTTAAAATTATTTATTTTTGTAGAAAAAATAAAAACATAGAGAATTACGATATTGTATTCAGATCATCAACATTGAAGATAAAAAATGAAAATAATTATGCTAACAATCCGCAGACTATAAATAACCTTACAAGTAATCGCGATAACGGGGTACAACTGGTGATCCTGCCAATTACAATAATTTAATTTGCCTCGCTAGACGTTCTTGAATATAAAGTAAACAAATAAACTACAGACACCGGGCTGAAAGAAGCGTGAACACACTATCAGAGATTTTCTAAAGCAGTTTGAAACATAAGGCAATAAATATCTCATTTGAAGATCCAAGGAATAACGATCAAAGTAGAGAGCATAGCATAGCTACGTAAGTAGCAGTAGTAGCAATAGCAATGGTGATAAAGAACCTCTAACCTCTGCGCACTATGATAACAAAAGACGTAAGAGTCCAAGTTACGAGCACTAAAAGTCTCTAGCTACATCCAGACTTTTTTCGGTTTTTAAAATGCACTTTTAAATTTATAAGAAAACAGATCTTATAAGAATATATATATATATATCCTTACCAGACTAGAAGTAGAACTTAACAGAAAACTTTGCTTAAAATTTATATTTATTTATGATTATCAAGTTTATTAAGTAAACGGCTCATAAAGGGCATTATTTGAGAAACCAATAAATTAACGTCTAGTATTAGGTCACTTTTCTGGGCCGTTTTTCAAATTTTCATAGGAATTTATATACAAAAATTTATATGGCAACCTTTCAGGTGTAATGTTTATTTCGCTTTAGTGTCTTTAGTTATTTGTCAGGGAGGAGTAGATGATGTTTTATTTTTTTTTTTTTTAAATAAATTTTTTTTCTTAATTTTTCTCTTATAATAAACTTGTTTTCTTTTGCCAGCCTTTTAGAGGATACTACTGGCCAAGTGACCTAAATACACATAGAGAGATAGAGAGACTAACATACTAATAACTGACCGCTGTTAAATTTGTCTATTTTAAGGCGGGGTGGTAGATTCTTTTGCCGGCTGGTTTTTTCCTTATATTTTACTTGCCTGTCCACATTAAGTCGATGCTAACCAGATACTTAAAGCAGACTAGAGACCGGCCATACCTGACTACGTACGTAGTTTGTTTTGTGTTTATTTAATAATGAGTTTTTTAACACTTTACCCAGGCGGATAGCGATGTTGTGTAGTGTTGTGCCATTTCATATTAAACCATGTACGTCTTATAAGTGAGGAGAGTTAAAGGAATTGTGAAAAAAAATTCGTTAGTTTTCATGACTTCAGAGGGAAACTAAAAAAAAAAAAAAAAATAAAATAAATAATAAAAATAAAAGAAATAAATAATAATTATAAAAAAAAATTTAATAAATAATAAAATTAAAAGAAATAAATAATAATAATAATAATTAAAAATGTATTAATAATAATAATAATAAAAAAAAATAATAATAAAGTAGAAGAAAAATTTATTTATTTATTTAAGTTTCTAATCACATTTCATTTATCTTTCTCTCTGCGTTTTTCGAGTATTTCAGCTAATGTAGATGACTTGCAACAATCTATTGATACTAACGCCGGTGGGCTACTGCTTGCTTATGTTTTTCAAAACAGTGTATGCAGGGTGTGGTGTTTGCCGGTTGTGTGTTTTTTGTTTTTTTTTTTTAAGCATTACTTGTTTGGTCTGTTGTTTGTATTGCAGATTTAATGATCAGCATTTATTTACGGTTCGTAGACAATGCTGCTCATATTGTTGAGCTTTTGTTTTTCTTAGCGAATCTTCGAATTTTTACACCAACAATAAAAGACAAGTGTCAAAGTTGAAATTTTAACTTAATGACTCTTGCGTATTGTTGTGACAATTAATTTCTTTTGATTTATTGAAACTCTTTCTATGTTTGGTTTGAAAACAAAAGGTTCCATTTGAATAGTTTGAAAAAAAAAAAATTTTTTTTTCAACAACTTTTTTTTCAAATATTAAAAATTTTTTTTTTTTTTTTTTACTAAAATTTTATAATTATTCAGCATATTTTTTCCTTTCGCTTTTATTGACGCGTGAAGCAAAAAGAAATCTAAACAAACTGACGACCAAACAACTGTTAGACCAAACCGACCAACTGATTTACTTAACGTGATAACATCAGAATTACCGACTAGAGGCTAGAGCAAGAAAGAAAAAAAAAACATGTTAAAAACTAAATGATTACTAACAACAATAACAACAAAGATAAGGAAAATAATAATAATAATAGTAGACGAACTAGTATAAGTTATTAGAGAAAAACAATAAGCTATTGTTTGTTACCGTTTTTTTTTTTGAAAATTCTTTTCGTTTTTGTTTTTCAGTTATAAGCACTGAAGCAAAACATGCCACAATAGGTCCAGAGTTTTTCCTACTTAATTGTCAGCTTTGCACTAAGAAAGTATTCTTAATTCGAAGGTTTATAGTTAAACGTATACATGTGCGATTCCTATGAACTAAGGTTAGTATTTAAAAAAATTTTTACTTTGTAATTCAAAATTTCGTAAAATGAACATTAAAGGGAGAACGGCAAAAAACTCGGGCTTCTAAAGCATCTACCAAAAGTTATGAAGACTATATACTCTTTCGTTTTTTGATGAGTTTTGATGAAATCAAAAACATTCTTTAGTTTAATTCTTGATAAGTTTCTAAACATGGAGACACGCGTCCTGTTGGAACGTTTCTTTTCTTCATATATTTCTGATTCTCTGAGATGTATAAGGTCTTTCTAAAAATCCGTCTTTTTTCAGCATTACCTCACAAGTATTGATTACAGTGAGAATTGTGCTCCAAATTTGAAGCTTAGCGACGCAAAGAGTAATAATGGGGGAAAGTACAATTCTTTCTTTTAAGTATTCTCTTTTCTTCCAGATCTCCCCATAAATAGCTGAAATTTTTGTATTGGAATTGGGCAGGAACATGCCGTATATCCGATATCTGTTATAAAAACTTAAAAAAAAAAATTACTTAATTTCTTGTACATTTTAACCCAGAGCTATTGCATTACTCTCTTCCTCTCTCTCCCTACCTCAACAGGATAACAAATACACTTACACACTATTAATACCTTAAAAATGTTATTAGGGCTTAAAAACTTTGCCTAAAAAAATAAATTTAGTCCCTTTTCCAAAATCCGAATTTCAATTGAGCAGATTTTGCACTGAATTGATTAAAAGCAATAAATGCATAGTAACATAGTAACTCAATTAATTAATTAATTTCATTTTAATTAATTTTTTATTATTTTATTAAATATTATTATTTACTATAATATTTCAATTAATTGAATTAACGAATTGATTAAATTTATTATTGATTTTTTAATTAGTTAATTTATTTTTTATTTATTAAAATCAATTAAAAATTTAAATCGGGATTGCATTTACTTATTGTTTATTTTATTATTTAATTATTTTTTTTTATTATTTTATTTTATATTATTATTTGTTTTTATTTAATTAATTAATTTATTTATTTTTAAGTTTTATTAATTAATTAAATTAATTATTAGTTTTTAATTAGTTAATTAAAATTTTAATTATTAAAAATTAATTAAAACTTTAAATCGTCCCATTTCTCTCCCTTTACCGCTGGAATCTTTTTTTTGGGGGGATTGAATTTATTAATTGTTCATTTTATAATTTAATTTTGTTTATTATTTTATTGTATATTATTATTTATTATATTTAATTAATTTCAGTAATTAATTTTTTTTTTAATTTTTTTAAATTAATTAATTTAATTAATTTTTAATTAGTTAATTAAGTAAATTAATTACTAATTTTTAATTTTTAATTAGTTAATTAATTTTTTAATTATTAAAATTTAATTATTAGTTTAATAATTAAAAAATTAAATACAAATTTAAATCACGGGATTGAGTTTTCATGTGAACATTCCTTAAACTCTTGACGGGTTGAAAATGAACATTCGTCAATTTATGGTCGAGAATTTGCCCCATCTTATAAAGATGCAGCCGATATCTCGTGGAGAATGTTTGATTCACATCGTATTGCATAAAAAATGGCAAGGTCTAAAGAATAAATTGAAAAAAAATGTAATCAAAATTTCATTTAGAAGTGTGTTTTATATACGTTTCCTATAAAGACTGCAAAATGGATGACCCTGTACACATAAATATATTCTACCAATTCTGACTTACAGTATGAAATAAATGGGTCGATTTATATTTTATATGGGTAAGATTCAAAATTCCAAGACTTTCTGAATTTCGAGGTTATGTGCTGTTTTCAATTTGCAGCCTATTTTATGCTTAAACTTAAAAAAACCGAGTTTGTTTTTACTTTCGGCCAAATGGTAATGCAAATGCCTTACGTTATATTGAGAAAAAACACTATATCGCAAAATCACTCTTAATACTTACACCCACTTTTGGCTTAATCACTTTTTTGATAAAAAAAACCGCTGCATTTGTTTAAGCCAACATCACAAAACCTTACATAAAATGTAACTTTATTTAACAGCCATAATTAATGGAGTTTCTTCGTTAACCAGAAATAAGATGAGATCGTAACTAGTGTTTATTAAGGTAATAGAAATTGTAGATTGTAAATTTGATAGATGATTGGAGCTGTAGTTTGAGGACTCATCAGACAGAACTAAGCAATTGAAAATGTAGCTCCTGGAGAGATCTTGATAAAAAAAAAAAATTCTATAAATCTTAAAAATTATGGAAAAGTGAAGAGCTTTTTTTCATTTTAAAATAATCCCGTAGTTATAAAAAATTCGATTCAAACTGAATATAATTTCGGTTTGATTTTTCTTTTTAATTTTTAAACCAAGTAAAGCATATAACCGACTGTTTTTAATATTTCTTCTATGGTTTAACCGAAGAAGTCATTTCCTTGTTAAACTCATATTTAAAATTTGTGTCACACATACGCCCTCGTTTTAAATGTTTTTGTCTTGCGTTTAAAATTTATTAAATTTAAGCGTGACCGTGTTGTAGCTGTTGTTGCGTTTACCATAAATGAAGCAAAAAAAAAAAAAAAAAAAAATTAAAAAAATTAAAATATATTTATATATAAATGGGTGGGTTTTTTCTTCGGTTTTCAAATTAGTTACAAGTGTTTTCTTGTGCTTATACATAGGTTCAATGTGTGTTGTTAGTTATTATTTAAAATGAAAAGAAAAAACCATGAATTTTTTACTCAAAGCTCCAATTCACTCTGTTTTTATAATCACTACAGACTTATATTAAGTAAGTTAAACGTTTTGGAAGTACATTTGAAATTTAAAAACTTATATTTATTTTTATAAATAATGAACTCAATGTAGATCCTACAAGAGAAGACACATCTCGCATAAACAAGCTTGATGCATTATTATGAGTTAGGAGAGCTAACGTTAATTGTTACAATTCATTGGCGTCGTCACAGTCTTCCTCAAAAATGTGATTAATAGGGAATGGTCTAGAAAATCTTTTTTCTATAACATTTTCCTTGTTTTCTTCCATGAGCCGTAAAGTTTCTTATTCTTGCTTTTTATATTGTAACGACCATTAAATTTCCTATTCGGAAATGTTATTATTACGTTGTCTATTTCTGGCTCCAGGGTCGGCTCGTTGGATCCAGGACTTCTGTCCATCTTTTTCCTAATTCCATCCGAAGTTAAACCACCGCTTTTTGTCAATATTCAAGTATAATTTTATTCGGACATTTTAGAAATTAAGACACAATTCAAGTCTTCAATATCATGTGTCCACCCGTTTGTGTCAGATAATCTAGTCAAAGTAAAACAATAGTTGGCCTCTTAGGACCCTCACAAAATCGGATGTCTACGGGCAAGTTTGCTATGAATGACAAATCTTGTCGCTAGTCAGAAACCAAAAAAGGAAAAGGACATATTTGTTCCTTGCGATTTTGGTTTTCTTCTACAGTTTGGCGTTGCCATACTTTTAACTCTTTTCAGTAGAGTTTCCCCGTAACAATATCCAATTTAACATTGCGAGTTACTGCTGATGGCAGTGCCTACAACGATCCGTATCTTATTATTTACCGTTTAAGGCAGTAGATCTAATAACACCTAAAGAACATTCGGAAGGACAGTCTTGACCAAAACGAGGGCGTGACTTTGGTTTTTACAATATATTTATGATTTACATTTACTTATGAAATACAGAATAGTTAAGCGTAGTATTGCGTAGAATTTTAATCATTCTTTTCTTCTCTTCTTCAAATTTTGAAGTTTCTTCCAATCGCTTCGAAAAGAGCATGTCCATCAAATGAATGAAATGATGTCTTATATTTCTAATACACTAACAGCCATCTTCAGAAAGTATTTGAGTTTTTTTTAAATAAAAATAAATAAAAATAGCACGGCTTCAACGGGACGATCGTTAAGCCGACCCTGGCTATTAAGCTCTTTTCAGAAAGTCTTTGAGTTTTTTTAAAGCATTTCCAAATAAAAATGGCTCGACTTCAAGGGGACGATCATTGAGACGATATGAATCTAAGAGTGATGCAAAATAATGTTGGTGCCTCTGGCAAGAAATTAAAATTTTAAAAATGTCACATTTATGGGACTGAAATTCCTTCATAACATTACCTAAAACGGGGAATATATGGCTAATATCGGGTGTATTGTACTAAAATTTTTTTTTATAATGTAACTCGAAGATATTAAAACCTCAGTACAGAGTGTAGAAATTTCATTTTTCTTCTTTTTTTTAAGATAAAGGTATGGGGGGATAAAAGATTCGACCATAGCCGAATATAATTTCTTTACTTGTTACTTGGTATCAAGGCGCAAAATATTGAAGCAAATTGCAGTTGTTTAATTGAGACAATATTCACATTTATGAAGCAGTATAATCCAATGGATGATCATAGCTTGGGAGGTAGGCACGTAAGCAAGTATGTATGTACATGTATAAGTACAAACGTACCCCCGCAAGTGAAGAGATGGTACTGCTTCAGCTAAAGGGTATACGGTATGCGTCATGGCTACGGGATTTAGGAGTTTTGGTCTTGACTAAGAGATATAGGATTTTGTTTTGATTAAGGATTCCGGGTCATTTGTATATACATATGTATCTCGCGCCCTTAGCCAATGCATGAATCCTAATTCTATTGTTGAATCGTAAAATACTATCCTTTAGCTTAGTCATGAACCCTTTATCAAATAATAGAGATGCAAACCCTATAATCTTTGCCCAAAAGACGAGTTCTATAAAACTTTAGGCCGGACATTAACTCCGTACACCTTCGCCAAGAACTAAATCCCATATCAGTTAGATAAGTCCTCTATCACAAGGTAGCCAAGATAGGAACCCTTTGTTCATTTAGCTTTTAGGCAGGAACTATGAAAACTTAGTCTTCAAAATGTGGATATTTTCTAAACGAGTGGAAGATTTTAGATCGTTTCACTTACAAATGTTTGTTGTTAAGATGCTATCGTCAATCTTGATACTTATATCCTTGGACGGTATTTAGATTTGCCAACCGCCCACTATTGGAAAAATGTTCAAAAAGAAAACAAATTTGATCGACATTATTATCGATAATTTATAATTTATATCAGATATGAGTCTAGACTTTTATGAAAACACTTAACTAATGTTCCCACAATTAACAAGTGATTATTTGCACAAAAAAAAAAGAAAGGGAAAATATTTTTCTTACTCACTTTAATAAAATATTGCTATTCCACTACACATTCTATACGAAATTAAAAGTTGTCGATACAGTGCAATTACGATTGATTTACAATCCTAGCAAAAAAATCAAATGTGAAAACTATCAATTGTGATGATTGCAATACTGTCATAGAAGACATGCAAAGACGATAGTTAACATTCTGTACAGGCCGGCATATCTAAATCTAATAATAAGAAGAAAATCTTCGGCATACATGCAACAAGCGCATGAAAGACTTTAACCACTAATTCATGTCAATTTTTAATAACAAACACTTCAATTCTCTTAATAGATGACGATAGTAATAATGGCTGAAAGGAAGACAATATTGTTGTTTACTCACGCGGTTATCTGTATGTGTGTATATGTGTAAGTGTGTGTGTGTTTGTGTGTTTGTACTGGGGATGTATGACAGCAATAAGAAGGTAAACAAAAACATCAAAAACAAAAGTCAAATCAGGACCGACTAACCTACAAAAAATTGACTGAATGAGAACTGTGATCATTTGTTTGTTGTAATAAGATCACTTGAGTTTTTCTTATACTAAAGCAATAGAAAAAAGTACAAAAAAAACAAAAACTAAATTTCAAAAAATGACAATATTCAAGAATTATTGTCATATAAAAAAAAAATACCGTTAAGACAACAACGAAAATAATGCCACAGTAATATTATGTGTAATATCAGGCAGCAGGCACTGAAAATACAGAAAAAGGAGAGAGATTTTTTTTTTTTACTTTTTTTTTACATTTTTTTTTTATTTTTGGCTTAAACCTCAAAAGCCGCACTTATAAGCTTTACTTCCCCAGCATCATATTGAGGTGATTTAGTTAAAGATTTTGTTTGCTGCTATCGTTGCAGTCGTCTCTGTTTTGAACTAAAAAACGTGACTAAACAATTACGTTTGAATTGTAACGAAAATGAAATTTAAAATTATTTTAAGATTTTTTTTTTTGCTTTTTTTTGGATTGTTTCCAAGGAATCAGCTTTAACCACCAGCGTAATAACAACAACGGATGCCACTGACATATATGTTAAACTTTTTTTTTTTTTGTTTTTTTTTTGCAGCATTGTGGATGAAATGTTTATAAATAATGTGGTTTAGTATTTCATGTTGCAAACCATATAAGCGCATACAAATACATGTTCGATGGGATGGCATGGGAGACCATTCATTCAGACTTGCGGAGGGAAGAAAACAAGACAATGGTTTAAAGTTAAAAATGTATGAAAATGAAATTTGAAACCTTCGTACAGCCGCGAACTGTGTGCTTAGTTAGTAATCGATTTTCTTGTGACAAACAGATATTATTTTAATAATTTTGTTTTTTCTTTTTTTTTGTTTGTTTTTAGTTATAGATTTATAAATTGAAGAGATGCATTGGACGATGTGGAGTTATAGTTTTCCGTATGAATAGCTTATATGTATATAAATATGTTCATAGAATTATAGGGATTTTTTTTTTTTTAATTCATTGCCCCGAGCAACGATCATATGTTCGCTTTGTTTTTCGATAAATATCGATAAATACCTCTATTTAAAGAAAAGATCAAGCAATATTTGTTATCGTTTTTCCAGAACTATAAAAGTAGGAAACAGGCCTCCAAGACGCCACAATTTAGGTCTATGCTCTGTTAGCGAGAATTGCAGTATTAAGAAAAAAAAAAGTCCATAACATTTTTAAAAAGTGTTAAGCCTAAAAATTTGATTTCGATCATTTGTTTCTAACATAAGATGATGGGATGTTATATTAGGCCCTTGACAAATCGTTTTATAGAAAAAGCAATGAAATGTTACAAAATCTTTAGAGTGGTAGTATCACTCATGAAAGTGGTTATGTTAACGAATGAAGTCCAATTTTGTAAAAAAAAAAAAAAAATGTTTTTCTTATTTATTCCTTTAATTATTTAGGTAGTTATGGACTTTTTGATCGATGGAGATATCCATCATTCAAATGGTAATGTTTTCCTGAAAAAGTCAATTACTCAAAGAGTAGTATATAGGTGACTGACCCGTTGTTTGAAAAACATACAAAAAATAATATTTTTTTAAAACTTTTGGAAGAAAAGATTAAAATTTGGTCTTAAATATAGCATAACTTTCCTCTAACTTAAGCTTTAACGTCAAAGATTAACAACATCATGAAATACTAGGCGAAATCTTATTAGCTGCTTCTATATATGAGCGACCTGGGAAATAATGTGGAACTAAATTTTCCATTTTTAGCAAAGTTTTTATTGGATACAGTTACCCGAAAGCGTAAATTCGATTTCTACTGGTACAAATAGTCTTCTCTCGAAGTGACTTCGTTCCGAAAATCTAAAAAGTAGACAGTTCGATGCTTCAATATTTTCTGTAAAGGGAATAGAAAATTGGCAAAAGCCATAATCGTAAGAAGAGCTCTAACCAAACTCGTTAAAAAATTCGTAAGCAAGACCGCTATCATGGGTTTAACGTGGATAACTACTCTAAGAGTTTAAACTCGTGGTACACCTAAGCACATGACTATTTTTCAGCGAACCATGGTCGGCATTCCTTAAGGAGTGGATTAATCTACAGTTATACAAATTCGAGAAATTCCAGAAAGAAGTTCCACTGGTTTATAGTTCAGAGTTTCACTTTCCCACGATCAGGCAAGAAGCATTCTCCAAGCCAATCGTTCTTTGGGCGACGTGATCTTCGCGGATTTATTTGGACCTTTAAATAGGAGGTCCATCCCACTATCGAACTCTTCGATTATAATGTACCTAGAAGTTCATCGACAGAGCCCCAAAATCCGGCCATATTCAATACTGCTTCGATGGATAATGCAAAAGCAAAGTAATACATATGTACGATCCCTTCGCAGAAGGGAGTAGAGAAAAGGGCTTTCTCTTTTCTTACGAAAATGACGATTTTTCCGATGATCTCCTCCTAAAATCTTTGAGAAACTGTCGACAAGCATCAATAGTTAAACCTTAACCCGATCTTACCATGCCGCAGAACGGAGATATAGTCTTATATAACCTCGTCTGATAGCAAAATAAGACCCCAGCCACAGTCACGTTGCTTAGTGCGATCACGTAGAGGTGAGGGTTTAGTACGTTTCCGCTCCCATTACTTTGATGGGGAATTTCATTTACCTACCTTTCTGTTAGAACACAATAACGTCTTCCGCCTTATCCAAAAAAGACACAACTTGAAGATGGTCTACCGGTCTTTTGAAATTACAAAGCATTCAGTAAATGTTGTAGTCTTATAAAGTGCTTCGAGCAGATTGATTAGAATCTCTCTCGCATAAAAAAAATACATTTCAAACAATTGAAAGCGTATAGTCACATAATTAACAACCAAATTTCGGTTCTACATTATAACTCCTCGTCGAGCTGCTAAAAGACAAAGCAAAGTAGAGAAAGAGTAGAGAAAAAGTAGAGAAAAAGTACAGAAAAGTAGAGAAAAACTAGAGAGAAAGTCGAAAAGCGATAAGGATTCCGAGCATTAGAAACATATTTCATCTTCACTACTTGATAATAGAGTTTCAAGCAGCCGGACAGGGGATAGATCGATGTTACCGTACCGCAAAAAAGATAGAAACTTTTCGAACGAAAGGCTTAATGTAAAGATCGTCGGCATTGTTTTTAACCACTTGCAGCCTAGCGTACAGATGAACTCCTCCATTTGAGCGTATCTCGAACAGTTCCTAACTGAAAAACTAAAAAAAAAAAAAAAATAATTCATGAATTTTTATAAATTTAAATTTTTTTAAGCATTAGCAAGCACCACAAAAAAAAAACAAATTTTGTGCTTTTCATACAAATGATTTGTTTTGGGAAATACATGCTGTACATATAGTAAAATATCATTCTGCAGTGGTTGTGCTCGTACATAAAATCTCTAACGTGTATCCGTTGGGTTAAAAAAGCCAAACATATCGAAAAATTTATCAAAATTTTAAAAGGAAAAAATAGTTTTTATGTTTTTCTTAAAAGCAAACAAAAAACCAAAAAAAAAGAAAAAGAAAAACCAGCAAAATACCATTTGTAAGAGATCAAGTGATGCATGATATGTATGTGATGGAATTTATATGTTTTTATGGTGTTTTTTTCTTCCGAATGATTTCTCATACCTGGAACTCTTTTAAGGGGGTTTCTCTGTTGTGTGTTGTTATTTATATTTTATGTTTAGCTTTTCTTTTTTGACAAACGAAGATCTTTAACTTGGTCAGTGGATAAAACAATGAAACATTTATTTGTAAATAAAATGTTGCTTTTTTAAGTTTTTTCTTTTTTTTTTCTTTTTTTTTTTTCTTAAGGAACACGCCCATGGTTTAAAGGCTTCACTAGATGTATATATACTTATATATATTTATATATATTTCTCTGTATGCAAATAATATAACAAAAATATATATAATTTTGTTTAGTTGTTATTTCTATTTGATTTTAATTTATTGCTAAATATTTAGTTGCAAGCAACTTTATAATAAAGAAAACAAAGAAAAAAAGAAAAAGAAAAAAAAAAAAAAAAGAAAAAAATAGAAATAGAAATAAGAAAAAATTCTTCTGCACATATGTACAATAGTTACAGTTGGATGGAATGGGTGTAACATGATACAAGTGAACTGAACATAATCGCAAAGATAACGCAAATACATACATACGTACGTACATACATACATACCATCGAGAGTTTTCTGGTCATTCTTTTAATGTGGATTTAGAAAAACAACTCTAAACGGTTAAGTGTTAGATTAACATATACATACAAAACAAATCTACCCATATAGTATGTGTGATAATGTAACACTTTATCCAAAACGGTTGCGTCTGTATAATAATTGGTGTCGGTGTGTGACCACAAACGTATTTTGCTTGATTTGTTTGTTCATCTACGCAAAAGTGAACATTTACACGATAGCATGTTATACATACAGTATACGTTGTAGTGTGTGGTTGTGCTGATGGTGGTGGTAATATTTTAACATGTGCTCTGCTATGTTGTTTTGTGCACAGTTTCTTTTGTATATATGCCTCTCAGCTCGCTAACCTACCTCAATCAAAAAAAAAAAAAGAAGGAAAAAAAAACACTTTTTTCTATTAACTTCCCATGTGAGCGATCCCACGCGATATCATAACGGCGATTTGGTTTATACTTTTTTGACTACATATCTTTATGAGCTTCTATGGATATATATATATATATATGCATGTGTGTGTGTGTGTGTGTGTTGTTAACTATAATTTTTCTTAAATTATTATTTTTATGAGTTGTTATTATTTTTTTTTATTTTGTTATTTTAAGAAATTTATTTATTATACTTTTTCGTGAGATTTTAATTTAAACTTAAAAAATTGGTGATAAGTTGTATGCGGTTTTTTTCTTTCTGTTCGTATTAAGTCATTATACGGAATCAGCGCGAAAGGGCGCGACATTATATTATACTGTCTCCGCAGTTTTTACCACTAGATGTTGATGTTGATGTCTATATATCTGGCAACACTCAGACGAGCAAGTGCTTAAAAAAGGTGACATTTCAACTTACATTTTTTTTTGAAAATAGTTTTCTAATTCTTTGCAAGTGTAAAAAGTTATATTGATTTAAAAATGAATGAAATATCTGGAGAAGTACGTTATGCGATGCTCATCTCCGGTGGTGGGTATATTTCATTTTGTCATTTGGTTTCTAACTCCCACAAGGAAACTTTTTGATCATCACCAAATTTAGAATCGATTTAACGAAGTCTGTCCGTCCGTCTGGGTAATGTCAGTGTTAAACATTCTACTGACCGTAAAAATAAAGATATCTTCAAATTTTGCAGAAACATTACACCACCAAATTTAGAACCGATTTCACCAAGTCTGTCTGTCCGTCTGGGTAATGTCAATGGTAAACATTCTACTGACCGCAAAAATGAAGATATCTTTAAGTTTGGCAGAAACTTTAGAAGCTCTTGCATATGGATTAGTATTGAAAATGGGTCAAATCGGTCAAAGGACACACCCACAGTACCACCTAGACTGAGAAGATCTCAGCTTTTGGAAGCAAAAACTAATTTGGATTTTTACTCATTACTCGTTGTCCATAGCAGATAGAATAATGAAAATTTCCAAAAAATTTGCGCCAGCTATAGTAGTAGTCTCTGTGGCAAAATGGAGACGATCGACCACGCTCAATCCATATAATAGAATATTAGAATT
Organism: Glossina brevipalpis; assembly: GCA_000671755.1. Classification (NCBI taxonomy): domain Eukaryota; kingdom Metazoa; phylum Arthropoda; class Insecta; order Diptera; family Glossinidae; genus Glossina; species Glossina brevipalpis. The sequence continues at coordinate 507,122 of KK351169.1, read as the reverse complement.
AAATTTGTTTGGGAAATATTTGTAACATTAAGAAAGATGCTTCCGAAATCATATAAAATGGATATAGTCCTAGTCAATATGAAATTTTGAATCTTCCGGATGTTTACCACAGACATTACACAGTCGGACATGCTTAAATCGATTCTAAATTTGATGCTGATCAAGAATATATATATTTTGCGGAGTCTTTCTCAGTCCTCTGAATGTTTGCCACAGACATTAAACAGTCGGACATGCTTAAATCGATTTTTAATTTAATGCTGATCAAGAATATTTATACTTTGTGGGGTCTTTGTGGTTATAAAAATGTACCAAAAGCTCCGCGGAGGAAGCAATTAAAGCAATTAAAGCAATTAAAGAAGAAGTCTAACTGCTATACTCACGAAATGGAAAATATTTACCGAGGAGGTCAAGGTATTGACAAGCGATAAAAATCTAAAATTTTATTCTTTTCATGTGAATTTTTAAGAAGATTTTTAAGAACATTTTTAAAGCAACATTTTAAACACAAATGCGATCGGAATTTGTGTTAAATTTATATTACTTCAAATTAAAGTAAATAAATGAAAAAATATAAATATAAATATAAATTGCTAACGAAAGATTGCCTTTTTTTTTAGTCGAATTTTTTCATTCAAATAACCGTTACTTATGCGCAAATAAAAATTTTTAATAGCCCTCTCGTATTTGTCTTATTGTAAACATCTAGGTTAACAGCTGTATTCTAACCTTGTGATTCATTATAGTTTTTCGAACTTTGCATCAAATATCGCATTCCAATGCAATGGTCCCCGTTAAAACTCTTCAATATCGATTTAATTATAAAACATGGTTGTTAAGTTACGAAACGTAAGAAAACAAAAACTCTTTATGACTTGGGATGCTTCTATAACGTTGCTTAGAATATGACTGTAAAGTGTTGTTTTTTTCATACCCACCACCCAAGGTGAAGGGAATATTTATTTTGTCATTTGATTTGTGTGTGTAACTCCCAGAAAGAAACCTCGAAGATCCTACAAAGTATATATATTCTTGATCAGCATTAAATTTAGAATCGATTTAAGCATGACTGTCCGTACAATTTCCTGTCTGCGTAATGTCTGTGCTAAACATTCTAATGGCTCTTGAAAATGAAGATATCTTCAACATTAAAAGTTCACATATGTTGCTATTGAAAATGGATCAAATCGATCACAGACCGCGTCTACAGTATAAGTTGAAAGCACGTCTGCTTTCTGGTTGTTTTGCTCTGGCTGTTTTCCATCGTATTCCATGGTTGGCTGTGTTCCAAGGTATTCCAAAAAAATAGAAAAAAATCTGCCATGCCCATTCATGAAAATCAAGTTTTCCCCCTTTTCATAATCACCACCAAGGACAAAGGGTATGTCTCATTTTGTCATTCGGTTTGTAACAATCAAAAGGAAACTTCCGGGATTGTGTATATACTCTTGATCAGCATCAAATTTAGAATCGATTTAAGCATGTACGTCTGTCCGTCTGTCCGTCTGTG
>KK351169.1:467017-477594 GCA_000671755.1 Glossina brevipalpis | reverse complement strand
TCTAAAATATTTTAATTTATGCGAAATGAATTTTTTTTCTTGTTTTTTGTTTTTTTTTTTTGGTTGCATTAATCGCCTCAGTGCAGAATAATTTAGAAAAAGTTGGAATAACAAAGCAAACGTAGCATAACATTATTTACTTGCATATATTTTCTTTCCGTACACAAAAAAAAAAAAGAAAAAAAAACGAAAACCACAAACAACAAACGATAAACAATGATACAGACAGACACTTAGATAGATAGTTAGATACCAAACAGAAAACATATCGGATCTCCGCATCAAGTTCTATAACCTCTGCTAACTGAAATCGAGAGTTTTACCAAAATATTTTTTTTTTAAATGCACATCTAGTACATTGTTTCACGTAAACGCTTCTTGCTGATTTAATATTGTTATTGTTGTTGTAGTGTCAGTTACTCGAAAGCACAAACTTACAACTGGCAGCCACTGACAGGCAGACATACTAATAACAATAACCGCAGTAGAAACCGAAAGCAACCAAGAAATAAAACCAACAACCAAATAGAACAACATGTCGTTGACATGAGAGACATGCTTGAGCCCCAAACAGTCAACGAACTAACTGGCCAAGAAGCAGAAGCATAAGAAATAACAGAAGAAGAAGATCGTTTCACTATAACTTGTTAATGCTCTACCGTTTGTGCGGCACACAAAAAATTACAAAAAAAAAAAAAAATAAATAAATAAATAAATAAATAAAGAAAATTGAAAACTATTCGCACAAGTGCGAAGTCGTCAGCAATACACACTAGCAAGAAGTGAATATACTCTACATTGTTCGAGCCACACACCGATGAAATCTATACGTTTGTTGCAAAATTTGTGTGGAACATTAAATATGCATTAGGCATAGAGTCAGAAGAAACAGTCAAAGCAATAACTAGCTTGTGGCAAGATAGCGATTTTGAATGATTTTAGAAAAGAATTTCGATTAACGAAATTGTTTAGAAATAGAAGGAAGAAGAAAGAAAAATAGGAGAGAAGTAAGCAAAGACCAATAACATTTGAAATAGAAGAGTAAAGAAAAGGAATGAAAAAGAAAAGAAAGGAAAAGGTAAACTAAGAGCTAGAACCTTGAAACGAGGGACGAGACAAGAGGATACGAAACGAGACGGGAGAAGACGAGGAACGGAGGAGTAAAGAAAAGGAATAAAAAAGTAAAAGAAACGAAAAGCTAAGAATATGTAAGAGAAGATAGCATTAGAGACAAGGCGTTGAAAAGTGAGCCAAGACGAAATGATATGAAGCGAGACGATTCAAAACAAGGCGAATAAAATAAGAATAAGGAGAGTATGAATCGATAATGAAACGGTGACAAAAGAGGATAACACTTGAATCACTTAAGATGGGACGATATAATGCGAGATTTGACGAAACTAGACATGGACTGGCAAGAGAACAATATACCTGACTAAACGTGGCGAGAGAACAATATACCTGGCTAGACGTGGCGAGACAATACGAGACGAGACAAAACGAAGCGATATAAAGCAATATGAGAGGAACGTAGAGGAGAGAGAGGACATGAGCCGGTGTGAGAAGAGTAGACTAGGGAAAAGAGCGAAGAAGGCGAGGTAAGGTGAATATAGACGTGACCAAACAATACGCGACGGGACAAGACAAATCGATATAAAACGAAATCCGAGGAAAGTAGAGGAGAGAGGACATGAGCCGACGTGAGAAGAGTAATGTAGGAAAATGAGCAAAGAAGGAGAGCAAAGGTGAAAATAGACGTGACCAGACAATACGAGCTGAGACAAGTGAAGTGGGATCGCAACAAGACCAAATGATACGATATAAAATAAAATCAGAGAAAAGTAGAGGAGAGAGGACATGAGCCGGCGTGAGAAGAGTAGAAAAGGAAAAAGAGCAAAGAAGGCGAGATAATGCGAAAACAGTCAAAGCATGGCGAGATGTGGTGAGATTAGACGAAACAAGACGTGAGTCGATAAGAAAAAGAGGTAAATAGATAAAATGAGACAACACAAAAAGACAAGAATGTGCGAAACCGGATAGGGCAAGGAGATAAAAGATGAAATCGGCAAAACCATATATGTTAAGTGGACAGGAAACAAGAGAAGTTTTGGCGAGGCAAGATGACACAAGATAATGTAAGAAACGAGCTTAGAAGAGACATTAACGCTAATATAGGGAACTGGGTTGTATGTGAATGATAATTTGTCCAACGTTGAAAACCATAAGAACACCCAAGCAGGGTATCAAAAAAGGGCATTTATACGTAGTGTTACTTTTTAATTGTTTTGCCAGCAAATTTTTCTTAAGTGAAAAAATATTCGTTTTTTTTTACCGCTATTGCTTCTAGATGATTTGGTAGTAGAGTAAAATAATATGCGGAGGTAAAGCAAAAAAAAAAAAAAAGATTTTTTTTATAGTTTTTCTAAAATTTTTATTAGGTTTTTTTATTAAGTTGGTTTTCGATTTCAGTCAGTTGCTTTTGCATTTATTCTGCATTTGAACATTATCAATACACCGAAAAGCTTATGTCTGTAGTACAAATCAAGTCAATCGCTTCTTGGTTGGTTGGCTGTTGGTTGACTTTAGTTGGTTAGATCGATGGCTTAGCGTCTACTTCGAATGAATGGATGCATGTAAATGGATGACTGGGTAGATGGATGGATGGATGGATGGATGGATGGATAGATGGATGGATGGATTGATGAATGGTTGGATGGTTGAATGAATGAATGATTGTTCGTTTGCATGGTTGAGTTTTGTATTAGTAGTATAAAGCAGGCGAATATGAACGAAATAATATGCATTTGTACATATTTCATTTAACTCTCGCTTATTTTACTCACTCATCGCTTTTCTTGCTTAGTTTGACGTAGATTCGCAGAGCTCGACTTGGCTTAAGACTATTCGCTGCGAATAATCACAGAGCACGTTGGCTTCGTTCGTTCGTTGTCGTCTTAAAAACTAGGTCAATTGTTTGTTATTGCTTTTGCTTACTTACTTGCTTACCTACTTGTTGCTGTTACTTTTGCTTTGTTGTTGCTTTCCTTAAAGTATAGTTGAATGACTGCTTCTATTACAGCCACTAACAATTTTTTATATTTTTACATCTGTTTCTTTTATTATATTGTGTATATGTATATGTACCTCACAAACTATTACTTTGTTGCAGTATTTTATGGCCTGTTTATGAACTTAAATTAGTTTATTTATTTTTCATTTGCTTTTCTTTTTTTCCCTGGAATATTTTGCTTAATTTTAGTTTCATCTTCTTTTCAATGCATTCAGGTTAATTGATAGAGAATTACGTTTAAGATGAATGCGGGAAGTTTTTTTAAGTCACCTAGTGATTTATAAAGTAATTTAATCTACTAGATCTACAACTTATATTTAAAGGCAGATATCGTACGAACGACTTTATTTGAAGTGTTGTTTCATTGTTGTTGCGGTTTTTCTTTGCTTGCAAATTTACATTTACTGTATATTTAGGAGAGCCACATGTGTAAAAAATGCCATGAAATATAGGATTTAGTAATGTGATGACTGCGCAGGTGATTACTGCTACAAAAAAGGAATAGCCATATATTATATATTATATAATATATTATATATTATATATTATATATTATATTATATATTGTGTATTATATATTATATATTATATATTATGTATTATGTATTATATATTATATATTATATTATATATTATATTATATATTATATTATATATTATATTATATATTATATATTATATATTATATTATATATTATATATTATATATTATGTATTATATATTATATTATATATTACATATTATATATTATATAAAATTTCGCTTTCTACTCTCTATTTAAAAAATATGTCCCTAACTCCCACTACCGCCCCTGATCTAATAAGTGCTATCATGGAATCTTTCAGCAAAGAATATTTAAGTTTCTTTAAATCTTGAGACGTCCCCAATGTGACGAAATTGTTCTTTCTATGATTCTTTATTTTACAGGACGCCACGACATTTCAAGTTTAATTTGGCGTAAGTATCGCATTTAACGAATACTAATCCGTCCCTTGTCTCCACGGCCGGGACGAACGACAAAATTAACAAGTTTTTGATTTTCACTGTTTAGTTCACCTGCTCTGATTGTATTTGTTGTCACGCCATGTCTGGTCTTTGTTTATCATTAGACTTAAAGTAAAAGAAAAGTCTCTTCGTATTGTGTGATTATTCAAATAAAAAAAAGTTGTAACCAACAACTAGCACAAGTCTTTTACTAAGAAATATGTTTGCATCCACAAAGAATGTAAAATATTTTTAAAAAATTAGAAATAATAAATGCACAGAGCCATGGGAAACACATGTCTCAGCGTTTCTCATTTCCGATTCAACTCACGGACCTTCACAACTCCTTGTCGTTGGCATCCGCTAGTAAATGTTAAATGTTAGTTGTCGCTAAAAGTATTACAGCCAGCTGTTTAAATCTCCAGTGTGTAGAGTTGAACTCTTTTTTTTTTTTTTTTTGGGATATAATTAATTAATGTACTGAGGCCTTAGTCTTGTGAGGTCTATAGGTCCGTTGAGGTGAAAGATGTGTGACAAGTGAAGATTAGTTTTTCAGTAGATTCTCTTGCATAACAAACATCACCAATATCGTCTGATATGTTTCAAAAGAATTCTCCTTCGAACCAGCAGGGAATTGATTAAGATGAAACTTGTGAATTTTTTCGCTATATATATATATATATATATATCAGAAAGTTATATCATTTTCAATTAGGTCACATTTTGGATAAAATTAAACCTATTCCCTTATGGGATCATGTTGGCAGCAAATGTAGTTTTTTCAAACATTCTTGGATCTACATACACGACAAACCGAAATATCAATCATTTTTGCATCTGGGTTTTATGTCAAGAAAAGCTTTTTTTTATATCACAACGATAGCTATGCTAGGTACAAGACACGGATGGATGCTTTGGTCTCAATGTGTCCAGGTACTCTATAGTAAAATATATGTTTGACGCAGTATATAGAATCAAAATTTTGGAAGAACTATCATGGACTTTCGTTGAATAACTTGCTATAAAACCCACCACTACAAGAGGACAAAGAAAGTTTTTATTTTTGCTCTGACAGTAAAGCAGCTCTACTCTTGATATAATCAATATGTATTTGAAATAGAGAAAAATTTTGAATGAATCTCATATCAAAGATTATCATCCAGTTTGGGCACTAGGTCATTGCGTTTTCTTTTCAAATGAAAAAAGTGATTCTTACGCAGGACAAGCGTAAATTGATGGTACAATTTTGCCTATCAATTGCACTTAAAAAAAAGCAATAGGGGAAAATAAACAAAAGCTACACTGATAGCTCTATACTGATAGTTGTACGTTGAGGATTATACGTAGAGAGTAGAATAATGGTACTCGGGGCAAATAAGATTTAGAGAGATAAGTTCCTTTTAATAATTGTAAAAATCATTGAGATTTTAAATAAAATCTCTCGCTTTTCGCGATCTAGCGATACAAACTTTATCCAAAGGAGGAATACGAAACGCAGATTTGTAACAAAATTTTTTGCTATAAGAATAAATTATAAATTTTGAATGAATTTGTTTTCGCAAAAAGTTTTCCAAAGACAACTTGATTGAAAGTAAAGATGTGTGGACCCTGCTGGTTTGAAACGAGAGCCAAGTTGACAAGTACGAAGTACATCCTTAGTTTTTGGTAGAGTTGGAAAGTAATCGGGAACAGCTGGGCATCACGATATCACCAGATCTTTATTATTGACAGTTAAACCCCTTCTTCTCAGCAATTCCCTAAGAAAAAGCACAAACTTATCAATAGAAACGGCTGTTATATACACTGACCAACTTAATCCAAACCAATCCAACCCTTCAATAAGCAAAAAAATCGGAATAAATTATTAAGTAAGAGGTAGTGTAAAAAATAACTAAAACTTAGCTAATAATTTATATACTACCTACGGGTCGGTCTCTCTCAGAAAAATCTCTGTCAAGTTACGTACAAAGTGGGTCGCTGAAAATTAACTACCATCATTTTTGAGGTTCAAATACGCACGTGGTCTAAGGACTGGATTAAAACGTCAAAAAAAAAATGCATCAGACAAAATTATGTGTATATGAGGTAATAACGTTCTTAATGCTGCAATTCATTGCCAGTCATACTGAAGCTGAAAAGTCCGTGCTGTTATTTACAACTCATAACGCAGCCAGTTTACTATTTATATATTTTTGTATAATATATAAATGCTTTAGGGGAGAAGGGATTATTAGGATTCGCCGCAAGGCTTTATAGAAGTTTTATTAGATTTATGACTTTTAGTAAAATCTACTTATTTCGGTAAAATACATTTTTTCCACAATATTGTACGACAGATACCGTACACTAAATGCTGCTTCCACAACCTAGAAATAGAATCTCTTTTTTATTAATTTCTCCTCAGATGAGTTTGGATGTAAATTCAAAAAACTTTAGTTTTTTAACTAATGCAGACGTTAATATTTCAAAAGGAGCGTTGAAAGTACGATATCGATAAATCGATATGAAATGAATGCAAATTTTCTACAAAGTGGTCCAAAATTTTTGTATATGGACAAGTAAGTAAAACGTTATCTCATGTCTGTCTGTCTGTCCATGTGACATGCATTTAAATAGAGAAGAGCATAAACAAAATTTTGAATGTTTTTATTTTGGAATTCTTCAGAAATAACTTAAGTTGTGTTAAAACTTAAAGGCTTTTTTTTTTCGCTGAGGGTCATATATAAACCGTTATGTATTTGTAAGTAAGTAACTTTGAGAAGTCGTAACGTGCACACATTAAAGTGGTTTTCGACTGGTTTGCGGATGATACTAAGAAGTCATAAAATTTTAACTTTTTGGTATTTTGAACTATTAACCCTTTTCAAACTGCATTGGTCCACACACACGTATGTACATACAAGTTAAGTATTTTTACTGCTTCGTTATCCGTTTAAGGAAACCTTTTCAAAATATCGCTTTAAAGAGTTTTTGGTTTTTTCTTTTTTTTTCTTTTTTTCTTTTACTTATAATCCCTTTTATAAATGTGTTCGTGTATGTAATATGATGATGATGATGAGTTGTTTTCATATAAATTCTAATTAAATAATTTCTAGTTTTATATGTTGTGTGTGATGTGACTGACCGTTTACTGTTCCACATTTGTCTTGACAATAAATCTACCGGCATCCGTTAAATACATTTCCATGTAATTCTATTTTTTTATTTTTATTTATTTTTGTTTTTTTTTACTACTTAATGTTAAGACACATATCGTTCATTGGTCTCTTGCGGTTAAACAGGTTTTATTGTTATTACTCGAATTATTGTTAAGTTTTTATTCTCATTTTCCTTTTGTTTTCTTTTCTGCATATCATGTGAATATGTTTTTTTCGAGAATTTGCCTACAGTCTTATTTTGCCATTTTTTTTTTTTGAGTTTTGTTTTTTTTTTTTTTGTTTTTATGCTTCTTAGTCATATTCTAAAGTTGTGTTGTTAAATGTTTTCAAAAGAATCTTAAATTTTAGCGCCGCTACTACTTGGTTACGACTTTTTTCACACCTTCGTTATATTACATGTGGTTGTATATGTTGAGGTTCTTGGGTATTCGCTGGATAAATAATGTACATTTGTTATATCAATCGATTTAAAAAAAACATAGATTGTGTTACTAAGATTTTGAAGTAATTTTTTAATTGAAATGAAATTTTAAATGAAAAACGAAACGAATTTTTGTTTTATAGATTCAAAAGCTGTTTTAGAATCCAAGTCAAATGTACTGAAATCATGAACTGAACGAGCTACTAATTAATAGCTTTTTTCTTGGTAGCAATGGATGGTGAAACTTACAGATTTTATTATTTTTTTTAAATTGCTACTCGTTAATTCTATAGGAGAAGGAATTAAATACTAAGATGATCTGAAATTTTAATCTTAATTGAATTTCCATAATTTCAGTAACGAAAGGAAAATTGAAAATCAAAAGTAAACATTACTTTTTGACATATAATTGACATATCAATTCTTCTTAAGTTGCTAACATATGTTTTTGAGTGTAACGAGTTTCGACTGCTGATTATGTTAACAGAACAACAAATCAGTCAATAATTTTCGTGATTGATACCTAAGATCCGTATTTCGAAAGTATTTGCTTGTCAGTTCGATTATTTGTTTATCAGCTATAAGGGCTTTAGTGAAGTCACTTTCGTTACTTTTGAAATAATTAAAAAATTCGTATTTCGCAATTTTGATTACATATTCCTCTTTTAAGGGGAAAAAATATCGTTCCAGCTTAATATTGGCTTGAATAGTATTATCAATTTTTCGATGTTTTACTATTTCCAAACCAAATTGTCGAGACACCGATGATAATGGACACAGTGACTGACCAAAAGAAAATTATTCTCGATAAACGAAAAGTAATAGGGCGCGAGCTACTTGACAGCCCCAAGATATCAAAATGTTAGGCTATTCACTCTGCGTACAAATTTGGGCATGAGAACCCTGGTTTTGCAAATGGTTGCCAGTTCTGCGCACAGTGTAGCAAAAACGTCAACTAGTTACTGATTCGGTGAGCGGGTAAAATTCCATGAATTGAAGTTGCAATTGCTGTCCTATTCATCCTATTCTCCATTTTCTGTAGACAAAATTTAAAGAACTATTCCATAGAAAAAATTTGAATTAAATGATGAGGTATCACGAAATGAATTTTTGGCTTCTTACTGAATTGTTCTAGAAAAAAGGAACGAAATACTAGAAAAGTATTGGACTGATTGTACCACTCATGAAGGAAACTATCTTGATGAATAAAATCGAATTTTACAAAAAAAAAAAAAAGAAAAGAAAACGAATATTTTACGTACTGCGGACTTCACTGACTATTGTTTTGTAGAGGATCATCTACTTCATGGTCCGGTTTTGGTAACCCTGTTTCAGTAACATATGCATAACGGAACCGTCATTCACGGCATCATATACTTAGCGTAATATTTGCCATTTTACAATATGGATCGCTTAAGGAGCGGTTCTTAAAATAGTAAACACTTATTGCAAAAATGCTGATTTTGTAGTAGGCACGTTACATGGATTGGCCACTACCATTTTGCGATTTCTTACCGCTGGACCTTTTTTGTGTGGGGTTACGCAAAGAATCGTGTTTATACGAACAATTCTCAAACTCGTAGCAATTGAAAAACGAACGTTAAGTTATGTACGAGCTATTGCGCGACATTTTCAGACATGTAATCAAAAACCATTTCAAAAGAATCCAATTCTGTTATATGCCCCGTGGATATCTAAACAATATATTGAAGAAGAAAAAGTTTATTCCAAATCTCAGTCAGAAATGTATTTCATTTACTTTTACTGCAATGCTACAAAACTATATAACGGTGAGTGTAAAACTCTTTTAAAGCTCTGGATTTCGTGATCTGTTCCAAATTTGTTTATTTTTTTTTTTTTTTTTTGAAAAGACAATAAGTAAGAAATACTGTTAGAAGACACTGGCGATATATATAGCTGCATACTGAGGAAGAGGAAAAGAACATAGTAAATTTAGAACATTCAGATGAAGAAAGCAAAGTTAAAGTATTTGGAGTAATCAAAGAACAACAGAGACTGAAACTCGTCTCGAAAGCTCGACAATAGCAAGATTTAAGACAACATCCTGTAAAGGCCAATAAAATAATTTAGGCAATACCTAACAATGATGCTGTTCCCTGCTTTCAATTGTGTTTGATTTTGGGGGATTAGTAACTTAGGTTGCCCGTTTCCTTAATCATGTCAAGATGAGTCATGAGTCTAAAAGAACTGAAATCAATTTGAACATAAAGTGATTAACTTCGCGTTTTTTTTTGCCACGATTTGGCAGCTTCCGGAATTGATATGCCATCAAATTGAATGTTTTTTTAATGAAGATTTTTGCATTTTGAAATGTGTTCAAATTATAGTATGCAAGCAATTACAGTTATTTTCATAAATTATATTCCATGTTTTTTTTTTGTAACAATTTTGAACTTTTCGGTAGAAGTTTATATGTAAACAAAGAACTGTTACAATTAAATTCTTAATGCTTTTGAATGCAATGTAAAGACTTGTATTTTCAAATGAAATCATTTGACGAAATCACTGAAATTACCTTTAATGTAAATTACTTTTCATTTCCTGTAGCGATTTAAGACTATCTATGTCGGTTTGTCTGATTTCTATCCATATATTCCTGTGTTCAAACATACAAGTTTCAATTTTTGAAATATTCCGACGAAATCTGATCTATGGGCGTGCCTTGGCCCAAAGGTGAAAGCTATTGAACATTAATTCGTTCGGACCAATTTTAAGGCGACTCTTCATACCATCTCCCATCTGGAAAAATTCTTTATATAACAAACATCGATAGAAACTAGTATTTTGGTATATAAAAAAAATGTGAAAAATTTGGATCGCATGGGACTATTTCTTTAGCCGCCTACCATATAACCTTTCTTATGAAAAGTTAACCCTTATATGATAAAACCATCCAATTTGTAATATTTTATATGTAAATAA
>KK351169.1:440675-456792 GCA_000671755.1 Glossina brevipalpis | reverse complement strand
TTTTTTTTTTTTTTTTTTTTTTTTTTTTTTTTTTTTTTTTTTTGTTTACTTTCTTGAGAAAATGAAAGCTAAACTAAAAGCTTTAAATAGTTTCTGAAGATTGAAGAATTATTGCGCATTTAGGGAAAGACTCTCACAGTGTGGATTTATTTAGGGTCAGTCTTAGTAATTGGAATTTTTATTTCATTAACGCAAAATGCAAATCTATACAAATTTTCTTGCTTATGATTCAAAGATAATATCTGTGATAGGATTTTAATCTCTTAATTTTAGGCAAATGAGAGAAAAATATGCAATTGAGATGATGAAGTAAATGAAAAAATGAAAGAGAGAAATTATGAGTATAAGTAATGAATTAAAGCTTCAAAGAGGAAGAGAGAGAGAGAGAGTGAGATGGACAGAAAAATGCTGTGAGAATGATTGGAGAGTTTTTTGTATGTTTTTGCATGATCAGCGAATAATTCGATAATGTTATGAAATATATATGCGTGAAAATGTGTTAATCGTTTTAAAAATAATCGTATAAGTTTACACGTTCGAATATAATTATAAATCATTTATGTTTTATATAAATCGTAATAGTGAATGAATCTATTGTGATCGTCATCTACTATTTTTTTGTTTTTTTTGCTTTTGTTTTATAAATAATTTCGTTATTTTAGGTTTTGATAAAAATGATGTGAGCAAAAATGAAATTTTGTAGTGTTATCTTTAAGCGACTGCTTACATTTGGGAGTGGAAGCGGCGAGGAGTCAAAGACTACTATTGTAATGTAGCTAAAGTAGACATTTTTTAACATATGAAAAAGAAGAGGGGTATTAACTCCTTCTCAGCCCTGAGTATGATTGGCTGACATCTTTTTTCTTTTATTTTTCTTTTATTTTAAAATCTCTTAACTCCCATGCATGCTCTCCATCATTCTTTTGTTTTGCTCTAATTAAATACAATCGCCTTCAACTTCTTCTTGATGCACCTCAGGATCAAATTCATCATCAGCGGTAGCCTCTTGATATTGCTGATATTCCGAAACCAAATCATTCATATTACTTTCAGCCTCAGTGAATTCCATTTCGTCCATACCTTCACCCGTATACCAATGCAAGAAAGCTTTACGCCTAAACATAGCTGAGAATTGTTCTGAGATACGTTTAAATAATTCCTGTATGGCTGTAGTGTTGCCAATAAAAGTGGATGACATTTTCAAACCTTTGGGTGGTATATCACACACGGCAGTCTTAACATTGTTCGGTATCCATTCAACGAAATATGAGCTATTCTTATTCTGTACGGCCAACATTTGTTCGTCTACTTCTTTCATAGACATGCGACCACGAAATACGGCCGCTACTGTTAGATAACGACCATGTCGTGGATCACATGCGGCCATCATATTCTTGGCATCAAACATTTGTTGAGTTAATTCCGGTACAGTTAAAGCTCGATATTGTTGTGAGCCTCGAGAAGTAAGCGGTGCAAAACCGGGCATAAAAAAGTGTAAACGTGGAAACGGTACCATATTAACGGCCAATTTACGTAAATCGGCATTTAATTGACCCGGGAAACGTAAACATGTAGTTACGCCCGACATGGTTAGAGAAACCAAATGATTTAAATCTCCATAACTGGGATTAGAAACTTTAAGAGTTCGGAAACAAATATCATATAGAGCCTCATTATCAATACAATAAGTTTCATCCGTATTCTCTACCAATTGATGAATAGATAAAGTGGCATTATAAGGTTCAACCACTGTATCTGAGACTTTGGGCGAAGGCACAACCGAATAGGTGTTCATTATACGATCCGGATATTCTTCACGTATTTTGGAAATTAACAGTGTACCCATACCAGAACCGGTGCCACCACCTAAAGAATGCGTCAGTTGGAAACCCTGAAAGAAAAAAATTGTTAAAATACTTATGTAATGCTAATGCAGAAAGAAGAAGAGTTTCACTTCAAAACGTACTTGCAGGCAATCACAATTTTCACATTCTTTGCGTACTACGTCTAGTACATTATCCACCAGTTCAGCACCTTCGGTATAATGCCCTTTAGCCCAATTATTGCCGGCTCCTGATTGTCCAAAAACAAAGTTATCTGGTCGAAACAATTGACCATAGGGACCAGAGCGTACTGCCTCCATAGTGCCTGGTTCTAAATCCAAAAGAATGGCACGTGGTACATACTTACCACCAGAGGAACGTGTAACAGCTGAAAAGTAAAAAAAGCAGAAATTTCTTTTGTTAAAAAACTTATGAAGAAATTATAAGAAAGCTATTACAAATTGCAGAAGAAGTCAAGAAAGTAAGCAGAAATCGAATCATATTTTCTTGAGGTAAATGGAACAAAGAGAATTATTAACTCGAAGAGGTTTTCTAAGTTCTTCGGGGAAAAAGAAATCAATTATTTCAACTGTATCTCTATAGTTTCTTCAGAAGAGACGATCGACATTTGGCACACGTCAGGGAAATTGGAAGCAAATAAAGAAACCAATTCGTCTATCCCGATGGAAAAGCAAATGCTTTCTTATCCTTAAAATGCTTGAATTGAAAACGGGGAAATGGGAATTCCTAACAGGTGCAGAAAGACACGTAGACTAGCTGTCTTATCAAGAAAGTCCATTCCCGAAAGGGTAGAGAGCGGAGAGTGTCTTTCTATAGAACGTGAAAGGGATAATAAAGGTAGATAGGTTTTATGACGTATAAGAAAAGATGAGATCATTTATAGTCTGAAAGCGGAAAGTCTGGGAGCCTTTGTCAACTTTGGTAGAGATATATAGTCACCTGTTAAAATGAAAGACAGAGAATAAGAAGAAGCGTTGCTTTATAAAAATAGTCATCAAGGACTTAACTATTATTCACAAAATAAGGAGAACTGAAGAAACATCCATCCATTCCCTTCTTAGCCAACGAACCTGACTATTAAGTGACTTTCAATAATTGTTTTTTTCGAAACTTAACATTACAAATTTAACTTAACACTCCTTTTCTGAAGAATATTTCGAAGAAATTATTATATTCTCTTGTTTTATTAGTCAGTAACCGAAATTCGTTTTACTATTAAGTGGTAGATAAACTTAAACAATAAATTATACTCAATAAATCATAAAACAATCAACACTTGTTGTTTGTTGATGAGGGCAAATTAAATTTGTATGCTTGGCACGTGCGCACATGCGCACCAATATAACAACAAGCGATGTGCTTGAACAAAAATGGAAGGAAGTCATTCGAATCGAAACTTAAACAATCATCACAAACAAAAACCGCACAATTCAGAAATAAAGACAAAGCCAGTTATATATTGATATTATGCGATATAAAAAAGAAGAAAAAATAGGGGAACAAAGTAAGTTAATACACGCACAGAGATGATCAACTAACCACGCGAATGAAAACGGACATTTGCTTCTAATGGTAATTGTAGGTGCGCTATCGCATGTTACAATTGATTTCAAGAAGCACCTGCAAACTTTTCCAACTACTGCCTACTGCCAATGATACAAGAATTGTACGGTTATTTCTTCTAATTTCAGCAGATACGAAGATTAACGAGAAAAGCGTTAAAAAAGCCACTAACGTGACGTTCATTGAATGCAAGATATTAAACAATTTTTTATATGGGCGTTCTGGCTAGTGCGAATCATTGAATATAAAAGTGTTCTTAAGAGTAATAACACACAAGAAAACAAGCAAGAAAATTAGGTTTGGCTTGAAGCGATTCTTGAACTCCTGCAATATTCATTAAATGTATAAAAATTTGAAAATTTTTCTCTTAATAGAAAACATTGTGATATATTGAGAAAAATTATTACACAATTCTGATAAGCTTTAACGAAAGGACAAGATAAATTGAGAATTATTAGCGAGGATTCCGAATCCTCACCTCATTCCTGTTTAACGATTCGTCAGTGAACGAAAAAATTTGTTGATAGACTTTAAAACATCGTTAAGCTTTGAAGGCCACGTAATTGATAAGACAGTAAGGGCTATATGGATTGACAGGGTTGTAATTGTATCGAAAAATCTAGAGAAGCGGTTGAGTCTTGCCAACAGAGAGAACCACGAATAGAAACCTTTACTACGTTTGCCTTTAACGCTTCGCCAGTGAACGAAAGCATTTACTGATAGACTTTAAAACATTGCTAAGCTTTAACGCCGTTGAAGGTTATGTAAATGTTAAGATCGTATGGACTATGTGGATTATAGTTACGACAGAGTTGTATTGTACACATCGAAAAATCAAAAGAAAGGTTCGGTTCTTGTCAACAGAGAGAATAGAAAGATTTAAGATTAAGATTGTCTTTAACGATATGCTAGTGAACGAAAGCATTCGATGATACTTTACTTTAGAACATCGCCAAGTTTTGACCGAAGACGCCGTTGAAAATTATGTATACAATATGGTCTTAAGGACTAAATGGATCATAGTTGGAACAGGATTATATTTACATTGAAAAAACAAAATAAAGAATGGTCGAGGCTTGCCAACAGAGAGAACCATGAAGCGAAATTTCTACCACATTTGTCTTCAACGCTTCGCAAGTGAACGAAAGAATTTGCTGATAGGTTTTAAAACATCGCTAAATTTTAGCTGTATAATCATTCACGGCGGCGCCGTTAATAGTTTTATATACGATATGGTCTTAAGTACTAAATAGATCATAGTGGCGACAGCGTTGCATTTACATGGAAAAATCAAAAGTAACGGTCGGGTTTTGCCGACAGAGTGAAAAATCGTGCTTAACGATTCGCCAGTGAACGAAAGCATTTGCTGATAGGTTTTAAAACATCACTAATTTTTGACCGTAAGATCATTCACGACGACCCCGTTGAAGGTTGCGTAAATGATAAGATCGTAAAGGCTCTGTGTATTGACAGGGTTGTATTTGCACCACGAATAGAAATCTTTATCACATTTGTCCTTAACGATGCGCCAGTGAATGAACACATTTGCTAATAGGCTTTAAAACAGCGTCAAGTTTTGACTGTAAGATCATTTACGAAGATACCGTTGAAAATTACGTAAATGATAAGATCTACGAACGAACTAATTGGATCATAGTTACGATAGGGTTGTATTTGCATTGAAAAATCAAAAAACAAAATGGTCGGGCTTTGCCAATAGAGAGAGCAATGACTAATAATCTTCATTTCGCCAGTGGTAGAAAGAATTTTTAAAAACATCTTTGAGTTTTGACCGTAAGATCAGTATTTGCTTCTAGCTTGACAAGCAACTTGCAGAATATTAAATTGCTTCAAGGGGAAGTTTATGATAAAATCGCGAATCACAACTGAACTGAAGTAAGTTTTATAGCGAAGGTACATTACACAGGTAGAAAAGGGTAAAAAGGAAAACAATGCACTTTGAATAGATAGATAGTATGGAGAAACCTTTTGACTTTTGCCTTTAAAACATTCTTAACTGATCTTCTACATTTAAAACAAACTAACTAACTTAGTGTCTTGCATATTAAAAATTAAAAAAAAAAAATTGTTCTTGTTACCATTTTTCTTAGAATTATCTGAACGATAAAATGATATGAAGAGATTTAGGTTAACTATATGAAGAAGAACAATACTGTTTCAAGAATCTAAAGAATCCATAAAATGTGTTTAGCATGAATATAAAATATAATAGAAAACATATTAACATTTACTGATGCATTTAATTGCGCAAACATTACGAAGCATAAGACAAAATTAGTATGCATTCGTTCTTTGATGGTGCATTTAATGAGCGAAATGTGCAATGAATAGCATACAATATTACCACTTTATAGGCCAAGAGTCATAATTATTGTAATAACACAATCGTACAAATAATACATACAACGCATAATGAGCAAACGTACGAAATGATTCATCAGAATTTTTGCTTTCTTGTAAATGAAAGCGTGCTGGAATTTTTACTTATACATTGGTAGCTTTAGCATTGATAAGTATGTGTGTGTGTGTGTGTGTGTGTGTGGCACCGTTTTAGAAATCATTTTTATTATTTTTTAATTACTGACAGCATGCCCCATAAGAGATAATGGAGTTTAAAGTGGCCTTTGTTTCCTCATTTGTTCTTTCTTTTTCTTGTTTGTTTGTTTATTGTTTCGTAAAACAATGTTAAGTAATCTTATATATGATTATTTACCTGACGCTTCATTATAGTACACACTGACACGTTCCAATTGTAAATCACTATCACCATTATAGATACCGTTGCTGTCAATGCCATGCTCTTCAGAAATAATTTCCCAAAACTGTAAAAGAAAAAAGAAGAAAATTTTAATTAAATATTAATGATTTTAAAAATTCATTTTTTTTTTTTTTTTTTGAAATTAGAAAAGTTTTTATATATAAAACAGTTTATGGGTTTTAAGGAGAACACTAGTTTCTCCTCTATGTTTGTATGTTGAACAAGTTGATCATTTATTTAAAAAAAAAGATTCTAAAAAGCAACTGCTGAACTGTTTCAAATCGTTCAATTGTCCTTTAAGACAAAGTGTAACTGTTTGATTTTTTTCAAACTCAGTTTTTTTTTCTATTATTTGTTATGTATGTTGGTATCAAATCACGAGTGAAAATTGAAATCTATGAGAAGGTTATCATGTTGCAGCAAATTTTAATGCAAGTTTACTCACATCGTTGTGTATGTATATTCGAAAGACAGATGTTTAACTATATCTTCTTATCTCTCTATTATTGCTTCAATTTTCTTATATATTAAGCATTTTATGGAGGAGAAGTAATTTAATTTGATTTATTGAAGAGTTACTCTATGCAGAGATACACAAAAGAATTTAATGCTACTTAAGAAACACTTGAACTCTTATACGAAACATTATAGACAAAATCAAGTGCAACTGTTTGTTAGTTTTTATTGCTAAGACACGGGATGCCATAAATAGCAACAAAGCATGCATGCATGATCGGAATAATAGCTAAATTCCGAGCAATCAACAAGCGTTACTTTAATTGATGTGCTTACGAAGGAATAAATTCATTTTTGATTCCGAATAAAATCTTTAGTGTTCAAATTAAACTTGTGTATAACCAACCCAACCGACATCAATTCAACATTTTGAAAGTTTAAAGAAGTAGTGGAGGATAGAGTATAATGATTTATCCGTTAAGTCTTCTTCTTTTCTTTATTCTGTCTAAAAGTGAGAATGAACCAGTCAGTCATCCTCGAAGCCCTTAGGAAGAATACATCTAATATTTACGGAAAAAAGAGAAGTTACAATGTCTCATCGAATGAATAATTTTAGAAGGTCAATAAAATCGACTATTCTTCTTTTCATAACCATAAAGCTTAGATAGATCACTTGTGATGCACGTTTGAGATCGCTTTTAGGTTTAGATATGAAGAAATGTATTACGACTACAATTATCATTAAAAAAGTCTTCTTCGAGTAATTCATTCAGCTTTGTCCACAAAAGAAATTATTTATTTTGTTGAAATGACAATTGTCACGGTTATGAAGATCATCGCTAATGCATTACGAATTGAAGGATTCTTAAGAATATTTTTCCACTAAAAAAATGCTGATATAAGTTTCATAAGGTTTATAAATAAATAAAAGAAAATTTAGAATTCATATACAGTCGATGTAGTCTTTTTTATGCGATTTTTTGGTGGTATTTGTTTTATACGAGCTTTTTCTTTTACACGATATGCTTTGCGCCATTTGTCTTATGCGATTTTTTTCTTAGTGCTATTTGTTTTATGTGCGATATTTTTCTTTTGTGCTAATTGTTTTATGTGATTTCGTTTTTTTGTGAGGTTCGTTTTATGCGATATTTTTCTTTTGTGCCATTTGTTTTATGCAATTTTGTTCTTAGTGTTATGTTTTTTATGTGCGATATTTTTGTTTTGTGCTATTTGTTTTATGCGATTCTTTACTTAATGCTAATTGTTTAATGCGATTTTTTTTCTTTTATGCTATTTGGTTTGGCAGCCCTTTATAACAACGCACTAAGCTTATTAGCCTGACATCTGATAATGGTCGAACTATGTTGTTATTATTCGTATGGGCTGTCTGTACTGCGATCTAAAAGGTCTATTGTAGTCGGCCCTGCTCTTAGCCTTCCAGCTTTAGAACTTTAACAAATTCTACCAAATTCGGAGCCCCATAGTGTGTTTGGCGTTACGAAATGTCTTCTGAACGACTGATATGTAATTCTGTAGATTGCCTCACATTTGCATAAAATGTCATAGAACGTTTCCACTGCCCTTTGACAGAATCTACAGGAATCGGAAAGTCAAACTATAAGTAGCAATTTGTTTTACTATGAGACCATAGCGACTAGCGTGTCTCCACTGAGATTTCTAAAGAGAAAGAAAACGGAAGGAGAAAGGATGTGGTAGGACGTTTCCACTGCCCTTTGACAGAATCTGCAAGAAGGTCGAACTCTAAGTGCCAATCTATTTTAATATGGACCATAGCGACTAGCGTGTGTGAACTCAAACTTCTAAAGGGAAAGGGAAGGTATGTTGTAGGACGCTTCCACTAACCTTTCACAGAATCTGCAAGAATTGGAAGGTCGAACTCTAAGTAGCAATTTATTTTAAGACTGGACCATACAAACTAACTCAGATTTATAAGGGGAAAGAAATGCCCTTTCTGTAAAAACTGAGAAGTCGAACTCTAAGTAGAAATCTATTCTAAAACGGGACCATGCCGACTAACGCGTCTCAACTCAGATTCCTGTAGATGAAGAAAAAAAAAGTATTGATGCAATAGGATCAATATAGCTCCAGAAGGAAAGGGATCGGATAAGAGAGGGATCTGTCATGTATAAGCCTTTTTATAACGGAAAGATCATCCAGATTTTAATTGGATATATGAGGTGGCTTAGTAAAGACCGAACTAAGCGGAATGCGAACTTTTGCTGAGTTCGTAAAAAATATTCATATGAAAATTCTCGTAGGTTGCTTTTCCTTTGTCACTGTCATGAACTCTACAAAACAAATAAAATTATTTTATCTATAATTGAAAACTTCCTTAACAACTACAACATTACAAGTAAAACCATATCGCATATACGTGTGTGCGTGTAATGTCAGAATTCTCTATAAAAGATATCATCTTTTGCAATATGAATACATCAAGATTTGCTTTTCTTTGACAGTGAAATTAAAATAAAAAATAAATAAATAAAAAAAATTAAATAAGAGGAGCAGAAAAAAATATATAAAATAATAATAATTCTTTTCGAAATATAAGATATACATTCTATATATATGTACTTATATATATATATATATACATATACATAAGATATTTTCTGTTCGAATTTTTTTAATTTTCAATTTCCTTTAAAGTTCATTCGATTTTTTATTTATTTATTTATTTTATTTTTTCGAAATGTTATACAATTTTTTAGTTTCATTTTTGCGAGCGAGAGAGGAGAAGTTGATTAAAATTGTGCAAAAAATCCCATAGGGCAACACAAATACAAATATTTATTTAAATAAAGAGGAGCCCATGCTCCCAAGCGCATACGTACGTACATACATTATGTAGATGCATGTACACATACATATATGCAGTGTGATAAAAATAGAATTGATATGCGTTATGTTTTTATTTTAAATTTTTTTTTCTTTTTTTTTTTTTTTACTCGAATTCATTTATTTATTTTTTTTATTTTTATTTTTTTGTCAGCACAAACACAGAATGTGTGAGAGTTTTAACACTTGTCTTTACTTCATTCAGTTCATATGTATATAAATAAATAAAATGACAAATAAAAAGGGCAGGCAAGCTCCTGGGGATCACATTCACATTCAAAATGAATGAGAATGCATTCTATAAAAATAACCTAAAGAGAATTTTTATTTTTCAACCCGCAAAGCTTGACTAAAACAACCAGCCCAGAAACTTTCAACTTGGGAATGTTTAACAAATTCATAAAGAAAAAAAATTTTCCAAAATTAAAAAAAAAAAAAAAAACAAAATAATCTAAAGTATTTTTAGGTATAGAAACAACAAAAAAAAAATTCTGAAACATATAAAAAACAATTTTAATATTATCTTTCACAAATGCTGAAAAATCCATTCAAAAATTTTCAAATTCATTCAAAATGTTAAGCGTTTATTGCAACCATACGGTTTTATTATCTTAAACTTGAATTAGACGCAATTCATTTGTAATTTCACCAAACATGGTAAATAGCAAGTTTGTTGATTTTTTTACAAGATGACGTCGCTGGTAAGAGAAACGTATGTGCGGAATGTGAGAATTGTTTTTTATAACCATCAATTTAGGTCTACTACATATGTCTGTCGCACATGATGAACTCACGTCATTGAGAATATGATTATGCATCGCTTGTATATATATATATAAAAAATTGTCAATACGGTATTCATCTGCTTTCTTGAAGGTTATATCATGAATTTTTCTTCTACCTTAACTTGATGTTTTTTGAAATTTTTGAAAATTACTGTTTAATAAGCCCTCGGACACGCGGATATTTATAGGGCAGTAATTCTCTAAGTGCGAACATTCATGTCGCGGGTCAGTAACCAAAAAAAAGGTAGAGGATCTATTTACTAACCCCCGTTGTGGTTTTCTCATCTGTTGGCGTTTCCAACTCCTTTCACTCTTTACCAGAGTTTCCCTTCTTGACAATAGTCGTCTTCACACTGTGAGTTACCGTACAATCCTTATTTTGAAACATACCAAGAAATGTAGGGATGAAGAGCGTGGACCAAAGTGCGGAGGGCGCGACTTTGGTCCTTACAACACCGTCTATGCCTTGCGATCTTTTCTACATACAATAGGGGAAAAAAGTATAACACTTTACTTATTTTGACTAGAAATTGCGTTCACTAAGCGATACGTTTACTTAAAAAGGCTCATTCCTATGTTTCAAAGGTAGGTCAATGAGGGAAACTCTTAGTTAAAAACGACCATGCCAATGTTTTCCAGGTCGTTCGATGAGTTATACCCTTAGTTAAAAAGAATCACGCCTATGTTTCCAGGTAATTCGATGAGGGAAACTCTTCATTAAAAAAACCACGCCTATGTTTCACAGGTAGTCCGATGAGCGAAATTCTTCGTTAAAAAAGATCATGCCTACTTTTCTCCAGGTAACTAATCTCAGGCCATAATCTCAAAAGAATCACAAATGAAAAGTGTCTTAGACTTATAGATTTAAATGAAATGGGCTTATTCAGGTAAATAAAACATGCTACTGTTTGACATTTGAATCTTACTTTTTTTTTCAATGTATTGTTTGGACAATGTATCGTCATTCAAGTGCGTTCCACGAGACTTCTTAAAGGAGTGGATCTTTTTAAGTTCGATTTTCGATGACTTCTCTGCCAGCGGGCAATAGTTCGGCCAGAAACTAACGGATGTTTGTTTTTAAGGTGCTAAGAGTTTGAGGATTGATTGCATAAACCAGATCCTTTACTTAGTTCCACAAAAAAATGTTTAGCGTTAAGAAATGTCACAAATTTGGTGACCAATTCACCTCAACTCCACGTGAAATTACACGTCCGGGAAGTTTCTCGCGCAAAAATGCCAACACAGAGCGTGTTTTGTGTAGCTTGTAGGACCGTCCGTTTGAAACCACGCCTATTTTCAACAATCATATTTTCAATTTCATGTTAAATTGGTAATGTGGCTGCAGCGATCAGAATTGGAGATTTGTGTCTTATCCTCATTGCTTTCGAGAAAGTGTTAGTCTATTCCAGCTCTAGATAACCTGTTCATAATGCGACGGTTTTTCGACAGTTACTTGTGGTGGACTTCCACTGCTCTAGATGCGACAATTTTGCTTGCCGATATAGCCATCAAGAGCAAAATGACTCCTATCACTAAAAAAAAAATTAGACGCGAAAAACTGCCGTCCGAACGCGGTTCTTCGTGTATCTAATCAGTGTATCTCTTCTACGTATTACGTGATCGTCCGGCTTCAGTTCTTGTGTAAGCTGATTTTTTAAGGATGGTGCAAAATACGCCACAATCAGCGGTAAAATAGGTCTGAATAGTGTACGCGCCGTGTAATCAATCAATCTAAATTTATATATAATAAGCTTTCGAAAAAATAACTTTCACTTTTTTTTTCAAAATGAGACCAGAGATTTATTATTTTACAAAAATTTTTTTTTTTGTATTTATTTTATTCAAGCTTTTTGCAGGAATTTAATTCGTTAGAAAAGAACAAGCATTTTAGAAAATCTGAAGAAAATTGCCAGAGAATCTCGATGCGAACTTTTGTTCACACTTTATCCTTGCACCTTTAGCACCCCTTGCATCGGTTTAGCAAAAGTTGCACAGTCCTTAAGCTAGATAAACACTCATCACCATAAACTTATCTCATATAATCATTGTATTATTTTATGTAACAAGATTTCTTACGTAGTAAAAAAGAAAGAAAAAGTGAAGTAAGGTAAAAAAAAGCGTAAAAACCTTAACTCTGCGTCTGCGAGATTCCATTTTTCCATTGATGCAATAAATACTCGGCTCCTACAAATCCGCTTCATAAATGACTTTGACGAAAGGCTCGTGAAGGATGTACCTATTCAGAAAGCCATGAGTCAATAGGTGGCGCCACTAGCTCGTGCTCATCTAAAAAAGTCTGGCTTATGTTTTGCAATGCTTCGTGCACCTTTCTTTGGCTACGAAAGCAACAAAAAAAAATTCCTCTCACTTGTCTCGTAGTAACTGAATAATTTGGAAGGAAATTGGAATAGCGTGGCAAAAAGTCTGTTGCCATCAACTTTAAGTTTTCCAGCTTAAGTCGAAAAATAATATAAGAAGAAACTGATGATAACTTAAATGAATTTTACATTTTTTTTTTTCTTTTTTTTTTTTTTTGAAATCGAAACTTTTAAAAACTTGTATTATTGCTTTGGATATCTTTATAGGGACAAGGTGCCGTTGCTTTTTTTACTTTATTCTCTCGTACTTCTTCTTATATTACCCTCTAAAAATGCTAGAGGTAAGGCAGTGAGGCATATAAAATCAAAAAAAAAAGAAAATCTAAAAGACAAAAAAAAACTTGTGGCATATTGTACAATGACAATAACATCACAAAAACAATGTCAACAACAACGGTCTATAACAATGTGAACAACATTCCTTAACGCATTTTGGCATTTTGTGCGCCCCAAAGCTAACCACACCACGCACAGCATAGCACAGCGCACAGTAGACTACATGATTACTTAGTCAAGCGCAACATAATAAATCTTTCAATTGCTACTTATAACAACATATTGTTTGTTTAATATAATCACATATACTTATAAACATATATTTATATATATATTAATATATATGCTCTAACCAAGAGCATTCGGTAATGGACAGATAGGCATAGACTTACATGGTAATCTTAAAGATTACTTTGAAGTATAAATAGAGGAACACAAATTTAGACTTGAAAACAAAACAAAAAAGAAAAATTCAACAATCAGTGCAAGTCTAGTAACAACACCAACAACATATATAATTATTTACAGTGTAATCTCTTGATTATCTACGTGCATGCCCAACTTATGGATTGCATGTCATTTTTTAAATGTCTGAATAATTACATATCGTTAATTAACATTCCGACTTAAGAGTGGGAGATGATATAAAACTTTTTTTATTTATGTATTTTTGGTATTACAGTTCAAAGCACTATTATCATTAAAATTTATAATCCGCCGTCTACAAAGTCTCGTTATAATTTTATGAAGAGTAAACATTATGGACAAACATGTCAAAATTTACAAACATCCCTTATACTAATAACGCAAAAGATCTTTAGTTTTTAATAATCTTTTTCTGGCCTCACCACGGCTTACTTGCCACGAGTCTCTAAGCTAATTATGATTATTTTCGTTTAAATTGTTGTTGGTAAAGAAGCAATAATTCAAATATTTCTTTATTATAAAAAGTAACTTTGTTGCGCGCTAGTCGCTACAAAAGTACAAGGAAATTAATTTGATTGGCAACGATTAATCAAAAACTGGATAAACTACACTCGAAAATAAATTTTCTCGATACTGGAATGAAGAATAAACATAATTTCATAATGCCCATTAGGATATAAGTAACAGTAAGATGTCTTATCCCTTGTCCTTCAGCGAATACGACCATCCCTACAATTGAACTGCTTTTACCACTCACTTCTAAAATACTAGAGATATGAGAACAAGTATATGGATTCCATTCTCTCCTCAGGAGAAAACCAGGCCTTTCTAACAATTCATGTATTTAAAGCATCGACGATTTTAGTTTTGTCACAGTTACCATGAAACTACCTGGAAGACATTCCCCAATTCAGGACAGCCCAAGCTCCCAGGGAAAACAGAACCAGCTCTCTGCAACTTCTAATACCTAATATCTGAGGGTATTTTATAAATGTATTGGTGTAACTTTTACTCACAGATAGCTGCACTAGTGTTTAATTTTTCCATACAGGATCGCGCTACCAACCTGTTCTACTTACTTTCAATGTGGACGCAGAATATCGACACCTCTTAGCTGCTGTTACTACTTAAAATCGTAGTACCGATATTAACTAACACGATCTCCATGTTTAGGCGTTGATAATTCTTTAGTGCCTAATTTCGAAATTTGAGAATGAAAATTTGTTTATTAATTTCATTTCACTAAAAATGGCTTTATCTAACCGCGAATTGGGACTACCTGTAGTTTCTAACCTCATTTTTTTGTTCGTACAAAGTAGTGTAAACAGTGTAAGTATTGGAAGAAGACGAAAAAGAACTTCTACCGGTATATCCCTATGAGGAGGAAGAATCAAAACGAAAAATGGCAGAGCCAAGTATTCTACGCTATGCATTCAATGAGATTACAAGGGTTTCAGAAACAATACAACGAATTATACTAACATTTAAAGCGATTTCTGTGAATAGAGGATGAGATGCAACTTTTTAATGAAACGGACGATGCATAGCAAATTGATAGCGTCCATTTACAGGCACAGATAAAATTTGCCAGGTAGCCTTAATATTAAGGATTTTGTAGTTCATTTACTAGAGAGCTCTATGAATAGAATTTTATTAATTGCAAAACAAACTTTTTAAAAACGTTGTCACAGTTTTTTTTCATAAATAATTCGAATAATTTACAAACTTTATTGAAGCGGATACATTTCCATTAACAAATAACATGCTATCATGACAAACTGTCCTATCGACGAGAAACTGGAACAAATACTGACATATTCTCAAAAGCACAAAGATGACGATCCCTACGAAAAACCCATGCAGTTATTTAGCTTTTCAAAAAGCTAAAGCTAAAGAAACAAAATTATTATTGTTATTATTATATATTATTACATTTTTAAATTGGAAATTAAAACAATTCACAACTGAAAAAAAGAATCATAAATTTTCATAATACAAATTAACTGATAAATATAGAATTCATTAAAAGCAATCTTAAACTCAACAAAATTTGTACGCCTTTTTTTTTCTTTTTGAAAAGATATTAAATTGACGGAAATTTTAAGGGAATTTAACCCTTGAACTTTTTATGATCTTTAATATAGATGACAAATTTTACATAATCTTGCATAAGAGTCAACTGATTCCATAACAACTCCACCCAGAGATTTCGGGCTGTCTGATAGGCTTCATTATAAGTCTGTTTAGCACTCTCTATACCAGGAAAAGTAGGATCATTAACGGAAAAAGTGCCATTATAGCCGGCAGAACTGTTTTGAATGTTGTTCTTGCTCCTCCTCTAAGTCTTCTTCAATATCCTCCTTATCTCCTTCTTGAAAATTGAGGAAGTCAGTATAAAAGTCCATTGGAGAGGTCAATTCAAAAGGAGATGGTTTATCGATCAGTAATGTTCTTAATTTAGCCAACTTCTGCGGAGACAAAAGCGTACCATCATGTAATTCTTCCAAACACTCTTGAGCATTGGATGGAGTAGCCACGGAGAAGTTAAAAGTATTTTTATCGATTTCCTCCGAAGTCGAATCGCCTTCTTTAAAATTGAGGAAATCAGTATAAAAGTCCACTGGTGAGGTCAATTCGGAAGGAAATGGTTTATCGATCAGTAATGTTTTTAATTTAGCTAACTTCTGCGAAGACAAAAACGGACCAACCATTGTATTGGAGCTAAGAGCCCCAGTGTTATCCTGTTCA
>KK351169.1:397178-416024 GCA_000671755.1 Glossina brevipalpis | reverse complement strand
AAAGATAAAAGATAAAAGATAAAAGATAAAAGATAGAAGATAAAAGATAAAAGATAAAACATACAAGATAGAAGATAAAAGATAAAAGATAAAAGACAAAAGACAAAAGGTGAGTTGAAAAGTCGTTAAAATATAAACAATATTTTCGGACAACGCCATGCAAGAAGTTTGTCGGTTCATTGCCATTAATTTTCTGCATTTAATTCATCATTAATTTGCCTACAATTAGTTTAACTTTCTTTTCTTAGTTAAAACGAAAATATAGAAATATATCGTATCGATGCGTACAATAAGCAAAAACTTGTATTTTATTATTATTTATTGCGAATAATGTTAAAAAATTTAATACAAATATATTGCATATAAACTGTAGAGATAAATTTGTTCTCCGCTATCCGTTTGTTCCAGTGTAAAAAAGCTTTGTAACTTTTATACACTGATTTGCGATTTTGAAAAAAAAAAAACCCAAAACCTTTCTATACAAGCTTCCGATCGATATTTTAATAATTTCCAGTCGTGCTATGTAAGGCGTTCTCACTCTATTGTTCGGGATATAAAAAAAAGGAAAAACACTAAAATCAGCCGAAAAGTGATTGCTACTATAAGACCTAAGGCTAACCCAGCAATCACCGCTGAAATCTTTTTCATTTTTTGAAGATATTTACTTCAACATAAAGCTACAATTTTTCATTCTAACATGAAATAGTAAAAAGAAAAATAAAAGATAAAAATAATCGAAGAAGTTTTTATCTTAAAATCGATTAAAATTTTTTTTCAATTTGATGGAGAGAAAGTATTTTTTTTTTTGAAGTTTTTTTTTGATTTCCAAGCATTCATTATTCAGATAACATTAAATAATTATAAGTTTTTTTTTTTGGATTAAGTTAAATTTAAAATTTTTTCAACTTAATTAACCAAACATAGCATCATTCATCCTCTACTCAATTCAATGTCGTGTAACAGCATGAGCTTTTTCTAAGCAGATGTGTTAAAGGCTGATGTCTAAAGCAGGGAGAGAATATTAGAACAGAAACAATACCATCAATGACAGTAGCTCGTAATTTTGTCAATAACAATCGTAGTAATGAAGGATTATCGGTAACAAGAACGCCACGTGAGAGAGAACACGATAGGCGTCTGCACACACTGTTAGATAAACATTAAATAAACTGATTTACATTTCGTTGCAAAAAAAAAAAGCATGTAAGGTCTGCTTTAATTGTATTTATTTTATATTAATATTCCCAGATTTTATTTCCCAGATGTTTGTTAATGTAATTCAACCCTTACGCTCTACAGACACACACACATACACACATTGTAAGGCAATACTCAATAACATGTTCGTTCATTTATTTTACATTCCAGCCAACTGATTTGCATCGCTTTCGCATACGCATACGATCTAACTATGCATGTATGTGGTATGTTTACATAAGCACACTCCAATGTTATTAAGTCTTCAAAACGAAATGATAAACATTTTAAATTATATGGATGAGTGAATTAAATTCCCTCTCTTTGTTCGTATTCATTCAAAATGTAAAGAGCGAAACGATTCATAAAATTGACTCTGTTCAACATTTGTTCAGGAATAATATGAGAAAAATAGGAATTTTACATATATGATTAATCAAAACACACAGCATATCATCGTAATATAAAGGGAGGAAAAAAGCGAGTATGCTTTTGTTATGCTTTATGCGTGGGATAGCGCTACGACCATTTTGCATTTTGTTCAAGAATGTTATGCTTTATAAAACGTACACATTTTTGGTTGAGATTGCAAAAATTTTGAAAGATTTATGACGTATACTACATCACATATCATTATG
This sequence comes from Glossina brevipalpis, assembly GCA_000671755.1. NCBI lineage: Eukaryota > Metazoa > Arthropoda > Insecta > Diptera > Glossinidae > Glossina > Glossina brevipalpis. The sequence goes on along the minus strand of KK351169.1, from coordinate 414,189 downwards.
CATAAATTTAGTCTTTAAACTTAATATAATTTCGATATAGAAACCAAAATAAGAAGATGAACCGATGAACAGGTTTACAAAGTAGATTACAAGAATGGTTTACAGGGTATATAAGAAAGGAATTAAAAATTTCAATCCCTTTCAATAAGTTGGAACAGAACAAAACTAACCTATGGCTTTAAAACTCGATTCAATAAAAGTCTTCTATTTTTAATTGGGGAAATCGTTGTAAATATTTCAGAAAATCATCATCACCACCGAACATGAGGGGTAGATTCATTTGGTTTGTAATAGTAGCTTCAGAGTACATAGATTCATGATCAGCGTCAAATTTAGTATTGATTTAAGCATGTCCGTCAGTCCGCTTTTGCTAAGCATTCTCCTGCGTGCAAAAATGAGGATATCGACTTCTAATTTGACGAAAACATTGGAAATACTCGTACGCGGATTGGTCTTGAAAGTGGAATTAATCGGTCAATGAACACATAGTATAACATAAACTAAGAACATCTCTGCTTTTAAGAAAAAAAAAAGTTGGGTTTTTTGCTTATTGCCAATAAATCCTAGCAGATAGATCTGTAAAAATTGCCACAAACATCGCGCTAGCGATCCCGTAGTCTCTGAGCAAAAATGGAAAGGACCACGCTTATTCGTTATAATAGAATATTGAAATATAAATTTTTTTCGAAAACTCTTGAATCATTTCGAAAGATGCTTAGAAGCTACGTGAAGTGTATACGGTCTTGATCAGTATCAAATTCGGAATCGAGCTATACGGACTCGCTCGTCTGTCCATCTGCATGTCTGCCCATTTGCGTAATGTTTCTGATAAAATGTGTCTTTTCAAAAAATTTTAGGTTTAAGGACAAACAAACTTCACTCAGTCAGTCAGTTTTTCGAGTTATGATCATCAAGCTGTTAGACAAGTCTAATACAACATTACGTGTCGCTGATTATAAAAATATATATGCAACATTTCTACTTTAAGATAAAATTTAAGATTTTTCAACACGCTCTACTAATTATAAAAAAAAAAAAATGCTTTAAATAAGATAATTATTTACAATATTTTCTTTTTACTGTACGCGCTATTAAATACTTTCAATGATTTAATTCTGGAGTTTTGTAAAATTTTCTCTTAATTACTTTAAATACAATTTTCTTTGTCAAATGATAATGGGGATGTATTTTAACTTTATCGCGTAATCGGCTTTTGTAGTGTAGCGACATTTACATATAAAGCGATAAAGCAAAACAAAAATATTCAGCTCCGCCATATAAAATTTCCTTTTTATGGAATTATAACTGAAAAATTATTTACAATTTCTTCACACCAAGTGTAACCTCGTTTTTTTCCCATTTTTTGTTTATTTTTCACAAAGAAATCATAATACAAACTATAAACAGAATAATTATAATTACAATGAAATATAAAAAACTTCTAAGAAATGTAGAATCAACTTGACCAGCCAGTTGACTTATCAAATGAATCATTTATTTCAGGCGTAAGTTATTTTCTTTTTTTTGTTTTTTCCTTTTCTTCAACATTAATTCCGCAAATAACAAGAAATGTCTCATCTTCTTTTGCGGTTTGCTTATCTAAATTAAGTAAAGAATGATTGAAAATGACAATTAGTGCTATAATCGTTATCTGAATTGGTCTGGCTAGATAATGTAGATGACGTATAAATTAATAATAAATGAAATATTCTTGAAAATAAAAATATAAAAAAAACTTTCAACATTAACTAAAAAAAAAAAAAAAAAAAAAAATTGCATTTAGTTGCTTTACTTCTTTTCTCAAGGTCTTGGGCTTTGGCTAACCTTTAATTTAAATCAATTTAAATCACTTAATTTTGTTCTTTTTTTTTTCTTTCGTATGAAATCACCTAAAATCTCCTTAAATGTTCTTAAAAATTTTTAATTTTTTTTATTTTTATTTTTTTTTTTTATTTCAACCTTGATTTTGTAGCAGTAGACTTTATATTTTAGCTCTTTTATCACTGACATCAGTTTGAATCAATCAGTTATCATCCGCGAAGGAAACTAGTACATGAAACTGGTTATTTATATACTCTTAACTGAGTGGGTATGTTTATTTAATGATTATGCTAAGACACACAAAGCCATTTTAAATGCTTGATCATTTCTACTTTCTTTGCTTTACGAAAAAAGAAAGAAACAATTTCCAAATTTTGAAATGCAAATCACAAGCTCATCAATAGTTTGCAAAGAGTTTTAGTCCAATTAGATAAATAAGTTAAGAAACTATAATAAAAATAATTAAAATTTTAATTTGAAAATTCAAGAAATCTTAAAACTCATAGTTAAGAAAAAGTAGAGATTAAAAAATTAACCCTCAAACGTACGTGTTAAGATCCATTAAATTACACTAAACACAAGGGAGTTGAGTTAAAAAATATACTCTAGCTTTACTCTAGTTACTGCACTTTTCTACTTTTGCTTTTGTAAACTCTTTCGTTTATAATGACGAGAGGAGTCAAAAATCACATCAAGTTCCTAAAGAATTTATATAAATGTCCAGACTGATCCTTATAATCATAAAAAATTTCACGATACAGCAAAGATGGGTCAGATTGCATAACCGAGATACCTAAGCAGATACCACTTAGCCCCTGTGTAACCATATAGGACATATTTTTTTTTACTTTTAACGATAAAATCTACAAAACTATCAATAGAGCTGGTGTTGAGCGATCCATTGATTCTCAAGACTTTAAAGAAAATCATTAAGTTTTTATAAGAAGTAATAAGTCGTTCATATATAAGAAGTTAGAAGTTACTCCAAGAAATACTGGAAAATTGTTTTTTTTTTTTTTAAATATAATCGGCAGATACAATCAAAATAGAATAGATCTTTAAAAATTTCTAATTCGATTTATTTTTATTATACGACAAAATTTCTCAAAGCCGAGATCGTTTCATCAATCAATATCTAGCCGGTGACTCTGCGTTCTGTACTTGTAGTGAGAAGAAGCGAAACGTCTTATTTGAGATTTTTAAAAATTTCTAGTTCGATTTATTATTATTGTACGACAAAATTTCTCAAAGCCGAGATCGTTTCATCAATCAATATCTAGCCAATGTCTCTGCGATCTTCACTTGGAGCGAGAAGAAGCGAAAAGTCTTATTTATGAATTTTAAAAATTTCTAGTTCGATTTACTATTAAACGACAAAATTTCCTAAAGCCGTGATCATTTTATAAAATCAATATCTAGCCAGTGATTCTGCGATCTTCACTTATAATGAGAAGAAGTAGAGGAGCTTAACTTTGAATGAAATTAGAAATTTGGAAATTTAACTTTATCATGCTATAGGTTAGATCGGGTCGAAAATTGCTGCATTTATCTAACATTTTAATTTTGGACTCGTTGCTTATATAGACAATTTAGAAATTTTTTAGGCTTAGAAAATAAATAAAATTAATTTTTAATTTTAATATCTTGAAGATTCAATATCTTTTAGTCTCAACAGTGTAGATCCTTTATAGACAAGATTAACAAAAAATATTTTCGATTCTTATTTTAAATAATATGAACTTTAAAAATTCATATTAAACAACTGCCAAGTACATAGAACATAGAACATTTATTGCAATAAAATATTTGACTGAGCAATGCATGTAAATCTAAAAATTTTATAATATTTGACTAATTATTATTATTATCGTTGTTAGAAGATCTTGAAACAGTCTCTTCAATTTCAATTTGACTTGATACTTAAGGAATCTTTAACTTAAGATATCAATTTCTTGGAAAAATGGAGCATAAAGAACTGCATTTAGCTTTTATTTAAAACTCAATTGAATCTTAATCTAATTCTTCTATAAGATCATTTATGATCGCATTTATAACCGAAGGAAATTAAAGCAAACTAATGTCAGATAATAAATCTTCTTGCGCAAAGTCCTTGACGTTTACATAGAGATCTGTCTACATATTCAACTTCTGTTTCAATCTAAAAATACTGTATAAACGAGATAAGTACGGTATCATTCGTATTTTAAAGTAGTTTCTTCGATTACTTTAATTGACTTACAAATTGAATGACGTACGCACATTTATTTGCTACCATTTAGTCACGCACTAACTTTTAATTTGGCACACAATTAAAACCAAATAAATAAATAAAGAAACAAAAAAAAAAAAAAAGAATAAAAAATGAAAAAAGTTTGCAATAAAAAAAAACCGCTGTTCATTTTTTAGCAAAATAAGGAAACCAAACCGCTGCGACTGCGCACATTTTACAAAAATTGAGAATTAATTAAAAAATAAATAAATAATAAATAAAACTTACCTTAGCACCAATTTGATTACCGCATTGACCGGCTTGCAAGTGAACAATTTCTCTCATTTTGCTATAGGTTTTTTTTTAAGATTTAAAAAAATTATATTTTTTTATTTTATTTTTTATTTTTTTGTTAAAAATTAACTTTGTTGCACACTTTGATTTTAAGAAAATCCTTTTTTTGTTTTTTGTTTTATTTTTTTTTTTTTTTTTTTGCAAACAATTTTTATTAATGTTTTTATAAATATTTTATTATAATATTAATATTGTGTTTTGATTTTAAATGTTTTTGTTGGTTATAATGTTATTATTAATGATTCTGATAGACTTAGTAATGAGAGAGAACGCACTTGGTATCCACTCGACTTACAAAACTCAACTGATCGTTTTGCTTTGCACTAAGTATATAAGAAGCATTTTTGTCGGGCCTCATAAATTCATCATCAGCACACACTATACACAAAAATAACTTCAAAAACATATGTGTGCACTCAGTACCCTCACTAACGTATACATATACAAAATATGTGTGTATATATATATATGACTGTATGTATGTAATTATTGGAAGTACCCGTCTTGTGTTTAAAAACGAATACCGAATAACGATAGTTTGTTGTGCTAGAGCTAGCAAAACAGCGTACAACATACGTATAACAAACACCAAAATGCTTTCTTTAGTTTGACTAGCGCAACACGATCAATATACCATTAGAAAAAAAATTAAATAAGAATAGTGAATAGATGACTGAATATATATTTAGATTTTAGAGTTCATATAAAAATGTAACCAAGAAAAGTAAGCAATTTTTTGTTTTCATAAAACTTTATAGTAGAAATTATTTAGATCTTTTTTATCTATCCATCCATCTATCTATCCAACCAGTAGAATAGGAATGAAGTACTTTTGTCATATTCTGTCTTAATATACGCATCATAGATTCATTAAGGTGTATATATATATAGTTTTGCTTCGAAGAAGAGTCGCAGCCAATTCCGCCATTGGCATCTTTAGGAAATTTTCGCATTAAGACGAACCAAAAGATTGAGAGCTAAAACGTTAAAATATCGCAATTTCACACACGATTCAACAGACACATTCTGAAAATATGAATGTAATTAACAGATCAGTTATTCGAAGTACCTCATAGCAGCAGCTGTTGAGATTGCTTATTTTTTTTTCATTATTGTCCTGTTCTATCCTGTTACGTCTTGCAAAGTTATTCTTGTATTCCCCACCAAGTAGGGTGAGACTATCCACTTGGGCTGATTGTTTTTTTTATCATATTCATCATATATTCATTTTCTCATTTTGTTTGTAATGTCCAGAAAAGAACTTCGCAGCACGTTCGTCTGTTCGCCTGCTTGTATGTCCGTCTGTCCGTCTGCTTGTCTGTCCTTCAGTGTGTTAAGTTGTATGGTAAACATTCTCCTGACCGCAAAATTGAGGCTCCAAATTGGGCAGTAACTTTGGAAGTTCTTTCACATGCTTTGCTATTGAAAATAGACCGATCTGATTGATCACAGTCGACGCCTACGGCTGAAAGCACGTCCATTTTCTGGCTGTTTTGTTCTGGCTGTTTTCCACGGTGTTCCATGGCAAACTGTGTTCCACGGTATTCCATAAAAATAGAAAAAATCTGCCATGTCCAGCTATTAAAATTTGGTTTTCCGCCTTTTTTTCAGTTAAAGTTGCTGGACATAAAAGATTCGGTACATCTGAATATAATTTTCTCACTTATTTAAATTTCGCTGCAGTTTTTAAACTTTTAAACACTTATCAACAGCCAATGACAAGGGTAGAGCATAAGATATTTTGTCTCCTGGTCTGATCAAGGCTGGCCGTTAAGTTGGCTTCCAAGTAAACTTTAATTATGGCTTTAGCAATGACATCTGTTTTCGCTGTATTTTCCGTTAATGCTCATTCAATTATGAACAAGATTTTTGAATAGCTTATCTATGGTTCCAAAACGTTTGATGGAAGAGCCATTTGATAGAAGTTCCGGCACCATCTGCACTCTAGGCGATTTCGCAAGAAAAGAGAAAATTTTTTCATTACAGTTTCTAGGATCGTTTCTGCACTGTAAGAGATGCCACAAGAAAGCACAAATTTTTTTTTACTTTGAAATCTATTTACTACAGTTTGTGGGATCGTCAAGTCTATTTAATCGTTTGTTTTTTTTTGGCACCTTCTGCGCTATAGGGAAGGATATCGCTAAGAAATTACTCCGAAATCTATTTCATATATATGTAAATAAATATCCAGCATATGATTGAAAGCATGGGGTAACTTAAATCATATGATCGTACGAACCATATCGCAAAGGCATTTCAACCCAAGTAGGCCGACTGGCTAGTGACTCTTAATGAAAACTCAGTTACGGTTGCTGATCCCTCCGAAATTTATTTATGTCAGTTTCTGAGATGGTTAAATTTTCTAGTTTATTTGAACGCTTTTTTATTCTGGATCAAAGTTGAAAAAAACTGAGGATCAAAGTAAAATTCTTTCAATCTTTCAATAACAGAGAAATATCTTCCCGGCGTAGTTCATATCAATTCACCTTGAGAAACTGAAACTAATTTATTATGCATATCGCTAACATCATCAAATTATTTCAATTTTAAAGATCTTTAGATATTACTTTTCATGATCAGCTGTCGCCTGTTTGTTCTTTTTTTCTTTTTTTCGATCATAAATATCGTTCATATTGACAACTTTTAGCCGACGTTTTCTTTGACTATTTATGGGCTAATAAGTACACGCTTTTAAGAAAATTAAGAAAATAGAAATAAATCAAGCATAACGTGTTAATGACTTCAGCATATTTCTCTTAATCCAAAATCAAATTTTTTTTATTTTTAAAAATAAATTAACGACCCGTATCTATACATTAAAAGAAAATAATTAGGAAATTCTTTCCTATTTTGCGCTAATTTCTCTTTATGTTTTGGTTTTTTTTTTTATTCTAAACTTTTTTTAAAACAAAAAAAAAAGAACATTTGGTGACATAATCGCCATCTGAAAACTATAAAAGTATTTCTATTACTCAGGTTGCTTTGACTAAAATATTCCTTTGAAAAAACGAATAAATTTTATGTAATTAACTGCAAGGGAAGCAGCATAAAGTATTTAGAGCTATTTTGATTATTTTTCCCAATTTTTTAAAAGAACGACTGGCCTCATAAGTAGCATAATTAGAAGACGAGAACAGCACTTGTAATATTAAAAAGCAAACATACACTTTTAGCTTTTCAAATGTAGTAAAAAAAAAAAGTGAAGTTTGAGGCGAATTTTTGGTGATTTTTCCTATATAAAGCCCCTAATATAGTTCAGTCCCCAGCTACATTTCATTGTAACCTGGAATTGTTTGAAATGATTTTTAAGCAAAAATTAACCGAAAAGAAAATTTCGAAATTTTTCTAGGTTTTTTTCTTGTTTTCTGTTTTCATTGTATCAACACCTGACCTGAAAAGTTTGGTTTTCTGTTTAATTTGTGTGGTTTTGATTTTTATAATTGTGTTGACCAGAAAAGAAGAAACCAGCTAGTGAAAAAGCGTTGAAGTACCAATAAAAAGCTTGAAGGAGAGAGGGAGGAGAGAGGAACGAAAGAAGAGGGAGAGAGAAAGGAGAGAAGAAGGAGAGAGGAAGGAGAGAAGAAGGAGAGAGGAAGGAGAGAGGTAGGAGAGAAGAAGGATAGAGGTAGGAGAGAGGAAGTAGAACGAACGAAGGGAAGGGGCCTAAAGCTTTTTGCTGAAGTCTGAGCTTTTTGATAAGTCTTTCTTGGCAAACTAAAAGCATGAAAGGTTTAAACAAAACACCGATTTTCTCTGGTTAACTGATTATTGATTTATTCTAAACGAAACTCATTAAGGAAAATCCTTACTCAGGTTTTTCCTAAACTTTTTTTGTCCTTTTCTAAATTTTACTTTGGTTCTATAACCTTTATAACAATTATTGTAGTTTGGTTCATTTCCTGATAGCTCGATACCAATTATTTTAAATTTTCTACTTCGCACTTTTGGGTTTAGAAAACTTGAAGGGTGAACCGAACCGAATCCTTCGGTGTATTTTAAGTGCATTCATGCTACTGGTACGCATGTCTAACATGAAACGCTAATCCACTTCCTCAAAATGTTGGACAAACAGTTCCCATTACTACAGTTCCAGAAAGATATATATCGCTATTTTGTCCGCTTCAATGAGGTCTATGGCTGTATACTGACCATTTGTAATACGAAACTCCCCACGCAACTTTTCTTAGCAGTCAGGACGGAGAGGACCCAAAGGAAAACGCTTTGCCTTTCTCTTTTACAATTTCCCTACTTTAAAATTATTTTTTAAAGCGAAACGAAAGACTTTAGACAGTATATAGCTACACTTGAGTTTTTATCTTCCATTCCGCTAATATTTTTCTCCATATATCTTTAATACTCACGATATAGTCGCGCTGTTCTCAACCCACTATGTAGATCCGTACGCCATAAGTTACAAGTTATGTTTTTGAAAAAGAAGAAACTTCTTCCAATGCACCTCTTGATTTTCTTAAGAGGAATTTCCAGGCGCCAAGATCCAAATGTGAATCTATCAAATAATATAAGGAATATGTCAAGGGGTTTTACATAGGTCCTTGCCATAAAGGCTTAAAACCCACGATGTCCGTTGGCACACGGAGTGGGAAGGTCCTTCGGGGAGTAAGACCCCAAAATTGGAATGTCTTACAACCCTGTAGTTTCAAAATAAAGAAATGTGTACGGGATGGTTTCCTCTCTGATGAGCCCTTTCTAACACCTGAAGTATTTAATGTTCTCCTATTCTTAGAGACCAGCCACAGCTATCACGAAGTTCCCCGAAGAGTCTTTCCTAGCAGATTCTGCCACAGTAAACACTGTAACCAAACAATTCTACGCGGCAAAAATCCCATGGACTTCCTGGCGACGAACGAGTTTAAACTTCACAGTAATTAGAAGCTGTTTGAGATCTTCGATTATTTTTTTAAGTGTTTGAAACGAATAGCGAAGAACTTGGTCACTTGTGAAAATAAAACTTTTCATACGTGCTGTGTTCATTTCTAAGTCACTTCTTTTAGAGAGATCACAAGTATTCTTATAAGCCGTATTTGTGCCTATGCAACCTGTCAAATAGAGAAGATTGCCTAACGCTTCGATCAAAACCCTTTTAAAATATACATTCATATCGAATGAAATCAATTTTAACGATTGATTCGAACTTCGAACTTGTTTATCATATCGCTAATCTGCTATTCGCGTTACATATTGAATGATAAAATTAATGCATTTCCACACTTGATGTGGATGCAAAAACATAATATCGAAATAGATCAACGCAAACTTAGTCACAAAAATCTGTTCTGGTGCTTCATACAAAATGTAAAAAAAGCATCATGCATTTGTGAATTTAGTATATTTGGTCTGTTCTTTGGCCCGTTTCATCTTATGGCTGCGATTTATAATAAGAAAAGCAAGTAATGTTTTTTACCCGGCGTTTTTAAAATGTGTAAAAAGAATACGAACCCAAAGTGCTACTTAATATACTGCATTTGATTATTAAAGAGACTACATTAGAAGATTAAATTTGGCTCTAAAATCTTCTTCAGAAGTTAGCTTTTTTACGAATTACTTGATCAGCGAAAAGTAAAATTTTGTTCTCTCTTCAAACAGTATATAATTTATTTCAAAATATTTGTCATTATGGTTTTAAAAATTCGGTTTATATTCCAATAATGCATTCATAAGAATTTTCATTTTTTCTTTTTTTTTTTTTGTGTTTCGTGCTCATTTTTGTAACATTTTAAAAATATATGCCTTTCACTGTAAGTATCTAAACGAAGCAAGCAACGCGTATATCACTGCAAATTCCATCAACGATTTTAAAGTAGATTTTGCGAACCACAAGTAAGAAATACATTAACGAAAATTTATTTTTAAAACTTCAATTTTTTTTTTTTTTGCATTTTATTAAAATTCTGATATTTTTAATAGAAAAATATGTTTTCGAAAAATTAAAAAGTTGTGTCGACTCCTCGATCATAGATATCTATTGCTAAAAGTGATTTTTAACATTCGATATAACAATTTTTTCGAAAAAAACCGAAAACTTGCCTTCTTTCTTTGTCGCTCATCGCTTTTCCTTGATCGCTGCGTTCAATTTGTCCAATTGCCGACAGTAGACCTCCGAATCAATGGTTTGGTTCCTTGGGAGCAACTCTAAATACACCGGACCTTTCCAATCCCACCAAGTTGACAATAAAATCTTCCTTTGTTGGATATGTGCCCTTGAAGTCGTTTGCGATGACTCATTAGTCATGCACCAGGATCGTTTTCGATTGACATTGTTGTACACAATTCACTTTTCGTTTCTAGTGATGATTCGTTTTAAAAATCATTTCGAATCATAGAATTCATTGCTTTTAAGCAATAATTCGCAAGCGCGAATGCGCTTTGTTAGAAGAATTTCTTTCGAATCGTGCGAAACCCAAATTTCCAGCTTCTTAAAAAAACCGACACGATTTGAATGCTTCTCAATGACTGTATCTTAAACATTTAACTTCTCTGCAATCTCCCGTATAGTTACATGAAGATACGCTTCGATGATGGTTTTGATTTCATCCTCCTTTAGCTCAATTGGTCGACCTGAACGTTGAGAGACATCTATAAATGAAATCGTCAGTTACTTAGTTGACAACCCACTATAATCATAAACTTAAAGCATTAACGAAGTAAGAGAGTGAAAGAAACTGCTTTCTTTCAAAAAGGGTCGTATGTACCAGCGTAAGCCATTTTGTTTCTAACGGATATCTTCAATATCAAAATTATGTTCTGAAACCTGCTATACAATGGCACACGAGCCGTCTTATAACGTTCGTTAATGTTAGGTATGTTCGGCTTACTTCTTTATGAAACGAAAATAGTTTTTCTTTAAGATATCTTTGAGATTAAAGAAAGCCGTTCTTCTTTAGGAAAATCTTTAAGAAAATCTTACGAGAAACATCGCCACTTATAGTAACTTTTATTTAAATATAAAATAAATCCCATTTCATAGCTCCTTTGGTTTGGCATTTTAGGATTCGCTCTGGAACATAGAACTAACTTATCGTACTCACTCTTAATAAAAATTAACTGTACGTGTAAATAAATGGATGGAATGTACTTATCTCTTGTATAATAAATGGATCTAAAAATTTTGTGACCGGTGCAAAAATCGAAAGTTGTTGACGACAACAATGTTAAAGAAATCTTAGCCATTGTAGTATTAGATCGTTATTTCTTTAACTTACATTCTACTTTCGTTCAGACAAGTTTTAAAAATAAACTGATTATTACTAACACAATCTAAATGCCTCAACTTAATGTTTCGTTACATACTTTCGAGATGGTATTTATTACACTCTAATCTTTACTCTTTAATATGCAAGCAACATGAAGATGAAGCACTAATCAGAAGTGAGATAATTCCGATCTTTTTGTTTGTTTTCTATAATATTTAAATATTTTTTTTTTGTTAATTTTATTATCACTTTTACTTTTTACTGCTCAAAGACTTTTCGAATATTAGAGATATATTTTTTTCTATTGAAAAATCATTTATTTTTGGAATTTTTGTTGAGTTTATAGTAAAAAAGAAAAAAATTCAAAATTTATTGAAAAAATACCGAATATGTTATAAAATTTAGTGACCTGAATATGAATATAACATTTATTTACATCTTCTTCTTCTTCAAGTACTCAGCAAATAATAGCAGATGATTTGCTCTAAAAAAAGAAACGACTCAGTGCAAAGACGAGTTACTTTGTCTGAGCCTTAGTAAAGCCCATTAATTACTTATTAAATGATATGTTATGTCTTCACCACTAGATGGTGTTAATGCCTACATCTCTGGCAACACTCACCTGATTGACTCAAACGAATATGTGCTTAAAAGTGATATTCCCGCGAGTTCATCTTAAAATTTTTTTTTTGACAGTCACTTTCTAGGTCAAAATAAAACTTCGAAAGAAATTGTGGTGGTAATCTTTCCTTCTTTGTATTTAATACTAATGCAAATTGCAAACTGACACGAATTTTTGTGTCAATTTTGGTGTCACTTTCCAATTTGCATTAGCACTGAGCATGAAAAAAAGAAAAATTACCGCCATAATCTCTTACAAAATTGTATTTTAATGTAGAAAGTGATTGTCAAAAAGTTACATAATGACTCCCGACTCATTTTTTTTATTAAGATAACAGGATGGTGCCCAAGACAACACACTATGCTCCGTGTTGTCATTGTTGCGCTAGGAATCTCCCTGACATATAAATTAACGTTTTGGTGAAGTAAATTTCTCACCAATATCGTTAGATTCCTTAGCGCTGCTTTTTTTTGTGGGGTTACGCACTGGGTTGAGTTCATTCGAAAAATCTTTAGAATCTTGAGGCTTTGAAGACGAACATCAATAAAATTATGCCCTAGCTATTGCCCACTATGTGCACACAAGTCATCGAAAATTATCTCATAAGGAACCAATCCTGTAAGATGCCCCGTGGAGGACATTTCAATTATGTTGTATGGCACAAATAATGGCAAGATCCAAACAATATACTGAAAAAAAAAATTTGATCCAAATCTTAATCAGAAACTTGTTCGGTTTCTGTTTGCTTTCGGAACCACAACCTTTTAAACCAATCTCATACCTATTCAATAAGATCAGGATATAACCGGGTAATCCCTTCTCCCCATTACTACCTCATGCTCTTTAATTCGTGCATGAACTTATATCAGTATTATATGAATCATAGGAGTTCAACGTTTCGTACTGTAGAGAAATCTGAATATTTTACCTCTTATTATCTCTTATTAGGCCAGTAGTCTAACGAACTAACTCTGGGGGGTCATTAACTAACTTGTGTCGGTTTTAAAAATTGATAATAGTCTTTGGAAATATGACTCGTAATAGTCGATTTCATTAGCATCATGTACAACAATATCGCTAACTTTCCAGTAAAGTATGGGAAATTTTCCAATATATTGAGAGAGTCGTAAACAATGAGAGATATTTTGAGGTTTGTTTGTTTTATATAAAAAAAAAACACATATGGTAAAAAATATTAAGTAAGCAAAATGAAATGAGAAAAATTTTTATAAAATTTTAATTTCCAAATTTCTACTTTTTTAAATAAATTAAATTTTTTTTATGTATAGGTTAATATGTGAGTTTAAACATATTATGCTTTACAAAACGCACAAATTTTAATTTGCAAAGGTTGAACAATATATTTAAGGCTGTGTGTGTTTCCCTTCACAGCTTTTTTTTTTCTTTCAATTACAACTTTAAAAAAGATTATGATAGTAATTTTTATTGGTTTATACCCAATACTAAAGCAAACTTGTTCAAAGCGACACCTAATTAAGTGTCATCGGCCAATATCGCCAATTAAATTTGGACTGTAGGGATGGTTAGCCGTAAGGCATAGTAAGACATATTGTTGTGAGTTGAAAGGTCTCAATTATTAAATTTTCTGTCATAACATAAATGCATGCAAATTAAAGGAACTTTTTTTATGTAGGAGGGAGAATAATTTTAACTAACCAGCTGCCAATTATTCCCATATCTCTCTCATGATATGCTATAACCACACTTTTCGACTTCAAAGGAAAGTGGCTGCGGTTTGCTTCTTTGATTCATATATACAACAACATAAGTATTTAAAAATCATTTTAAATGACTTTAATTAATAGAATAAAATTTAATAAATTTCCTTAACTATAGTAGGTGGAAACTCAAGCGCGCAAGAGAAAGACAAAAAAAGAGTTAATCCTTAATTACATATGTATGCACTAAATTAATTATTAATACATAATTTTACAAGTTAATTAAAAATTCATTTTTATCATAACATAATAAATGCGGTTTTTTTTTTGCTCCTTTATGCCGAATGTATAAAAAAAGTTTTACAAATCCTGTAGTTTACATAATAAAAGAAAAAAAATTTAATGTTATTAATTTTTGAATTAAAAAATAATATTTACATTGAATATTTCTATTTTTTTTTTTTTTAAATCACCACACATTCTTTATTATCATAATCGTTTTATTATTTGAATATTTTTAATGAATATTCATCATGAAGCTTAAGAGGCACTTAATTGCTTTACAATATAAGTTTTACTGACTTTAGATTTTACAAAACCTCTTTTACAAAACCTCTTGTATTCGACTCAATTATAATTATGTTCATCTACTTTATATTTCATTTAATCTTTATAAACGCAAAAATATATGATAAATTCTATTTCATTTCATGAACCTACAAAAATAATGTTTTATTAGCAAATTTAATTAATTATTATCCTAAAGGCAGACATATTATTGTTTTAGTAGTTGAAAGTAGAGTGCTACTACTAGTTTAGTTATATAACTAATTTAGATAGCTTTCACCTATTAATTTAGTGACAGCATGTGTCCGAATATAAGGTTGATTTTTCTTCTTCTTTTTGGCCATCAACATATTGGTTATTGAAATGCAAAAAAAAACCTAAAAATATTATAAATTTTTTTAACTTTTATTTGGTAATATGTGCTCTATTAGTAAATCAACGCATTTAATAAGTGACTTATAGTGGATTTAAGTGGGTTGTAATTAACTGAAAGAAGAAGAGTTTCTCAGAGAATTGTCCTGGAAATTTGTTTGAATATCTAGGAAGAAGTTCGAATTAAAATAATTAATCTTTAGTTAGCAAGCAAATCAGACTTGATTTGAAAAATATATTCTTATTCCGCTTAGAACCCAACGCTTTGATCAACAACAGACTACCTACCAGGTATATAAATATAATATCGGAATTTTTATTTTAATCATATGGGTGAATGGATGGATGTCATAAAATAAAAAGAAATTTTTTTGTCTATTTACCCTTACCACCCCGAAAGTGATTTCATTTATTTTATCGTTTTGTTTGTAAAGCTCAGAAGGAAAGTTCAGAAATCCTACAAAATGTATTTATTCTTGGCATTATTAATTTTTTAGTCTATTTAAGCTTGCCCGTCCGTCCGTCCGTCTTTCTGTCCGCCCATCCTCTGGTCTGTCTGTCTGTTTGTCTGCCTGTCCGTCCGTCCGTCTGTCTGTTTGCTCGCCTGTCCGCTTCTCTGTCCCTCCCGTCCGTCCGTCTGTTTGTCCGCCCATCCGCTTCTCTGTCCGGCCATCCGCTTCTCTGTCCGCCCCGTCCGTTTGTCTGCCTGCCCGTCCGCTTGTCTGTCTGTCCGTCCGTTTATCTGCCTGCCCGTCCGCTTGTCTGTCCGCCTGTCCGTCTATTTGTCCGTGCGTCCGTCCGCCACTCTGTCCATCCGTCCGTCCGTCGGCCTGTCAGTCCGCACATCCGCTTGTCTGCCTACCCGTCCGTCCGTGTGTCAAAATTTCGCCTCCTTTTAATCTATCTGATGCAGCGGTTTTATCCCTTAAATATTAATCTTCTATCTGTAGGCTTCTGTAGGCTTTCGCAATATTTTAAGGCATTAATTTTTAGCTTCCTTTTTGAGTGCTCAGAGACAACAACAACTTGACCTGAAGTAGATATGCATTCGGTTAGTGTATTAGCAGGAAACATAACTTTACAAATTTTCACTGAACCCTATTCTTCTAAATGAATTTTTATTTAATTTTAGGCATCAATTACACAAAATTTATTTGATATATATTTCATGACCCAATATGTAAAAAACACTTTAACGCTAAACTATTCTACTCTGCATAGGTACCTGTAGAATAAATGTTTGGTTGCATTTGTGTTTGTTTACATTATTGGCCATAATATTAAATATCCACTGAGCTAATCTCAATATAAAAAGCTGCCACATTCACACGACAAATGTTTAAATTTGTGCACACGCACGCTCTCAGACTCATATGTATGTGCAGCGTATATGATAATTATGGCGGTGGTATGCAATCCTTTGTGTTTTTTTTTTGTTTGTTAAAAATTTAAATTTGTTTTCATTGTCGGTTAAATAGATTTTGTTTTTATATATGTATGTGCGTAAAATTTTTATTTATTTATTTCTTTTGTTGGCTTTATTCAACCAATAAACACATCTGGACAATATCAACATTTGGTAAAATTCCCGTAAATATCATGGGAGACCAGATATTATATTTAAAACACAATTCTTTCTTTCTCTCTCTCTGTCTCTCTTTCTCTACTTAAAAGCAAAGCGTAACAATTCGAAATTTTAGATAAATTTAATTAAATGAAAATATTTTTAAAACTTTTAGTTTTAGTGAAACACACGCCTGAGAGAGTATTCAGTTATTGCGGTAATATATGCACTATAAATGCATATATATATATATATATATATGTATATATGTGTGTGAATATTTGTGTACATCCTCTTGTCAGGTTTTGTTTTTTTTTTGTTTTTCTCTGTTCTTTGCTTCCTATATAGTTTAAGCAAACAAGTGGCACTATGACGATAAATTTATCATATCCGTACTTAATGTCCTACTGGATAAAATAATCCAAATTTATGGCTTGTAGATGGCGCAATTTTATTTTCTTTGCTTTCGTTTCCTTTTTTTTCCTTCCTTTTTTTTTTTTCTTACCAACGCACATTTAGTATTTTGCTGGCATTGGTTTATTTGGTTTCCATTGCTTTGATTTTTTATAGCCACAATTGTGCATACTAATTCGATCGTTTTTTTTTTTTTTT
>KK351169.1:364071-394606 GCA_000671755.1 Glossina brevipalpis | reverse complement strand
ATATAGTTTTAAATATTTGGACATAAAAATAATAAATTATGTCTGTCAACCTGGAAAATACTGTTATGTATTCTCCGCTATTAAATAATTGTTCGTATAAATGGCAAAACACGAAACGTCTCACATCTTCTTATTGAATTAAATACAAAAATTAATTTAATCATAAAAAACATTTTCTGAAAAACAATTTTATAATTAACATTTTTATATCAATTCCCCACTATAGTTTGAAGGCCTCGAAGAAAAATTGATTACATTCAAATTTTCTATAGTGATTAAGATACGGCTTTGATCAAAGCATTTAAGTGTAAGATTATTTTTCTTTTTTTTTTTTTTGTTACATTTTTAAAATATTTCCCCTTAACAGTTACAGTTATATATGTAATACCATCATAACTGATAATTATCATAAATCATTTATGTAAAATATTTTCATAATAAAAATATTGCTGTAGAATACTAAAGGACAGCATACGTATATTTCTCTGGGCACCACCTCAATCAATAGTGTCAACCATTAGAGAAGAAATAAAAAAAATATCAAAAAAAGAAAAACGAGAAAAAAACGAGAAAAAGAAAAAGGAAACTGGAACATGTGTTTTTAGTGACAGAAAAAATGCTTACAAGAAATCTATACTTCACACCATAAAATATATGTGTATGCGTTTATGTCGAAGTGAATATTTATGCTGCCACAAATTCGCATAAATCGATTAGTAATAAAAATTCAAATGCCCCCACAAGGCAATAAAGGTTAGCACACCAATACATTCAGCTGGTGGCCATTACGTTAGATTTAATATATTTTGACACCAAAGCGTGCTAACATACATACACATACACACACACACACACACATACACGCACACACAGTTCCACACACAAACGTACACACCTCGTAATACAATTGCTCCAGTCAAACCGCACATTTGACGCCAACCATGAAATTGCTTTAGCAGCAGCATATGCCTCAACATTTAAGTTACAGCTTAAATTTTCTACTCATATAAGTGTAAAAGCATGCGTTAGATGGGTGGAATTGGTTAATGGTGGGGTGGTCGGGTGGGTCGAATTTATGCCCGCAAGTGTGTTTGCGTAATTGTTATATCAATTGTATTGTTTTGACTAACAAGTGTTGCCAAATTGCTTGGCTTTGCTTTAAAAATTTTTACTTTTATTCTTGCTTTTATAGTTGCTGTTGTTGTTGCTGTTGTTGTTGCTGTTGTTGTTGTTGTTGTTGTTGCTGTTGTTGCTGTTGCCCTTGCTATTACTTTGCTATCGCTATTGTGTAGCCCATCCAGCTTAAACTCATAAATAACGGTAGTTTTTTGTCATGTTCTCACATAAATTGCAGCACACGCTTTACATACACGCATGAACATAACGTTACACACATATATTTGCAACAAATTATTGCACATAGCACTTACAAATATTTAGACATATACTCTGCTGCTGCAGCTGCTTATACGCACAATTGAAAGTATTTGAAAAACGAACAAAAAAATAAATAAAAAAAAGGGAAAATGAAAAGAAATTATTCGCAGCCGTAAAGTCATGAGATTTTTTTTTTTGCTTTTCTTTTACTTATGGATTAAAAGTATAATAATAACGAAAAGAACGAAACGAGAAACGATTTGAACCAAAAGAGACTTACATATGTAGCTTCTATATCTGTGTGTTGGGTCTTTTGATCAGATATGCATAACAAATATATGTATTTTATAATAAAATGTACGAAGCTTTTGATTGTGCTAAAGCTAGGAGTGTATTAATTTTTGTAGTAAACTCATGAAGACCCTTTTTGGTGTTCGATAACCTTCGATCAAAACACTGTAAAATTTAAATACATAAAATCTACTGTAAAATCTTTAAGGTAGAAAGTGAAAAACTTATGGCACATGACGACACACTCCACTCACAAATCAATTTTAAAGCGAACTTAACATTTTCAGGCGTTTGATCCCCGCTTGTTGCAAATAATTCTATAATGGTGTAACCATCCAATGAGGTACTTTAAAGTTTAAAACTCGTAGGTATAGTTTTGACGTTGAATGCGCAATATAGTGGATGCTGATAAATATTAAAAGTTTCTTAATGCATCCACTGCTAAGTGGCAGTCAATGGAATTTCTATTATGTTAATTAAAGCTTATATTTCCATACAACTCCCATCATGTAATGCATGTCGTTAATACGTTCGCTTATTAATCTCACATTTTCTTTAAGATTGAATAATAGTCAAAATTAAACAAACTTATGCATTAGATTTTGACAATTTAAGACCAATAGAATATCTATGTCGACATTATTTCGAAAAATCGTAGAATGTATTGTTAAACAGCAAATTGAATTGAAACGCTATTTACAACTCATCGTAATACGGAATTAATTAAACAAAATTCTAATCAAAATAAAATCTCTATTCTCTTGTCTGATTGAATCTTTCGACGATTTTTGACAAAGCCAGTCAAGCCTCACCTATTTGATAAGCTTTTACTTAAATTTTAGTTTCTTTACAAGTGCATTTAATTTTATGAATTCAACCGCAAACAATTCGTATCTATTACTAATGTTTCTTCTGGGACAGGTAAAGTCAATTCGGAGGTTCCTCAAGGATCAGTTTTAGGCCATAGCCTGTTTCTTCTTTTTGGAAATTATTTAATTAAAGCAGTGGGGACTAACACGACTATTTTATTTAAACCGATGATATTTTCGTCCTTTTAAGTTGTGCTCAATGATATAACAATTCTTTCGAAACTAAAATAAACGAATGACTAGAATTAATTATTTGATCCTTAATAATCTTCTTTCCGTAAATGTAGAATAAATCAAAAGCTGTTCTTTTTAATTGCTTTAGACCTGCATCAGTCTTAATGTTAAGCAAGGAAGAAAATTATATTCGTCTGCACCGAATCTTTTATATCCACCACTTTTAATTTAAAAAAGTGGATCGGGGGGTGGGGGAACTATATGGGCGTGGCACCCAAGAACTTCCAATGTTTTTGCCAATTTTGAAACTGATATCTTCATTTTTGCCGCTACGAGAATGTTGACCACAAACATTAGATAGTTAGGCAGCCAGAAAGATGGACAGACGTACCGATAGATACGTCTAGATGGATTCGGAATTTACTTGTTATGTTCCAGAAGCAAGAAATTTTCATAATTCTATCTGGTATGGTTTATAAGTAATAAGCGAAAAGTCCAATTTTTCTTTGCTTCCGAAAACAGAGGTATTCTCAGTCTACATTGTGGCGTGCCCTTTGAGCGATTGCACCCATTTTCAATACATGGTTCCAAAAACCTGTAATGTTTCCGCCATAATTGGAGACGATATCTTCACTTTTGCGCCCAGAACAAAGTTTACAACAGACAGTACACAGATTAGTAGACGGTCTGAGGGACATGTTTAAATCGATTCTAAACTTAATGCAGATATATGTACTTTGTGGTATCTCCGAAGTTTTCTGATGAGATTTACAAACCAAATGACAAAATGAAATATATCCTTCTCCTTCGGTGGTTAGTCTGAAAAGGACAGAAAATTAAATTCTTTGATCTTTGATATCCATCATCACCATTATCTTAAAAAAAGAGGAGAAACAGCTAAATTTTACTAGGTGGGCAAGGCATATTTTTTATATTTTTATGGAATACCGTGCAAACTTTTATTTTCTAGTTTATGAGCACTGAGTAAAACACCCAAAAAAACTGAAGTGTTTTCAACTTATTTTATACTGTAGGCGTCGACTGTGATCAATTTGGCCCATTTTCAATAGCGACTTATGTAAAAGAACTTCTAGTGTTTTTGCCAAATTTGATGCCAATATCTTCATTTTTGCGGTCAGGAATAAAATAAAATAAATTTTAGCCGCCATATGAATAATATGAATGGAAAATAATTAATAAATTATTAATTAATAATTTATAATAATTTATTTATTAATTAATTTAATAATAAATATAATAAATTATTAATAATAAATTATTAAATTTCAATCAATTTCAATTTAGCAGATTTTGTAGGAAAACTCAAATTCTCATTCTCTTAATAAGGGGCTTAGTATTTTATAAGTTATTGGTCGCTGCACACTTGTTGTTGGAACAATTCGTCACCAAATCTTAGAATTGGGAACAGTGTTTTCAGTAGTCTCTTTAAAACTACTACAGTAGAGTCAGTTTAAAACTACAAATTTCAAATGCGTGTCAATATACAAGATAACCTCGCCCTAATCGTTTTTAATGTCCAACCTTCGGAGCCGATGGACCAGCTAGTCACCATTCGGAGGCCGAATTTCGGAACAGCCGTGGTTAATCGGTTAAGCAACAAAAACACTTTTTCTTTCGTTTTTCACACATCCACAGGGATGCCCTTAATGATTATTCTTCAGTTTGATAGAAACATAAGAAGCTCCTCGAAAAAAACACAAAGGACTTAAACAGAGCACACATTTCCAAAAAGCCATTGTTTAGTTAAAATTTTCCCCGTCAGCAGTACTGCACATGCGCTCGCCATTTAACCTATATATGTATATATATATAACAAGATTTTTACTTTCCAACACTGTTTGTTAATAAGTCTGACAACGACGGTTGTCGCCATGCAAGACAAGCCTTCAATTAAGTGGTAGCTTTTGTATTCGCCAGCAATACTTAATTAAATGACAAACAAATATAAGCTCTGTGTGTCTGATTTCCGCATCCGTTGCTGTTAACACTTTAACGAACTTTTCTGCATTTCATGAAGACAACGAAAAAAATAACAAAAAGTATATGAGCAGCATATAAATTGAATGCATATAATAAGAGAGAATGTTGGCCAAAACAATATGCAGTTATTTCTATTGTTATTGTTATTGTTGTTGAACATGATGTTATTTCGCGTTTATTTTTGAAGACTTCGAGTATATTAAGTCTGATACGCTGATAGTAACGTTGAGGATAAAAGTCATAAATTGTAAAAATATTCACAGTTTTGTTTATGATATAAGTAACTGATAATTGCAATAAATGGCAGATACTGAGCTAAAAATTACGATAAATGTTTAAAAAGTGATTTTGAAGATTGAGTATCATTGAGATCATTGATCAAATGCACTGGAACACGCCATATTCAACTTGGGCCGAGTTTTATCATTACAAATCATTAGCTTTTGTTAATATACAAGTCTTTAATAAATTATGGTTTGAACGTTAAATAAATAAAGTGTTCATCACATTTTATATATTTCCAATTGATTTTTTCTTTTGCTGTTACTACTTCTACTGCTACTGCTGATTTTTTCTCCAGTTATTACAACTGTTACTGCTACTGCTGATTTTTTCTTCTGCTATTACTACTGCTACTGCTACTGCTACTACTGATTTTTTCTTCAGCTATTACAACTGTTACTGCTACTGCTGATTTTTTCTTCTGCTTTTACTACTGCTACTACTACTACTGATTTTTCCTTCTTTATTACTATAGCTGCTGCTACTGCTGACTGTTTCTTCTGTTATTACTACTGCTACTGCTGGCTGTTTCTTCTGTTATTACTACTGCTACTGCTACTATTACTGATTTTTCCTTCTATTATTACTACTACTACTACTACTACTATTAATACTATCTTCTACTTTAATACGTTAGACTATATGGAAACGTACCTAATGTTTTAAAAACTGAATTAAGTCAAAGTGAATTTTTAAATCTACAGACTTGGCGTAATAACAATATGCTCCTATTAAAAAATCCAAGAAAATTTTTAAAATGTTGCTTCAAATGCAGTGAAATACGCGGGAATATATTTGAAACCATTACTTTAAAACCGTTCATTTCACTAAAGAACTACATTACAAATGTACAGTTAAAATTTAAACATTATTAGTTTGGAATTAAAAGCACTAGAGTCAGCTCGAAAAAAATAGCATCAACCAAAATATAATAAGACTTTTTAAATAGTGCTACTCCTACAAATAGTTTTGAATAGTGGCTTGTGGTAGGAACGAACTATTAGTCCACGTTAAGGAACCGTTGTCTTATAAAATCTTTTGAATATAATTTTTAAACTTTTATTATAATATTTAAACTAATAAGAAATATTGCTCCTTAAATATAAGTCCAATTAGATGCCTTCCTAATCTTACCTTGTTATCATAAATTACTCTTATGACCTAGCAAAAAGAAAAAAAAGAAAGCTTGCCTGAGAAGTTCTCATGTATTCACTATATAGCCCGGAACTTGTCCCGACTGTTCGGCTACTTTTATTTCGCTATACATATATTTCTGTGACTCTAAAAGAAACTTATGAACATTAATTGGTTCAACTTTTTTATACAGAGATTCCCTAAAATTCTACAGCGTGCAAACAGTAAATGTAGAGAAAAATGTAAAGAAAAAAGTTTGTGAATTCTTGTGAAAACGCTACTAACTTTTTCCTTGATTTTTTAGCAATAATTCTAAAACTTCCACTGTACGAACGATACCAAATCTATAGTTGCTGCAGTTGTCTTAAAGAGGTAGAGCCTACATTTACCAAAAACACGCTTCTTAAGTAAATCAGTTACAGATATATATATATTTATATATATATATATATGTATATGTTTAAAATATACATATATATAGATTATATATATATATATATATATAGATATTTTTATATATATAAACTGTTGATGGCTATTAAAAGTTCGTCCTAAGCTGAATATAATTACTATTGTTTTTTTTCTGTTGTCGTCTGTTTCTTAGGCTCGGATAATGTTGTTTAACAATAATTGATCCGATGCCTTAAATTGCAAGCAATTAACTGTGTATATGTATAGGTATACATCGGCGTAGTCATGCGGCGTAAACATGAAACAATAAGTTAACACATACCTATCTATAAATACGCACACATACATGTACGTTGTTGGCGTAAGAACGCATGTTATTATGACTGATAATAATATATATTGTAATGTTGTTTGTGTTTCCGTTATTTATCTTTTTCTTTCTTATGTACGTATAGTGAAGCTTATTGTACGTGTGTGTTGCTATTCTGTTAGTGACATGTTTTTTTAATAAATTTTTTCGACCCAAAAAAAAAAAGAAATTAATAAATATAAATAATAATAAAAAAAAAATTTTACCATTTTTGACTGAAAAATAAAAAAAAACAAAAAACTCGGCAAATATTTTTAGTCAATTCAGGTCGTTTTCTTACACACAACCAAACGTGTATGTATATGAATTCCTTCTTTTTTTTTCTCTTTTTACATTTTGTGCTATTTAAAGGCTTTTATCGCAGCAACACAATATTAGTAATAGTTATAGCTGTAGTTGTAGTTGCAGTCAGACTCATTTTGATTCGTGAAAATGTTTTTGTATTTGACAGTTTTGTAATTAACTGCAGTCAAAATGAATTGTTTATGCCAATGTACACGTATACGTATCCATATGTATGTGTGTATGTAGAAATATTTTCTATGCTTTCAATATATAAAATAGTATAAATTTCTCTGAACCGTGTGTGGTTACTTATTTGTTTGTATGTATGTGTTTGTGTTTTAGTTTACAAGGCTTGCTTTGTTTCTTCGTATTTTTTTCTGTTTTTGTTTTTTTTTTTTTATTTTTGCATCATGTATATAAGTGTGCGCAGTTGCTGTTATATGTTCGGCTAACATCAGAAACAAACGCTTACATACTTATATCCGTACATAACACATAAATTTACCAGAGGCTACAGCAAAACAGTAAGCGGTCATATTGTTTCTATAGACATGGCATTGTTTAGAAAAGTGCTTTTTTTTGTTTTGTTTTTGTTCTTTTTTTTTCAATTATTTTCTAAATGTAATAGTAAGCGAGGGTGTATAGCTTCTCACATATATATATATATATATATATATACATATATATCCTGTAGTTATTCCTGTTTACAATTTTAGAAAAGATTCTCTCGCACAAATGTTTATGACTTTTAAATATTGGTATACGTGGTAGGCATTGATACCACCAATGTATGCATGTACACATAAGTATTTCTACATACATATATAGAGAAGTGATATGATATTAATTTCTGTTTCTGCCATACATTCATTCATTCGTTCCAATCATAGTTCATTCATCTTATGTCGATATTTATGATAAATCGTATAAAATATAATTTGTTTGTGTTAGTGTAAGAAATATCCGGAACTTCTTAAAGCTGCCATAATACTAAAATTGAGCATGAAAAACGGGCTATTAAAAGTACTTCTACTTTTGAGTAGTAGGTGGTGTCCACTGATTGGCGAGAAAAAATTTTCGTTATTGTCTTTCCTTCCCGCACTCGTAATCTGGGGTGGGAAAAAGAGAAAGAGAATGAAAAGAATGGAGTAATGAAAAGAGAGAGAGAGAGAGAGAGGGAGAGAGAAAGAGAGAGAGAGAGAGAGAGACCGACCGACAGACAGACAGAGATAAAAAGAAAGAGAGAGAGAATGAGATAGAGAGTGAGAGAAACAAGAGGGGAGACAGACAGACAAACAGAGATGCAGAGAGAGAGGGAGAGCGCCTGAAAGACAGACAAACAGAGATGCAGACAGGGAGGGAGAGACACAGACAGACAGACGGAGACACGGGGAGAGACAAACAGACATGCAGAGATACAGAAAGAGACAGACAAAGAGAGAGAGAGAGAGAGAGACCGAGAGACAGAAAGAGACATGTATAGGGAGAGAGAGAGAGAGAGAGAGAGAGAGAGAGAGAGAGAGACAGACAGACAGACAGACAGGCAGACAGAGAGGAAGACAGACAGACAGGCAGAGATACGAAAAGAGACAGACGCAGAGAGGGAGAGAGATATAGGAGAGAAGCACAACTGATCTTTTTTATCATATCTTTAATATTATTAAGTCTATATTATCTTATCTCTGTAATCACAATAAGTGACTTCAAATTTCGAATTTTTTAACGACTAAAATGCTCATTGAAGACTTCATAAATTAAATATATCTTAATGAATCTAAAATTTAGTCTATCTATCCGACCGTTCACTATTTTTCTGTTGTCGAAATTTTTGTATTTGCAAAATTTTAAATCCACAACAGAAGTACATGTAATGGATAAATTTCGACACTATTACTAAGAGCAGCAATATTTTCGATCGAACTTGCATTTCGATTATGTTTGTGGCTTAACAAATCTATTACAGATCCAGTCTTTTCAAATTTCTTCACAGTTTCGTCTATAATGCGCTCAGATGGACATAAACCATAAACTACGAAACGTACCTACTACAGAATCAGTATTTTTGTATTAGGTTTTTACTATCTCACATGATGACTTGGATGCCGATCCTATTTTACATATCTTACTAAAACAAATTTTCCTAATCCAGACGATGAAATGGATGCATTATTTCTAATGCGAGCATTCAAAACTAACTTTCTACAATGCAAATGCTTTACCTCAATATATATTGTGTTCACTGAATTTTCTTTGGCGAAATTTTAATAAAAATCGTTGACCATGGCTTTCCTGTTCTCCTCCTTCACATATTAAATGAAAATTGAAATTCACGTCAACAATTTAAGACACCACCCATGAAGATCAATGACAGGTACGAACTTTAAATTCATTTGGACCGTTGAAGGAAAAAGACGCTCTTTTTAATGCACTATTTATTTTCAAAAAAAATCCTTTTTATGCAGTTAATAAAGTTTCGATGTATTCTCCAGTACTTACTCTAAAGCCTTGTTCTCTAAATGTAACATTTCCTGACCGTTATCGTGCCTCTACTAGACTAAAATTAACATAACTAGCTACGTCTAGCTGAGTTTTCATCGTTCATGTTCACACGTAAAGCGAACAGAAGAGTTGTGAATGAGGAGTACAACGAACGAAAGAAGGGCCCCAAAGGGAAGAACTGGGAAAGAAAAAAAAAATTGAAGAGAAAAGTAATTAACGGAGAGTAGCGAACATAGAAATAGTAAATAGAAAAGTAGCGAATAGTAGAGTAGCGAATGGCAGAACAGTGAACGTAAAATGGAGCAAAGTTAAGATTAGGAAACGTAATGACATAAGATGTGTGACCAGAGGTCTACCGAAAGGAAAAACAGCGAAGATAGTAGCGAACATAGGATCAACAAATATAGAAGTAGCGGAAGTAAGAGTAACGAACATAAGAGTAGCAACACTGAGACAAGCAAAGTCAGCCGTTAGCGAACATACTAGCGGCACGAAAGACAAGCGGCAAGAAAGGCAGTGAGGAGAGGACTACCGAAATTAAAAACAGCGAATCTAAGAGTAGCAAACATAGAAGTAACGAACATACGAGTAGCGAAAGTAAGAGTAATGAACATGAGAGTGACGAGCGACTGTAATACTAGCAAAGGTAGCAGTAGCGAACATAGGAGTGGTGCGAAAGACATGCGACCAGAAAAGTAGCGAACAGAGAATTATAGAAATTAAAAACAGCGAACGTAAGAGTAGCAAACGTAGGAGTAGCACATGTAAGAGTACCTAACAAACGAGTACCTAACATAAGAGCAGCGTAAGTAGGAGTAGCAACGGTAAGAGTAGTGAAAGTAAGTGTAGCGAACATGTCAGTAGCGAAGGTAAGCTTAGCGGAAGTAGAAGTAGAAACGGTAAGAGCAGCCTATCTTAGCGACTGTAGCGAATGTAAGAGACTGCCGAACATCGGAGTAACGAAAGTAAAAGCAGCGAATAGTGAAGAGTAATGTAACGAGAAGAATCAAAGTGTAATGAACAGAACGTTGGTCCTTGTATAAATTAATTTCACTTGTTCGCTCCACTCACGTAGAAAAACGAGTAACTTATAACAATCATACATATCTTGCTTCCCTTACTATCAAACTTTTATTTTTCAATAAACATTTCGAAACACTTATAGAAAAATCCTACACCATAATTGCGTATTTATATTTGTATATATATACATGTATATAAATATATATATATATATATATATATAGATATTTACAACTTCAATCGACCAAGCGCAAGCAATAAGCTTGATCTACGAGAAAAATAAAGAAAACGAAAAAGGAAGAAAGTCTTGCATTTTTTTCCGATAACGAGACAACATTTTTCTTTTCACGCACCCAGCTGTTGTTGGTGAGAAAAAAAAGCTTTTTGTTAATGTTGTGATTTCTCTTGTTGCACCTTCTGCGCCATTGTCTTCTATCTATCTTTTATGGTATCTTTTACTCTAGCGATGGTAATGGCATTATATATAGTTGAGAAAATATATACAAAAAAAAAAAAAGTTTTTTTTTTTCGGTGGTCTCTCCTCTTTGTTTATCATCCTTTTCCATACACAATGCATAGCACAGCACGTTTTACAAGCGTTATTAGCAAAGGAAATATCTATTGGCATCCATTATCAGTTTAAAGTGCTTCCATATCAATACTTTATGGTTTATTGTTTATTTTTGTTTTGTGTGTGCTGTGAATTTTTACATCCTTTCTCTCTATAGATATTTCCATTTTATGTTATGCATTGTAGTGTTGGTGGAGAAGCGCATATTCTCATATTCTCAATTGTTGCTTCCGTTTGTTTCAAAGCAATATATAAAAGGATAAACATTTATTGTGTTTTGACAGCGCGGTTTTAAGTTTAGTTAGTTATATAGTAAAAAATATGAAGAGTAAAATAAGGATAAATAGAAAACAACTTAAAGTTATTGCAACACTTAAAAAAAAACACCAGAATAAAAAAACCAATTACTCTCATGAAAAAAAAAATAAATAAATAAATTATATTTACTGCAAGAAAATGTTCTACTTGAATGGCCTTCAAACGGCGCTTCCCGCTTTTCAGGTTCAGGTAGAGAGAGATGGAGTAACTTAAAAATACAGTTCGTCTAGTTTAAAGTGGGCAACCTTCTACGCCATGTTAATAGCTTTGAATTCGTTTCTTCTTAGTTTCAAGGATAAGTAGTTTTGAAGATAACGATATAATGCGCAATAATAATAAATAAAAATCAGTCAACCGTTTATTTCCATAAATTGATTTAAAATGGATACGAAAGTTTACATATACTGTTGTTACTTCAATAACAGCATTCTATCTTCTCTATCTCTCTCCCTTCCTTTCTCTCTCTCTCTCTCTCTTCCTTTCTCTCTCTCTCTCTCTCCCTCTCGCTCTTTCTCTCTCTCTCTCTGCTTCTCTCTATCTCTTTCTCCCCGCCTCTCTCTCTCTCTGCTTCTCTCTATCTCTTTCTCCCCCCCCCCCCTCTCTCTCTTTCTCTCTCTCTTTCTAACCACAATAATTCGTCGGTAACGACGTATACGTTTGCTGCGGCAAAGGCACTAGTATGTCAAAACCTAAAGCACAGATTGCAATTAAGATTAAATGGTACGAAACACTTGTCGAGGTGTACCAAAGGTTAATCACCAAATGTTATATACGATCAAAAGCTTGACTTTTCTCAACTCAGCAGCAACTGGCCTTGTAAAATTAATATAGTTAGGGCCGCTTATTACTTGCACAACAATCTTCAATAGTTCTTTTAATACTAAGATTTCTTGTTAATCTCTATAATGTATATATATACATTTACATATATATATATGAATATATATACTGGTTACTTGTTTTTTTTATATTTTCTTAAAAATTTCTAAATATTTTTCTTGTTAAAGTGGGTTTTTCTTTCTTTTTATACGTTGCACCATAAGTGACAAATTAAAAAAAAAAAATTTCTTTTTTTCTCAATAATTTGTAAGCTTTGTGGTAGCACTAACATTACGCCATTGGCATTGATATTCTCATCAACAACAGCATATCCGAGGGTAATAACAAGAGTGTCATTGCTGTACTGGTGATGATGCTGGTGCACATCTGCTGTACTCCCTTCCAATGAGATTAAATCGTTGCAAGTAACCGAAAAACATCGGGTACACAGTACACGCTTATATGCATATGTTTTTATGTGTTTATTGTAGCAATATGCTTACACACACACACACACACACTTTTATGTACTGATATACAGTTAATTTTTTATTTTGTTTTTTTTTTTTTTTTTTATTTATTATTTGTTAAAGTATATGAGTATCATTTTTATATCCTCTGTTCCCATGTAGCTACAACTTTATATATTTACTTTTCGTGTTGTCGATATTTTGTTGTAGCAGCTGTTATTGTTCAGTAACAGCAACAACATGAATATATAAATAAACATTTTACAAAGTTCAGCTCAAAAACTATATTCAGTTTATTTTTGCTATTTATTTTATGATTTTTGTTTATATGTATATATGTAGACACAAGAACAGTTGCATACTTTTCGAGTTGTTATTATATTAACAGAGTATTATAAAATTATGCCAAACTTTAAAAGTATGCTATCAAAAACAATTTACGATCATAAAAAAAGTCGTATGTTGTGTTTAATTATCAATCGAAACTTCAGCTCTTTAAATGTGACCTTTATAAATATATCTATCTAAAGGTATGAATTCATACTGACCTTCGTTCCAATCATTTATTATTTATTATTTATATTGGTTGTTGGCACAAAAATACCAAGTAATCTTTTCAGGAATGTATCAAGCTTGCCTTTTACACTTGTGCATCACCTCATTTTTCGTTCGCTTAAAAAGAGTCTCTTGGTAAATTGATCTGATAGATTTAAATTAAACTTGTTGTTTGGTTATTTAGTTGCAAATTGCAATGAAATCAGAATTACAATATTTAGCTTTTTAAAATGTTAATAAAATTAAAAATTATTTCAATCAATTTTTCATAATAACAAATTATTCTGTAATAATTTTCTTTAATCTGAAATCAAAACCAAGAAATATTAATTATTGCTTTGGAAAATATTAATTATTTCTTCGAAAAACATTATATTATTTTATAGTCCTTTTTAAAAGTTTTTATATTATTTTCAAAAATAAAAATATGATTATTGTCATAAACATATTATATTTATAGCTAATGTTCGGAAAATTTCAGTTGACATCACTGTTGTCTCTTTCATTAAACAATGACAGCATTGCCAACTTGCATTTGCTTTATTTACTTGTTCATTATTGAACTGTCAGTTAAACCTAGAGCAAAAAGAAAAACACGGTAGTGTAATTATATGTAAATTTATTTGCGTAGAAATTCGAATGTAAAATGCCTGAGTTATCGAAAGCTGAGAAGGAACTTTTACTTCGGAAACATGAAATGACCATGAAGTTGCGTAATGAATTTATAAAACAAAGCACTAATCCGCATCGTCATGCGTTAGGTGAAGGTGGCTATGTAGTAAGTTGTGCAAAACTTGTGTTATGTCATATATATACAAAAGTGATGTTTTGTTTTTTTTTATTTTTATTGTAGTTTGATACTGGCTTGGCTCGCCATCAAGCCATGAACGTCAGCCACTACGAACATTTTCGACCTACAGGCCATGCTTTTCGTTGGGGTTTTGGTGTAGTTGCTGTACCCATTATTCTATATGCTTGGGCTCTACATGCAGAACGTAGCGCTCGTGAAGAAAAATATCGAAACGGCGAAGTAGCTTATAAGGATCGTAGATTCAAATTTATTTAAAAAAGTTTTGAGAGACAGTCGGTTTAAATGAAATCTTTAAAAACCGAAAAGTGCTAAGTTAATAAAAGTCAAATGTTTCATTCATTAATGGAAGTTTATGAAATTTATTTATCTTCCAATTGTTTGTCACGAGCTATAACAAAATCTTCAAATTTTACCATATATGTAGTGCCCTTATGCCAATGAGCGGTTACCTTGCAAGGCTGGGACAAGAGGTAATACTTTATTTAAGGTTTCATTTATTTTATTTCAAAACTTACAAAACCGCTGTGAGTAAGGACTGCTTCTACTATTCCGGCGGTAAAATTTGCACAATTCAATGAACCTTTGTCCTTTGGCACACTTATAAATGTATTGACCAATGGTTGCTTCTCAATTATGTAATAAGTGCGTTCATCATCGTTTGCATGCTCCAACTTTTCAGCCTCTTTCCCAAACAAATTTTTCCAGACTGTGGTCTTCACAAACAATAACATTTGCGTAAGTTTCGTTTCACGCTTGGAACTACGCTCACGCATAAAATGTAAATCAATAATACGGGTACCAACATCTTGCCCAAGTTCATGTAATCTATTTACACACAATATAATGTATTCTACTTCTAAAATATCATCTAATATATATCATCTCATCACACCTGTTTTGTAGCTCTGGCACTGTGTAAACACGCGACTGACAGTACTGAACCACTTCACTAAATAACAACGCAACAATACTTTGAGATACCTCGGACTTGCCTTTCGATAATGGCCTATCTAATATATTAGTACGTGGACGCATCGAAGACATTTTTAAAACCTCTAATTTCTCCATATTTGTATTTAAAGTTTTCTTTTATTAGCTTATCAAATTTTTAGTAATTAACCGTAAGTTTTTTTTTTTTTTTGTAAAACAATGCATATATAATAAAAACATGCATCCCAACAAAAATAAGAACGTAACTCAGCTGTTCCAAATTACATTATATGCTTACTTTTCCTGAAGTTGAGAGAATAAGTGAGATGTGTTTATATTTTTGTCTCTCTGCGTTTGCGCATATTAACTTAACGGCAATGCTGTTCTTTTTTTTGTGATAGACCGGCATTTTTACAGATTGGCAGTTTTGTATTTCTGTGATGTAAACTTACTGCATTTTAGATTTTTTACAGTAAAATAATTTATTTTTTAAATTATAAATGAAAATGTTATTGTTTATTGTAGTGTTTGAGTGCATATTAACCAAAGTTTCAATTTATAATAAAAAAGAAGCAATTATCAACAAGTAGAGAGTTGAATTTATACTAAATTTCCTCTAAAACAAATTAAGGTAAAGGATTCCAAGTTGCAAATCAAGTCGCTTTTATGGACTATTTTTTAAATACGGCCTGTCTTGTGAAAATATGGTGTTGAATTTAGAACGTTTTGTATTTGATTAATCTTCAAAGTTTTTGTGGAGAAATTTGTAACATTCATTTAATTTGAAGAAATGTATGGCTTTCATAACAATATGTGGTATGTTTTTTAAAATATCGTCAATTGCTTTTGCTTAATTTTCCTGTTATAAGGCGCAAATAAGTCACTTTGTCAATCCACGCAAATTGCATAATTTATTCGCAATTCACCATCGGGCGTTAAAAAATAAAAAGGAGAATGATAACTTTGATTTAGTATGGTTCTTATGTGTTCTATTAATGCATCGAAATTGGCAAATGTTTTAGCAAATGTGGTCGTGTCAGCCAGACAAAATTAGCCATTTTCACACCGCTTTTTTTAGAGAAATATGAATGGGATTGTTTATTATGGAAATCTATTTTTAAATTTAATCTCTAGTTGTAAAAACTTGTTTGTCATTTTTCAGATTTTTCGGCAAAGGGATCATAATAAGCGATGTGTACACATTTGAAAAGGGTCATTATTTTGTATATTCTTTGAGATTCAAAATATGATCGTGTTAACGTTACTTAATATAAAATTTAGTAGCGTTGGTGTTATAGAAATTTATTTCGTTTTTACCATTTAGAAAGTCAATCAGTAGGTTTTACTTTTTTGCTCTTATTACTTTCAAGTTGCAAATAAAATTTTAGTTAATGCGTTCAATTTTTTAAATTTTAATTTTCCCTTTATTATTTTTACAAAATTTTCTCTAACCTCTTGCGACTGTAAAATACCTATCATATATATTGCCTTTAGATTATATCAAAGATTTTCAAAACACACTATTAACTATATTCCATTATTAACTACTATTGTTACTAGCAAATAAAAATTATGGCGATTATGAAAAACTAAAAGAAATAAAAACAATAAATAGATAAAAATCATGGATGTACGAGAATACTTTGTAGTCTAAAAATACAAGGGTTCCACTTAAAAATAACAAATGCATCTATATATAAATGTGAACATTATAAACCAGCTTTACCATCCAATAATAATTGATATTGTTTATCGTCCAAAGGTCGGTAAACACCATCTTTGTTCAGATAATATAAAGGATCAGAGATTGTATGTAAATTAAAGCCTTGAAGCATCAATTCTCGTTTTTTCATCTTAAAAGTGCCTGTGCGAGGAATTTCCGTCATTAACCGTATGAACAAAGGTTGAGCGTAAGATGGTAAACTACCACGTATACCAACAGATAAATGATTTAAGTCGACTTTATGTTCAGGATCTTTAATTGCTGCCATGCCAGCTTTCCCTTCAACATGAGGAATCTAAAGAGAAATATTCTTAGTTTAGTAAAATATTTTTAGGATTCAAATCTCAATTTACCTCCACTCCATATACCACACAATCTTGTAGGCCAATAACATTTGTTATAATAGCTTCTACTTCTTGCGTAGATACATTTTCACCGCGCCAACGAAATGTATCGCCTGTACGATCTTTGAAGTAGAAATACCCCAAGATGTCTACAACTATTAAGTCGCCTGAATTAAAATAAACATCTCCCTTCTTAAGAACATTACGTAACAATTTCTGTTCTGAAGCTTTTTGATCGGAATAACCATGAAAAGAGGTAACAGCTCTCCTTGAATCCACTTTACCAACCAGCAGACCGGTCTCGCCGGGTGCGCAACGTTTACAAAGACCATTATAATCACGTATGGGTTCGCCTGACTCTTCATCTACACGTATCACCTGCACCGGATATAAAGTGCGAGCTATGATGGGTATAAAACCAACAGCACCCACTTGATTGGCAACATTAGCTATTAAAATAATAAAGTTAAAGCATCAAATTTTCGAAAAATGAATTTGGTTTATAGCTCACCTAAATTTGAATTACCCTCTGTAGAACCGTACAGTTCTCCTATGTTGGGTATATTAAAACGCGTAGTAAACTGTGACCAAATTTGTGGTCTCAAACCATTCCCATACATTAACCTTATGTTATGTAAAGTGTCCTCAGGTTTCCTGGGTGTACTCATTAAATATCGACACAGTTCACCTATATATTGAGCTACAGTGGCCTTGTATTTTATACAATCCTTCCAAAAGTTAGATGATGAGAATTTTCTACGCAAAGCTACAGTACAACCAAAAATTAAAGCATTACCCGCTCCCACTATACCGCCAGCAGTATGATATAAAGGCAAAGCATCGTAAACAATATCATTTGGCTTAATAGCCACCATGTAATGAGTAGCCGCCGCTATAAACAGGTACCTAAGAGACCGTAAATATCTATTTTAGTTGGAAAGATGATAATAAAAATTCTTTTGAACCTTAAGTTAGTAATAACAGCTGCTTTCGGCAAACCGGTAGTGCCTGAAGTATAGACATATAATAATTTATCCTTCGGTTTACATTGTTCTATATAAACTTGTAAATTTTGAGGTATTTGTTGCTTTAAATCAGCGGTTATATCAATAGCTTCTAAAAAGACGGATTTTATTTTTAAAAATTCTATTTTTAAAAGTATTATCTATCATTTTTTTACCTTTTATTAAATTAAAATTATCATAATCTCGTTGCTCTTCATCGCTAAATTGAAAGATCGGTAATCGTTTTAAATCTTCATTTTGCCAAACATCTTCCAAGAACGTTGCCAGCTCCGTCCCAACTATAATAGCTTTCGCCTTAGCTGCTTCGATCGAATGCCTTAGTGTTTCTCGTCGTTGATTTGAGTTAATTAAAGCGGTTATAATACCAATTTTTGATAAACCCAACCATAAGCCCACATATTCTGGGCGCGTTTCCATAAATAAGGCTACGCAATCACCGTGACGGAAACCTTTCTCTAAAAAATACGTACCCACCTTATTACTGAATTCTTCCATCTCTCGGAAGGTAAATTGGCGATCATCCATTAGGAAGCAACATTTATCAGGAATTCTGCGATATTTTTCTTGAAATATCCGCGCTAGAGACCATTTTTTGTATTCCATATAGTAGAGGAAAATGTTTAATTTCAGAAAACGAAAAGCAGCTCTAAAGCAAGAAAACAAAATTTATTTTTCTATTTTACGATCTTTTTACCGAGGTTTGCGCTTACATTACATCACGTGGTATAGTAATAAAGAACACGTAAACTATAGTAGGATTTCGTAACATTAAAGCCATAATCGCTCCCAAAGCCATACTTAATTTCGTGCTCTCTTTGATCAATAAATAGGCGGAGAAACCCCCAATTGCCGTAAACAGACGTGTAGCATTTTTCTGTTTAAAATTTAACTCTAGCAGTAAACTCATTTTTATGGCTTTGTTTAAATTCTCTGAGAGAAATACTCTGGAAAATAGGAAAATAAAAATCGTTAAGAAGATCATATATTGTCTGCTTTAAGCAAAGCTTCTTAAGTGACACTGGTTTTAAAGTTTCAAAGTCCATGCTAACGCATTAATTATCAAATGTTTGACAAGACCTGTAAAAAATAAATAAATTTATTTGTAATTCCCTGTAGGGCTTTATTAAAATCATTTAAATTATTTGCTTGATCATCTAAATAGTATCCATGAGGGTTGAATTTTTTCATTCCAGAAAGTCTTTGTGAACCTAACTTTGATCGATTTTATAGCTGAGATCACTTTTTTTTCGAATAAAAATTCGGCGCATTTTTAATATTTCTTTACTGCTTTCGAATGACAATAATGTCCCAATACTAAGGCAAATGGTTTCCGAATCGATTAAAGATTACCATGGAAATATCCTATAAAAGGTAAACGCCAGTGACTTGGGTTAAAAATCAGAAGCCTCTATTGGCTAATTCATCTAGAATCTCAGTTTAATTTTAGAAATAAATGCATTTTATATGAGAGTATCCTTCAAACTGTTTGAGTCTACGGTACAGAATTGTGGGAAAGAGCCAGTAACTTTAATATCGCAATACCTCAAAAATATCAATCTAAGACACTTCCCCTTATTGTTAATGAGCCGTGGTTCGCTAGCAACAAAACTAGTCATTTATTAAGAAACTAATAGAACGCCTTTCTTCAAGATATCTTGACACACTGAGCAGTCCTCTGGTCCCTCAAATCTCTTGGCAATATCTTCACAATATCTTGACACACCGAGCAATCCTCTGGGCCCTCAAATCCCTTGGCAATATCTCTTTTAGTCGAAAACAACGAAATGAGAAGATTGAAACGGTATCAAATACTGGATCTTCTATGTAGAAATTAATCTATAAATTTGTTTTTATGTAACATATTTTATTAAATAATTATTTAAGAAAAAACCTCAACAAGTATGCAAAAAGTTTGAACTTAGTTTAGGCAAGTTTAGCAAAATTACACCAATTTTGTAATGAATTCTCGTAATTGCATATTAGTTGTTGTACTTGTTCTTCTATCTTGTTTTGCGATCATAGTTTAGCTAAATTGTGTGAATGCGCAATGCACGGCGGCGGCAGGAAAATACATTTTTTTTTATTTAAAATATTTTGGCCGATCAAAACTCTATTCACATATAGCATGAAGAGAGTAAAACGTTGTAAGAGAAACAGCAAACTTTTGCTTTCACAATTTCTTTATGAAAAAAAAAACAAAAACATTTCGAAGCCGACTTTCTTCTATGAATATGTCACCGCAGGTATAATAGCCTTTTCTTCTTACAAAATAAATTAATTAATTTAATTAATTAATTTAATCAAAAGGTTAAAAATATCGTAAACTTTTCGCTTTTTAACAACAACTACACAAATTAAAACATGTCAGAAAATTATATTCGCTTCAGGGTGAACTTTTGTAACTCAACTTTTCAACACACTACTTGCTACACTTACTGCAAAACTTTTAATGTATTATAAGCATATCATTTGATCGTTCGCAACTTTTGTTAACAAAGATCTTTCTATGCCCAGAAAAAATACTTGTCGTTCAAGCTAAAGTAAGAACTCTGGACGTATTTGTAGATGGTTCACGGCCATATTTGTGTTTTAGCCTTAAATTCTTGCTGTGTATACTTGACAAATATTGAAAGAACGATTATGTTTTAAAGGATTTTTTAGTCAATTTGAACGTTTGTTGTTCAATACGCCATTGCTTTCCCTGCTACCTAACAGGATATAACGGGGATAGACAAAACATGAACATGAAGGGTAGTGACAGTAGAACTCAACACTTACTTGGGTGCAGAATTTTTTGACAAAAGCAGTACGGCGGGAGCTCCATAAAACTAACATTTATGGAAGGGTTGCAATTGCGGAACTCTTTGTGATGTCAAGTGTTCATATTACTACATCTGTCCCTTGTAAATTCTATAGCGAAAGGACAACCATTCTTTTCAGAGCATTCACAAAAAACCATTCCATATATTTAGATATAATTGGAAGAATCGAATTTCTATTCGGATAAACAATAAGTTATTAATAGAAACATGTATTAGGCAATAAAATAAATGGATGGTAAATCCCTGTTTAGTATACAATTGCATCAGTAGTTGTTGGTAGTATTTCCTTAATATTGCTTTCATGAGCGTGAAAAGTTCATAATATACTGTAGTCAAGCAACTGATCATCTTAAAGGATAGTTCCATGATCGTTATCAGTAGTTTTGAGGCTTTCAATATAGTATCGTGTCCCTGTTTCATCAACCGTCCTGTAGTGCCTCCCGCATTCTTTTGAATTACAATTCGATCTATTTAAAACTAGAAAAAATACACGCTATGGCACGAAGATTGAAATCATGATTTAATGGGGAGAAATAACAATATTCTGCGACATAATAATAGAAAATTCCTTCGATTATATCGGGTAATATGTTATTTTTCATTTTTGAGCTTCAATTTGTAGTCTGCTCTTTTGAAATGAATTCATGAAAATTTCAAATGAAGACATAAGGGTTTATATTTAGTGCCACCGCTATTTCCTAACATATTGCGTGCTGGTCTTGTTCCAACAGTTGGAAACTTTAATCAACTTTTCAGTGATAGGCCGAACAGAGCGTGATGCATCTTTGTCAATAAAATTTCTGGAACGAAATCGCGAAAACCATTCCTGAGTTCTTCCGTATGTTTCACATGTTTCGGCATGTTTTTGCGGGTTTTCTATGTTTTTCATAATAAAAAAGCATCACGTAGCGTATTTTTTCAGATCTTTCCCTCATTTTCGTATCAATATAACTTTTTACACGAGTAAAGAATTGGAAAACTATCTCCACAAAAAATGTAAGCTGAAATGTCACACTTTCATTTGAGACAATCAGGTGAGTGTTGCCAGATATACAGGCATCAACACCCTCTATTGGCGAAAAAACCGCGGGAACTTTTTATATGACTCAATATTTATATTCGCCAAATTCATTGCAAATTTTAGATCAGAGTGCCAGACATTTATTTGTAATAATTTAATTGTAATTGCAACCGAGATAACAGGCGTAACGTCTTTATAGAGCTTAATCAATTCGAAATATTAGAGTGATCAAGAATGCGCATATACTTTATGAGCTGTCCAAAGAGCATTTGTGGTTGTTATGGACAAAAGAACAAATCTGGCATAATTTCTTTCTTTTCTATTGAATATGAAAATTCAAATATTTAAAATGACTTGCAATTTGCATTTCTGTAATCAAGACACAAAGAGCTCACAGACAATCATAACAATTGAGTTGCGATTAGAAAAAAATAAACAAAATGCTAAATAATTCAAATGAAATAATATTTTATTAAATAAAGTAAAGTATTCAATCAAAAGACGATAAACTCTCAACAATAGATTACAAAAAAAGAAAGGACAACATATAAGAAAGGTTTACTACTATTGAAGTAAATTTTTTAATCCCTTTAAAACAAAACATGAAAACTGTACAACATGTGGTTGATCGTGGGCGCGATAAATTTTGTTTTTCTTTAGCCTCTTCAAATGACACTTGTAAGTATATTAATTAAGCTTTAAACGAATATTTGCTTTAATTTTCAATTTTTTGCTCATTATGCGCATATCTTTGGTTTAGTTATGCATGCTTTCAATTTCGACCTGTGTTCATCAATTAAAGATGCGCATATATGTCAGATTTTATTTTTCTTTTTTTTTTAGTATTTGTAATCGTGAAATATTTAGCGATAGATGACAAAGATATATGAAGAATATGTTTACTTTATAATGTGTTTTATAAGTATTTCCGGCTATTACAAATGGAGGTATGAATCTAATATAGATCCGTTCTTAGACGGTAGATAAACTTAAATTCATCATACATCCATTTCGTGATCTGGATTTGACGCTTTGCTTTCAGTAACATATGTAAGACAGAATTGCCATCTAGGGCTTCATGTGTTAAGTGTAATGTTTGCCATTTTTATAGTATGGATCGTTAAACAATCGCTTAACGTGTTAAAAGAAGTAAAAACTTACTACAAAAACTCTTATCCTGTAGTAGATACGTTTCATGAGCGGATTATGGTCGACATAATCGTTCATATGAATGCAGTATAGACAAGAATAAGACATAGTTTGAAGAAAGTAGATTTATAAGAGATTTGTTAAACACCCACACATCATCGAAAGACACACTGGACCTAAATGCTGTTAGTGAAAGTATCGATGAAAATTCAAGTTTATCGATTACACGGTGCGCACAACGTTCTAGCCGGTAGTGTCCGTTTCACTTGGGGGACATTTCAATGATATGATGTGATCGTATATAAGGTCTGTGGATCTATTTATTATTACCACTGATTTTAGCTCTCGCATCGTAAACAATGATTTTTTTTGCGCTTGCTTCCAATTTTTCCTATAGATCGATTTGTGAGTTGAGAGTTAATGATCGTAAATTAGTTAACCACTGTTATCGAAAATTAATAAGGCAGAGTTTTCATTGATTACTGGTGTTTAATGCACTATGAACTCTTTTTTTTTATCGAATCTAACTCGTAAGAAAGAGTGTTATTGAAGCGTGGTGCGTACTTTGAAGATACTCGCCAGAATTTTGGGCAGACAACTCTCGGCATTTGTATCACAGTAATATTTTTTCTTACCTTTTGTTGATTCTTTGGGATTTTTTGATTAGCAATTTAATTCTTATCATACCCCCCTTATTTTTTTCAATTTTGCTCGAAACTCAAAAATAGCTCAGTACTTGTCATCTTAATTCGATGATAAGTCGAATCGGAATATTATTTTTTTCTAGATAAAAGGAAAATCATATACATATCTCATCTTATTAATTGCTCTAGAGTTATTGACACATAATTTCACAGGGATGGTATTTATGAAGTTGCCAACGTAAGATTGCGTTCTTGTATTTCAAGCAATGATACAATTAGTTAAGCACAAACGGCATTGCCGGGCTCCAGGGAAATTATAAGTTCAGCTAAGTTCGTATTGAATAAAAAAATATTACAATCACTATCGAATCGTGGCAGTTCATTAAATTCATCGTTTCATTTACAACTCTCAGGGGCTATGGGTTTTGATTATCTTCCTTCAGCTATCGCCCTCTATTGGTGCGTATACGGTTGAGAAAGTTGAAAATTAAA
This sequence comes from Glossina brevipalpis, assembly GCA_000671755.1. Taxonomy (NCBI): domain Eukaryota; kingdom Metazoa; phylum Arthropoda; class Insecta; order Diptera; family Glossinidae; genus Glossina; species Glossina brevipalpis. The sequence continues at coordinate 370,196 of KK351169.1, read as the reverse complement.
ATTTAAGATCATCACATAGATAATGATTACAGGCTTAGTTTAAATAAGCACGCGATAGTCAGAAAAGGGCAATTTCTTTAGATAGATCTAAAGGCTATGGGCATGAAACAGTCATCGGAAAGTGAGCATAATTCACTTCGTTTTAAAAATTCTTCATATTTGTTACAAATGAGTTAATAGATTTATATACATTTCAGTTATTATTCATAGAAAATAAAATTAATTATTAAAACAAGCCGCTCTAACACAACGCTACGAACTACTAAAGTAATAACTTCGTGCGTAAGACGTACATAGTACAGTTTTGAAGGGCGATATCAATATCTGATTATATTGTCATTAGAAATTCAAAATGCGTAAATTTATACAAAATGCGATAATGGAATAATATGGACGCTAACAATTATAATAATAAAATATTTAAGTGAATTTTATACTAATGTGCTTATTGACAACGTTTGTGGTCACGTTATACGATACTCAGTGTTAAGGTTATTGTCTAATTAAAGGAATTTAAACCGACCTTACACGTTGTGCGAAGTAATAATCTGCACAAAGTTTGATTGCCATGTACGTAGTTCGTTTAGGTTCGAAAATGTATTCATGTGTTGCCCCCAAAGCTAATCTTAGGTTTATCTGAATTTATTTTACATAAGCGAAAACAAAAGAAAGGGACAAGAAAAAGAGGAAAGTTAAATAGGACCGAATTTTGGTTATAAATACAACTCATTATTATATTGCGTTTATTTAAAAGCTATTTAGTTACAAGATAATCTGCAGAATATGTTAAACAAAAATAGAAGTAGCGATGTATCACATGTATCACCGTTTCCGAAAGTAAACGTAAATAAAACACACTTCTAATCTAGGTTTGGATCAAATTTGGTTTTTTAATATTCTGTTTGGATCTTGTCATTTTTTGTGGAATGCAGCATCATTGAAATATCCTTCACGGAATCCCTTACAGAACGAAATTCCTTTGAGGTCATTTTCGATAAATTGTTTGCACAAGATGGTCAAAAACTTGGTCATATCTTGGCGGATGTTCATTTTCAAATTGTACGCATAAACTTGTTACTTTGCTTAACCCACATGAAAAAAGTCTAGTGGCGGGAAATCGCATGATCTTGGTAGCCCATTCACATCACTATAGTCTGCTCGTAATGCACGAAACGCATTTACTACAGAATTTTTATAGTAAGTTTTCAGTATTTTAACAGGTTCAGCGGTTATTAAACGATCCGTATTGTAAAATGGCAGACATTACGCTAAACATATGATGTTCTGAATAACAAGCTCGTCAAGTCCGGACCACGAAATGTGTAACGCTATATATACATAATATTTAGGAACACATTTTTATAAAATTTCTGATATCCGAAGCAGCCGTACTAGCCAAGAGACACAATTCACATGTATGTGCTGCGATTTGTTTCTAAAACTTTTCTTTAAAATCGGACATCACCGAATATGTTTTAAATAACACTGTACTACTAAGTCAACACGGCATCAGGTGCACCTGAAGTTGAAGTATGTGCGAATTACATCACGTAAGCCGATCTTCACTTCTGGAGAAAGGCACGTAATCAATAAATTTCAGGGGCTTATTGTGATTGAAACGCAACGATTATATGTGGATGCGGATTTGTTCTAAAAAATACTCAATTACTCGGATTTCAGAAAATTAATCATAGTAGACAGGAAGGTACTACGTGTGAGAAAAAATTTTAATGTACTTGATAAAGTGCACACTCAACTGATGAGAAACTAGGATAAGAATAGAACGTCAGAAAAATCGAAGGAAAATTTCTAAAAATGTGTTTTTTTTTTTTTAAAACGGCTCATGCACCGATTCATCCGACTTACCAACGTGAGCTTTCGAAAGGAGGTAAAAGAGGTGGTTTGCTGAATGTTGACAGACCCACAGACATTTTCAACTGATCGTTTTGAATTTTCTTGAGTACAATTAAAAACACACACACTCAAAACCAGGTTATTTTTTGCATAAAATACTGGCATTGTAGTCTTTAACTAAATAAATAACTAACTAATCAATGATTTATACACCAAAGGAGTCTTCTTATGTGTGTCTTATGTTATCTTATGTAAGCTTTGTAAACCTTTAATCAATTGCCTATGGAATTACTATGGAATTATTTCAGTCATTCCTCTCTCTTATTAATCTATGAGATTAAGTCACGACGACAAGTTTAAACGTTGAGTTAAGTTGACTTCAATACTGAGATATCAACTGAAAGATAGACAAGATGTTGCAAAACGGTCGACTTTATCAATATACCTTTACTGCTAGACATTTCCTCGTCTTATAGTTAGCATGATTTATGTAATTAATTCCTCTATGTCGAGACTGTGTATAGAGAATTCTTAAATTGGTTGAATTACCGGCGCGGGATTTTTCCCCAATTTATTTATTTATTTTCTTTACTTTTTATTTGTACTTTGATCATGGATGTCACACCACATCTTCCATAAAACATGAGATACACAATAACAACAACAACAACAACAACAACAACAACAACAACCACAACAACAACAATAATAATAATAATAATATCTTTTATATAAACATAATTATATCACAATGAAAACAAAATTGAAAGACGCTATAGGTTTACATGAGTGGGTGTTATTGTGTGCATTTGTGCGCGCAAATTTGAGTAACCACTTGTTGAATGTGTGTTGGTTGTATGTGGCCTAGAGTACATAAAGAACAAAAAAATAAAAAAAATAAAAATATAAACAACAATTGACATGCAAAGCAAAAGCACGATAAATACGATTCGATACGATTTTCAATCATATAAACATGCTCTTACAAACGCACACACACACATATACAGAGAGACGAAGATATGTACATAGATAAGGGTATAAACACCCAATATCTAGAAATGATTGTAGCGTTTATCTCTCTTTTTGTGTTGTATTATACTGAATTGTCGTTAATTCCATTTTCATCATATCTTTAGTAAGAAAATTTATTTATTAAAATTATTCATAATATGAATAAAAAATATTTTTTTTATTTGATTTTTCACCTTTTGATTGCACGCACACACTAAATAATATTGTTTAGTTGATTGATTTTTTTTTATTATGTCCCCAATTCGATTTTATTAACCACAATAAAGTTTCTTGTTTCAAGATATTTTTTTTTGTTTTTTTTTTCTTTCTTTCGATTTATTTAATATAATCAACGCCGTGCAAACGCTCACTTAGCACAGCTACTACTACTCCACATCACTTTCGCGCACAAACTGACTATTAGATTAATTCTAGCAGCATGTTGTCTCTCAATTAGCGAGCAGTTAAGATATAGTTAGTGGATTCGTAGCGCAGCGTATTACATATATTTATGTGTAATCGTGTAAGCACATTTATTTAGTTTCTAAGCATAACCACTAAAGTTTTTAATAAATTTTTGTTGTTGTTGTAGTTAGAGTATATTTACTAACAACTGGCTTAGTTTTTAGAAAACCGGCTTTATAATATCAATGTTTTTAAAAAAATCTATTTTACCCTTTTTCAATCCACACTAGAGAATAAAAATTTTATTTTATTTATTTAACTCTGCTAATAAGGCCTTTTTATTTTATAGATTACGCAATAAATTACTTTTCGATTAGTCAAGAAAAAACAGCTGACACATCATGCAGCAAATAACAGTGAGTTTTAATTTTAATAGAAACCCACATACAAACACACACTCTCTCTCTCTCTTTGTGTTTTTGTATACTAAGATCTCCAAAGAGTATTGTACAGCCACGGCCTTGCCACGCTGCTGACTAAATCGGCAAAAAAAAAACAACAAATTTTATTTGAGAAAAAAAAGCAGCTATTCGAGCCTTAGCATTTAGTAAGCAAAAACAACAAGCAAGAAAATTATATTCGACTGTGCCGAATTGTTTGTACTTATTTTATCTTAAAAGAAAATGCTGAAAAAAGATACTTTTCGATATTCTATAATATTGGACAGGCATGACACAGGTTTTTCCATTTGTATGGAATACCATGGAAATTTTTATTGTGTAGATCATGACTGGTGATAGACCTAGAAAGCAAAGGTAGTTTCAGTTTATGTTATTTTGTATGTGTGGCCTTTGACCAATTTGGTGTATTTTTAATACCAAAAATGTACAATATGCAAGAACTTCTAATGTTTTTAACAAACTCGATCCAGATATCTTAATTTTTCGGACCGGTTAAATGGTTACCACAGATATTACACAGATAAGTGGACTGACAAAGGAATAGACGTACAGACAATACGCTTGGGTGAATTTCTAATTTGATACTTGTCAAGAATGTATACACTTTATGGGGTCCCTGAAGCTTCTTTTCATAGAAAAGTTTAATTTCAGTAATCTATTATATCGGCTTGGGCGTGGTCGATTTTTTGCAAGTATTACCGTATGTATGCAAATTTTTATAGAATCTATCTGCCATAGTTTACGAGTAACCTCAAATTTTCTTGCGGTCGAAAACCGAATTACTCTCGGTTAATGTTGTACTCTATTGGTGTTCTTCGACCGATTTGGCCCATTTTCAATGGTAATTTGTTTGCAAGAATTTCCATTGCATTCTGTTAAATTTTTGCAGTCATCAAAATGTTTACCATACACGTTACACAGATGGACTGTTAGATAGAGGGACAGGCTGACATGCTTTCATTGATTTCAATGGATTAAGCTGATCAAGAATATATATCCATTATGGGGCCTCTGACGCATCCAAAGTAACTAATTAATGTAACTTCATCCTGAGATGATAAGTATAAAAATGTTTGATAAACAAGTAGGATTTTATACTTGACTGTGGCCGAATATTTTATAACCACCGGCATCTATAACTTCACCTTATTCATAAAAAAAATTCAATTTCGGCACCCTATAATACCAAGAGGGCGTACACGAACTTTTCCTCAGAATATGCGTGGAAATTCCTTAACCTTCTGTGTTACAAGCGAGATTTCTTTGTTTTTTTGAACTTGAAAAAAGAGACGTTCATAGTTTAGGTCGCAATCTACGGATGTTCTTTGAAGGATTGGGTCCTTTTTGATGACCAATCTTACCGGTCTACGCACGACAGTTTCCAAGGTTTTTGCCAATTTCGAGGCCAATATTTTAATTTTTTCCATCTTAAGAATAATAGTAAATATGCCCGCACAGGCTTTTGGATGGAAGGACGGACATGCTTAAATATATTCGATATTTCATATTGATCAAAAATATGTGTTTTCTGAAGCTATCGTTTATGTGATGTAAACTTTTCAACACACGAAATGTACGCAGCCCAAATCTTCGGCGGCACATAATAAGAAATTGGCTGAAAATGTATTCGAATTGAAAAGATTTTTATTAAAATTTTTAGGACGAATGAAGTTAGAATGAAGAGACAGAGAGAGAGGGAAAGAGAGAGAGAGACAGAGTGAGTAGCAACCACAACCAGTAAATTGGTCGAGTATAAAGCCTGAGATAAATATCGAACAGAACTTTGAGAAGAACGTTTACACTTCGTATAATTAGGTTTCCCCGTAACGCGCTCACTGTAAAAAGTAAGACGTAACTTGAATCAAGGTCAATTTTGATCTAAAACTTTGTAGAAATGTGTCGTAAAGATCTCTAAAGGTAACTGGCCAAAATGTTACAGTGAGGCAAAGCCAAACCTTCAATTTTCTTATCTCATTTTTGTCTTATAAAAATTATTTTTTATGCGGATATTTATGTGAAAAAAAAAGAGTTGAAAAATAGTCCAATTTGTTTACGACAAATAATACAAAAACCGCAAGACAGACAGACGGAAGTAGTTAAACCGATTTAAGATTTGAAGCTAGTTAAAAATATATACACTTTAATGTACGCCCCTTCTTATTTTTTAGGCAAGTATAATTTCCATTTTATTCACCAAAGAATTTCTTTCACCATATTTTGAGGATTGCTAAGAAAAAACTATCCAACATATTTGAATTGCAAATAACGCAGCCGTTGTATTTTACTCTCAAAAGATCTTTCATTTGATACTCATATTGAATTTAAAAAAAAAAAATTAATCCATCAAGACGTGGCATTCACTATATACAATTTATTCACTATATACAATTT
>KK351169.1:334002-356666 GCA_000671755.1 Glossina brevipalpis | reverse complement strand
ATTTCTCATTTTATATTCTCGCCCTTTTCTTTTTTTTTGGATGGCAATAATATTAACAATTGTGTAAAATATCTTAGCTCACACATCGAGCAAGGATTAACATGGAAAGTTCATATAAACGCTAAACGCTAACAAGTTGGCTTTAAAATCCAAGGAAACTCTTAACTAATTCATCGAGAATCTGAACCTCATCTAGAGAATAAATACATATGATGCTAGAATATTTCTCAACTCATTTGGAATTAATTCTTGATGGCCCGTTTGCAATGAAACTATTCATAATGACCTGGACTTTCCATTTATTAAAAATCTAATTCAACGCCTTTCTTCAAAATATCTTGACAGACTAAACAATTACGTAAATGCCTTAGCAATGTCTCTTCCAGATGAAATCGACGAGATAAGAAGATTGAAAAGGCATCACATATTGGATCTTCCATTTAGAAATTAAACTATTTTTATGCTTTAAATTATTTTAATGGAGTTTCTCCTTATGTACCTAAACATCATATGTGTATCACTATATAGTTCTCATAGGCGGATGGTAGCCTCTATTATTTTCCTCACTACACAAAAGAAAAAAAAAAGAAAACTAATCCATTCTCCTCATAGGCCTTATGACATTATAAATATGTGTTAAAAATTTTGACATTTTTTTTTTTTTGCAAATAATCAGTATGTTTGAATTCATTCGCTCTTGGCTCAGTAGTAGGAGAAGCAGATACCACGTTTGTCAAAAAAAAAAAAAATGGAAAGTGCTTATTTTCCTGTCAATTTTTTTTCGACTTCAAAGTAATATTTTTTATTTTATTTCTATAAAATAGATTTTTTTATGTTATAATTTCCGGTTTGGAAATTAATTGAAATATCATTTTCATGTTTTTCATGATTAAACTATTATTTTGATGTTTTATTAAAAGTCTTATTTTTATTTTATGTTCAGCAAATGACTAAAAAAGTATACTATCTTCAATATACACGGTTTCACGTACAAAATGTATTTTCACTTCATGAGACTTTATGAGACACCTATCTAACAGGTAAAGCGAAAGGGCTGATATATTTTTGCTTTTCAGTGCTAACATAACTAACCAGGAGGGTCATCATGGAACTTGTGTCGGTTTTAAAAATTGCTACCATCCATTTGAAATGTGATTCACGATAGACGGTTTTATTAGCATCATGTGATAGTATTGCTAACTTTCCAATAGAGTACGGGAAATTTTCCAATACAATGAGAGAGTCGTAAAAAATGAGAGATAAGCAAAACAATATATGGTGAAATATAAAAAGCATACAAAATGAAATTAAAAAAAAATTTTGCAAAATTTTAATATTCAAATTTCTGTTTTCTTAAATAAATTTGCTTTTCTATAAGGGTATAAAGGTTGAACAATATATTTAGGTTTGTTTATGTCTCCCTCCACTGCTGTTTTTTCTTCCAAATGGAACTTTGAAACAGGGTTTGACGTAACTAAAGAGTTCAAAAAGAGCCTATTGTCAGCTACATTTGCTTACATGGTGCTATAGTATCGGTTTCTAAGCGAAATGGAGACTGACATCAGAAACGTTACATGATGACTCCCTTAGTTCTCCTATTGTTATAAAACTTTGACAAATGTTTTCTAAATATATTTAGAAAATTTAATAAGAAGAAAAAATTTAGGATTTGTCGAGGCGTTAACTCAAAAAAAGTTTGGGATAGAGAGAGAGAGAGAGAGAGATTTCGAAGTAGTTGCCAATTAAAATAATAATAATGTCTGAAATACTTTTCTAAACAATCATTATTTCTTTTTTTGAAAATAAACTTCTCGGTTATTGCAACAAATTTTCTATTCTGCTGGTCTTAATTCTAGTTTGTAATCCAAATAACTTCAAAAATTTACAAAAATAGGTGAAGAACTACCGTACATTGCAACCGCTTACTCAATTTAACACTACGTGTTTGGATAAATTTTGTACAGTTGTTGTCTTTCAAACATAAAATAAATTATATAAGCAAGTATTACTACTTTTCATTTATGATTATCGCCTTAGGATGGAGCAGATTCCTCATGCCCATCGCACTAGTTAAAAAAAAAACATCGCAAACCTATTCTTGGTTAACTTAAGATTCTAGAATATTTTATGCTTGACGATGTGTTGCTAAACTCCTGTGATCATAGAACTTGATATGAAAATATATTTCCTTACTTGACAGTCACATCTTATGTGGTCTGCCCATTTTCGTCTTCAACAACTAAAAAACGTAAATTATGAAATAGCAATCATTTAAAAATTGTAACTAGCAACGCTCTTAAGATGTTCTACAATTAGCTAGCTAGCGGTAATCTTTTATAGATTTCAGAATAGAAGTGGTATTAATCGGTTAAATTGAAAGGAGTTTGTTTTTAGACTTTTCATCTATTTTTTTTTTCATTGGCAATCATTTGCATACGGTTAAGGCAGATAAAAAGAAGTCAGTTGATCGGATGCGTGTTTTTCTTTGCATTTATTTTGATGTCACTCAAAATTCACGCCAAATGCAAATATTATTTCGTAAGTGACCTACTTTAAATAAATTCCTAGATATCGGTTTAGCAAATTTTTAAATCAATCAATTTTTTTTTTTATGCTTACCACCGAAGGATGGAAGTACGTTCACTTTGTAATTTTACTTTTCAACACCCAAAACGAAGCTTTAGAGATTCTGCAGAGTGTATATTTTTCCTGATCAGCATCAAATTTTCAATTGATTTAAACATGTCCCTCTCTCTGTCTTTTGTAGACATTATCCGAAGAAATTAGGATATCAACTTCAAATTCGATAAAAATGTTAGAAGTTCTTGCACACAAGATGGTTTTGAAAATGGCCAAAATCGGTCGAAGGACACGTCTACTGTGTAATATGAACAAAGACAACTTTTCCTTTTAAAGAAAAAAAAAATGAGATCTTTTCTTGACTAGTTATAAAATTATCACTTTGATTCTCTAGAAATGGAAAAAGTCGGCCACGCCCGCCCAATTTTATGGAGTATTGAAGCTTCAGTCTTCTTCGGAAAATGTATAACTTCCAGAAGGAAGCTTCAGAAAACCCAAGAAATATATATATTCTTGGCCAGTGTCAAATTCGGAATATATTTATCGTTTATCCATTGCGTTTATCTGTCTGTCTGTCTGTGATAAAGATTCTTTCAGTTGAAAAATGAACATATTGAGTTTTAATTTGATAAAAACATTGAAAACTCTTGCCTGCAGATCGGTATTGAAAATAGATCAAATCGGTTAAAGACGCACCTACAGTGCAATGTTTTGCTTACTGCAATAAAATCAATCAAGCCCACTCAGTGTTGTAGAGTATCAAAATTCAATTTATGTCGAATTTTTTTTAAAATGGAGGTGATAGCCGAATATAATTTTCTTACTTGTTTAGAATGAAGGCGGCGGTTGTAAAAGATTCGGTCACGACCGAATGTAATTTTCTCACTTATTTAGGCAAAAATGAAAGCGAAATATTTTTTCTAGGATATTATTACTTCTGGTTCGGTACGTATTATGATACACGGCCGCCTATTATGGTATCAGTTTTTCTTGAACTATGTCCATGCGTTTAACAGCTAAAATCGCGCCTTTGATGTCAAGAAACTTATTTAGCGGTTTTCTCAATGCGAACATCTTAGTTGGTTGTTCATTTTTAATTTTCATTTGTAATTTTTGAGAATTATCTTAAAAATGATCAACTTTTCGGACTGAGATTAATTTTCAAAAAAAGCTCAACTTTGCTAAAAGCACATTCGTAAGAAAGTATTTTCTCTTTTGCTTTTAACGACATAGATCTGCTCAAATGTTATTTGACGATTAGAACGCAATCGCACATCGCTTCTTGGTAAACTGATAGAAGACCAATTTAATCAAACGTGTTAGACCGTAAGTTTTTGCTTTATAAACACTCTCAGCTGAAGTTCTCTTACCACTGAAACTTTGCCATGCCTGTCAATAGCATTCGAAATGCAATTTAAATCTATTATCCAAACATTTGTGATATATAAAGTAAAAATTTCGAAAATCCTCAACCGGCATTAGTTAGTGTAAAAAAAAAAATTGTTTTTTTTTCACAAGCAGAGTTATTCGATGAAACACTGAAAAACTTTTCGTCCTTTCTTTCACAGAGAATGAGTGTTTGTGATTTTGTTGTAACGATTAACCTTCAAACGAAAGGAAGCTCATCACAAAATTGGTATTTTTGAATGATTTCACTGTGAAAACTTTCTTAAGTCTCTTGTACTTTAGATCTTAACTACCAACCGAATTGAGAAAATAATTATTCACAGTTCGTCTCATGCTTATATAAGTTTAGCTAAGTAAGTAATACTTATACAAATTGTTTTACTTGTCCTTCTCTCATTCCGCATATACATTAAGCCGTATGTATGACTTCATAAGTGAATGCCTGTGTCACCTTAACCCACACATTATATTAACAGCATGTGATTCTATAATAGATGAGCAGAGAGTATAAAAAAAAACAATTTTTTTTTTGCTCTCCTTTATACTTTTCGGAGTATTAAAATTGTAATAATGTGGGTACACTATGTGTGGCTTGCGTTTCAACTTAAAAACCTCATCACCATCACAGCCCCATGGTTGGTTGGCGCTGCTTGCCTGCCTGAGATGATTGCATTGCATGTTTGGCATTTGTTTGTGTTGTCACAACAAAAGTTTCTTTGAAATCAGTAACAGATGTTGATTGAAATGAAAACAATTGTTTTGTTCGTTCACATTAACATATGCAAACACAGGCACAACACGTATAGCTAAGCATTTTGTATATATATATATATATATATATACATATATATGTATATAGCATTTTGTATATATATATACGTATTTATATATAAATATTTGCGTATTTATATATAAATATTTGCGTATTTATACACATCCATATAAATATAAACTAGCATGCACATGATTTTATATTATGTTGTTTAGTTGCCATAAACACACAACCAAGTACTAAAATAGTACAACGTTTTCGATTCTTTTTTTCTTTTCGTCTACATATTACAATTAGTACGAACTCAGGTTAATATAATTTTTTTTCTTTTTTTTTAAGTTTTTTGAGTCAACATCAAAGCAAACCCAAAGCAAACTGGAGCTAAAAATCTTTACTGTGCAATATTTTAAAGCTAACTTCTTCAGTTAATTGTAAAATTATTGAAGAATTCTTCATATCCCTTTCCAAACATAATACTTCAGCACCTCAACGCGAGCGAAATTACAAAAAAATGTGAAATTAATTTCATACTCAGGTAGAGATTTTTGCAAACAAAAAAAAAAAAAAAGAAAAGAAAAATAAAAAAAACATCAACAAAGGTTATCAGCAACAGCTTGCTTTAAATGCTGGTTGTTTCGTATGTGGGTACAAAGAGAGCGAGAGAGAAAAATTTAATCTCACTCATCTTTAAATGGCAACCCAACAAACTCTTTTTCCCTATTGCTAGCAATTGCTTCCATATCTAAATGACTTAGTTTTGCTTGGTAATGCAAGTTAATTTGCAGCAAGAACTCGCTAAAAGGAAGAGTTCTATTAACTAATGCATTAGAATGCCATAAGCTTTGGCTATCGTTAAAATTTTTCATCCATATTTATTTGCTAGGACTCAAAGTTGGCATATGACATTGATACTTTATTTTGACATCTTATCTATAATCTCCTCTTATCTAATATGTTAACAATAGTCAATCTATGTGAAATTCAGATTGTTTATCTACCTCTACAAAATTATTCAGTTTGGATTCCCAAGCCTTTCAGTTGAGTGATTGCAGTTCTCCAGACCGAATGGCAACCCTTTTATAATAATACCATACTTTGTTAACTCTTTTGTCCATAGATCTCTTACTGTTCGCGTTGCTAGATATTGGAATGCGTTACCACTGAATTTGATATCTTCCAATGACCCCTTGACGACGTTTAGAAGAAGACTGACCGCACATCCAAACTCGTAATGTATATCTTCTTGCTACTAAGAATTGATGATTAAGGAGTTCTTAGAGCAAGCTGATTACGTTGTTAACTTTTTACACGACTTGTGTACTCATTAATATTGTAGATTCTTTTTCATCTGAATCGTTTCTTTGTTACTAGCTAATAGGTCGTTAGGCTTTGTAGATACCTAAGATATTTAAGTGTATGGCAATGAACGTTCATAATGTGCGCGTGTTTGTGAGAAAGAGTCTTCTCCGTTCTTCCAGATCAAAAACGAATGAAGATGCTGAAAAAGTTGGTAATCTAATTCGTTCTGACCGTAGATGAACTAGTCGTGCGTAAGATAAATTTTACATAACAATTTTCACATGCACCAAAATGGTGCTTAAAATTCTTGCGGTTGAACAAAAAGAATCTCTCGGAATTTTTTTTTACAGACACTTTGAATATTCTTGCAAATGGCTCTAACTTCTTGGAAAGATTAAGACCAAATCAAAGTTACATAAAAAGTAACAAGATTTTAGTGCGTTAAAGCTGTGAAATGAAAAGCGCCATAGGTAGTGAAAGAGGTCTCAGAAGAAGAGTGCCAGTGCTAATTCAAACTGGCAAGTCCGCGTGGGCTGTAGTAGGGATAAAGAAGCTTTTACATTGAAAGTAATAACAGATAAAAATGCATAAATTCAAATAATATTTTTTTTCGGTAATAGTCGCTTTATTTAATAGCTTGCACATAGCGGATACCCCTATATGAGCGTGCAATATGCTTCTTAATTATCAATGAAAGCCTTAATCAAAAGAAGAAACTATATTTCCAATTCAGAAAAAAGGTACTTGTATAGGTAAAGCGAGATGCCTACGTAAAGTCTTATTTAAGTGCGAAATATTATCCAAGACATTGCGATTAAATTTAACACCTTATTATATATATATTTTGGGAAAAAATGTTTGTTGGGTTTTTATTGCTTTGTAGCGTTCTCTTACCTCGATTGCGATAACATGCGATAAGTATATGTTAAATGTACAAACTTTTATACAATCCCGTACATTTGATGTTACATGCAAAAAATACTAAAAGAAAAAATACGATATTAAAGAAAGAAAAGCTTTTGAATATTCAGTGAAGAGTTAAAAACATGAACAAACGGCCATGACAACACAAACCATATCCACAAATGGAATCACTCATTCAGGTAATATTATCGGGTTGTCGACGACAGAATGAAGCTGTTGCTTATTTCGCTTTTCCCAAAAGTAAAGGAATAAGAAATGCATGGTGTGCGGTTAACGGTTAAAAGCAACTGAAAACTGTTGACAATATGTGTGAGCGCATACACGAACACCACTATCAAACAATCAACAATAATCATCTTTACTTAATTCCCTATACACGTCTATGTGCTCGCATACACGTAAGTATATAACGTATGCTCAATCGGCAGCCAGAGAAATGAAAAAGATTCAGGGCAACATATTTATATTTATACAACGTTTCACAAACACAACTGGCCCACTACCACCAACCAGCCAATCAACCAACGTGTACCAACATGGAAAGCATGGTAAGCATAGTATGCATGGTCTGGAAAACGTGTTTGCGATACATCGACAGGTTATAACTCCGTTGTTGTCCGTCTGTTTGTCTGTGCCTTTGTATGCCTTGTAGATAAGCAATGCAAACATATTGCGTGGGTGGTTGGGCGTAATATTTACATTACCTTTAATCTGCGAATGGATTGTGATTTACTTTTAATTTCATTTTCACTGGAAAATTTTTTGAAGGATATTTTCTCTGAACTGGGCATCATATTGAGATATCTGGCTTGAAAGTTATCGAATTCATTTCACCACGTGAATCTATTTACTATCATCATCATCCCAGATGTTTATGTTGCGTAGCAATTGCTCTTACCATTGACAGGTGTATAAGTGTTTCCTCTGTTATTCTCCTTTGTAAAGTTGGTGAGTGATTGCAATTTTGCTGTGGTTCATCATCATGATGTGGGTTTACACATGTATATGTATGCGTTTATAGTTTTATATTGCAATGTGTGTATATATATATATAGATTTGTGTGTGTGTGTGTGTGTGTGTGTGTGTGTGTGTGTGTGTGTATGGCAAGCAACAACATCACTTTTTGAAGTAAACTTTTGTTTAAGTATTTGTCGTACACAGCTGACGATAATTGAAAATCCATCATTGTCGTGGTTTTTCGTTTACCAAGCAGACAAAAGGCGAGCATTTAAATAACAACAAGAACAAGTATAGTTCATGTAATTGTAAATATGCAGGTTTTTAAGAAAATCTATTTAAGTTTATTTAAGAAAAAAAAATTAAACGATTTAATTTAAGTTGATTTAAACGAACAAACATAAGTTAAAGAAAAAGACTTAATCATTATAAAAAGTAAATAAAAAATACACGCTCCCAATCACATTTGTAATATATACATATATATATATATATATATATAATTGTTATGTCAAAAAATACAGTAAACTATGGATTTACAAGAGTATTAAAGGCATAATTATATTCTTCTGTCTTAAAAATGCATACAAACAACTGATTGTTGAAAAACTTTACAACGGGTTCTCTTGTGACTACTGCGATTAAAAAATAAGATGAATTTATTCATAAAGTGAAAAATCTTTTCTTATTCTCTCTCGGTTCTGTAGGTCGTGGTTTATCTTTTGCTTGATATTCGCTCGATTGGTCAGTTATTTTTGGGTCATAGATTTAAGTATCATGTACTGTAATATGCTACTTTTTATGGTGGCTTGGTAGACAGAAAGTATTGCTTCAAGAGGTAGTAAAAATCAAAGAACTCGTATGTACATGTTTATGAAAAAATACGTGACACGTCTAAGTTTGTAAGAATTGAATATTTCGACATAAAAGTCCAAATAGATGTCAAAGGCAGTACTTACGTTACGTTTGGTGGACAACTTCTGGGTGCCAGCTCTATTTGAAAAAATCAAAAAGCGATTTTTATACCCGTTATAATAAAACAGTTATCTCGTGACTAAATTCTTCCGTGTAACAGTAAATATATTGCCTTTTCGCATCTTTATGATGTGAGCTACTTCCTGAAATCTAAATTTTCGATTATCGAGATCAATTTACGCGACATTTTTTCTACATATTCTGGTGCAACCACCTATCATGAGCGTTGCCAGCACCAAAAGTGTCCGTATGATCTCGCTTAAAATCAGCAAACAAATTATTGTTTTCGACAGAAAGGAGTTGTCGTAGTGCCCTTTAGGCCACTACTAAGTACTAAGGTCGAATAGTCAGTCTAGCATTAGTGAGCAACGTTTAATCAACACATGAAATTTTGATTTTTCCTTTATCCTAAAGATAAAAAATATAAAGTGAATAAAATTCTCCATAATATATATATTGTTATATAAAGGTTTGTTTCTTCCTGAGTACTCTTACATAAGGAAGTAACGGGAAAAGAGATCTACTCGGTCCAAACTTACCATAGCAAATTTATATTTTGTATTATAAAAGTAAAATAAAATAAAATAAATTAAAATAAGACCATCTAACTGCTTATACGTTATAAGAACGTTTATTGGGTAAAGGCGTTCAAAAAATGTTTCCTTTCGATCCGAATTTTTCATATTTATATGCTAAAAAATTGGTTTCATGATGGGTCTTTTGTTACGTAAAGGCTCTTTTCAAATGTGGCATTATATGTAGTTTAGCCGATCGTATTCATTTTCAATATCGTTCGATCTTAGGCCAAAATAGGTCAGTATACCAAATTATTAAAATATCCTAGAAATTAGGATCTGTACGTCGTCCACAAAAATACATGGGCAGACAACAGACAGGCAGATGCAGAGACTGACAAAGCTTAAATCGATTCAGAAAATGATTCGGAATTGATCGGTTTAATATAAGATGGATCTACCTTAAGCTCGACTTGCAGGTCGGCCACCAAAATACATGAACAAGTACTAGACATACGCAGAGACTGACAAGATTAAAACGATTCAGAAAATGATTCGGGATCGTTCATTATAATAAAAGGTGAGTCTATCTTAAGCTCGACTTGCAGTTCGGTCGCAAAAATACTTGGATACGTACCAGACAGACAGACGCAGAAACTGACAGACTTAAATCGATTCAGAAAATCACTCGTGATCGATCGGTATAATAAAAGGTAGATCTATCTTAAGTTCTTCTAGGTGTTACATACATTCGCACAGATTTATAATACCATTTACCATGACAGGGTTAAGATACAAAAATGGTATGATCCGTTCCTAATAGGCAAAAATCAGTAGCTTATTATTTATGTCTAAGAATATAAACGTTTGTCATGGCCATGAAAACATTTAAAGCCCAAAAAGCCCACAATAGAAAAAAAAAATTTTATATAATCTATAAAGAGACATTGAACTGGGTAGAAATATTTCTTAACGCAAAAAACGTTTTTGTCAATCTACTGATGTAACCATTAATAACAAAATGTTTGACAACTTTGATATATTAGTTAGAAGCGTATCGAAGTATTTTATTACGACGAGTACAAATTCCTTTATTTTGTTATTTTTTTCTTTTTGTTTTCTACTTACTTCAATATCTTTAAAACAAAAAAGACGAATAATAATTTTTAAATTAACTCTTGTTTTAACTTTTTATTCATTAGTTGCATTTTGTTTAATTTTTTCCAATATTAAGAAATAACATAAGTGTACATTCAAGTAGTATACGTAAATGTATATATGCGTCGTGTGCAAATCTCACAATCTTTTCGACAATTATTAATACATAAAACATATGCCAATAAATAAAAAGCTATTAAAATGTAGCCAAAAAGTATAAGAAATAAGAAAAGTATGCACTCACTCGCTCTATTCAAAAGTTAAATATCATTCAATTCCTTTAATGCATCCAATTAAAGTGAAATTAATTTATTAATTGAAATTTTATTTCATATTTCTCAGTTTCTATCTCATAAAATGAATGATGTTCGCCAAGAAACATTAATGCCAAAGTCAAATCAAGTAAAGTAGTGAGCGCATAACTATTCTTTTCTCACAGTCTGGTTCTATCAAAGACAATGAACGTATAAAAATGTTTCACTTGTTGCTTCACTGCTTTCGCCAGCTTCCCAACTTCTTGTATACCTATTAGTGAGGGAAGCAAGTATGAAGTAAATGAGCTTAAAAATAACTGGCGAAACTTAAAGGCATTTTCGTTCATTGCCTTCGGATTTTTCTATTTTTTTTTTTACGTTGTGTATTTTCTATTTGATATTTAAATGGTATGACAGACAGGGAGAGAGAGTGAGAGAGAGGAGGAGGGAGAGTGAGAGAGAGAGAGAGAGAGAGAGAGAGAGAGAGAGAGAGAGTTCACTAACGTGCATATGCGTGTAATAGTCTGTGAATGAATGTATCCTTCTCAACATTAACGAAATTTGTAAATAATTAAAAAAGGCGGCAAATTACAATCGAAGTAATGAAAAAGAAAGTGGAAAGTGAGAGAGAGTAAAAAGGAAATAAATATATCTGAGATAGTAATAAGACATACACACACACACACACACACACACAGAGTTGCAACCTCGACGAATAGAGAAATGGTGCAAAGTTGTTGTTGTTGTTAAGTTAAGAGAAAAAACATATGTACTTTGCCATAGACACATCTAATATTTTTTATTTTTTAAATAATTTTTAAATATTAATATTAAGTATTTTTATATTTTGGTTTTGCTGCATTTTTCTTTTAGATTATTATAATAATAATTAATTAAAATTTTCTTTTTTTTTTTTTTAAATTTAAATTTAAAAATTCTTAAGTTAATTCGTTTAGAGCGCTTTTTACGAGTAATAATTAATTAAGAATTATGTAAAAGTTATCATTAGTATAATTTGACTAGCACATGTATTTCTTTTTGGGTTTCATCATACGAATACGTCATTTGGAACCGATACCATTGGTTACCAAAGAACTTGGTTGCGGTGCAACCGTTGCTACACTGCTTGATGTTTGGGCTTGTGGCGGAACTTGTGTATGAGCAGCTGCTGGCTGTGAGGGTGTGGGTGGTGACCGAGCTGCAATAGAACCACGTATATTGGCTGTTAATGGTATAACCTGGGAGGCATGCTTCGTAGATAGGTCTGTTGTACGAGTTGTACCACAAATCTGAATTCCAAAAAAAAAAAAAAAAAACAACACACAAAAATATAAGAAGAACTTATCACCTAAAAACAAAATAATAAAAAAAATTAAAAAATATTACCTGATGATGATGTTCCCAGTCTTTATGTTGACAGAATGCCCCACAGTAACGGGCCAAATTACAACCAGAACATGTTTCTGTAGCTTTGCGTCCACAATTCCAACAGGCCTTATAAATAAAAGAAAGAGTTAAAATAAGAATAAAATATAGAGAGAATATAAAATATGAAGATATTTTATCATCTGCCTACATTTTGACTTGCTCCTGTAATTGAAGGCGATTTATTATCTAATTCTCTTTCGCTGCCGGAATGTCGACTCATTTCTACGAAAAACTTTTCCATACGTAAACGTTCTTGAGCCATTACTTCGGCAGCTCGAGTTTCAGCTGCTACGACAGCTCTTTGAATTTCGACTACAGCCTGCCGTTTAACCTGCATGATTCCAACTTTAAATTTTCTTCAAACTCACCTATAATCATATTTAAGATTTACCTGATTAACTGCTTCCTCTGCATTCCTTTTGAATTCCGCTACTTTTTCTTCAGTTTGTCGTCTCAATTCTATTAAAGAGGCCGGGGTCACTTCCCCATAATTGGGTTGTTGTGGTTCCACACCTCGTTGCTGTAGTATCGTAATGGCTCGCTTAGTTTTCTCAACCATAGCAGAGATGCAATTTAACATGGTATGTATGTTTTTCCATTCTTCTTCACCGCTCATACCACCACTACCACTTGGTCCGCTGCCAGCTGTAGGCATTACCCCACGTGTTAAAGGACGATGTCCTACTACTTCGCTAGCTGCAGTATTGCGTATTTCCCGTTCATCTCGATTATGTGTCTAAATAAATTCAAAGTAAAACTTAAATAAAAAAAAAAAAAAAAAACAAAAATCAATTAATTACCTTATCAATTATACTACTGAAGGAACCTTCCGATTGGGCAGCCGTTGGCCCGCTAGTAGAGTAATCGAAAATTGTGGGCTGTGACGCCGCAAATGGTAACCGGGATTCATTCGGTGGCCCGCCACTTAACTGAGAATTGTGAGTATGTAGACGTTTGGGTGGAGGATAGGCAGCCATATAGTCGCTCCATTCTTGCGGTGGAGCTCCATTATGGCCATGAGACTCCATTAAAGAATCTGAAGGACGACGTTTAAATACCAAACTAGTAGCATTAGCCGCACCGTTAGAAGAGCTTTGACTATCGATTTGCACAAAAATATCGCTATATTCCGCTGGGGGACCATACGGTGAAAATTCCATTACCGAATTTTCGTTGGTAGTCACATATTGTAGTGTAGTCTAATACCATTTAACACAAATTTCTACAACTAGGATATTAAGGTCTTTTAAGAAGGACATACCTGGTTAGTAGCTCGTGCCAAAGCTGCAATTTCTCTTTGCAGGAGAGTAATGTGATTCTTCAGTAAAGGAATGACGTAAGATCTTAAAGGTAAATTTATGGCTTCTTGTAAAGCCATACGAAATTCATCGATACTAATACCACCGCTACCCAGAGATAAAACCAAGGCTTTAATACGATCGCTTACTTCAGGATGCACTTCTTGGGCTAATTGCACTAAAGAACCAAGAAATTTACGTATTTTACCCAATAAACGAGCCTGTTCAACATGAGCTGCTGCAGCCGCTGCCGCTGCAACAGCAGCTTGACTTGTTTGTGTTGTGGATTGGGGGGGAAGAGGAGGAGGCGGAGTTGTAGTTGCGCCATTGACTATCGGTGAAGCGCTAGCATTACGATTAGGTCGTGGCGGTGGTGCTAATGAGGAATGATGCAGTTGCGGAGACATAGGAGAACGGGGAGCTATTGCTCGTGCTGATTCGGGTGAGTCAGGTGTACGACAAGTCCGTGAACTGTTACAGCTGCCGGTGGGATTTGAGCTAGAACTGTTACTGTTCGAGCTAGTCGTATTAGAATCTTTACCACTGCTTGAGGAAGAATTGGGTGTGCCTACAAAAGAAGCAAAACATGACTATCAAGGAATTTTAGTTTAGACTTATACAGCATTGCTAGCTATGTGCTACTATTTCTTAAATCAAAGGATAAATCAAATGCACTTAATCGATATAAAATGTGATTGTTGTTGGCTGTTGACTTGTTTGAAAGATTTTACTACACTTTCCTCTCATGCTCTTCTCACTCACAGATCCCAGCTGTCTGCCACATCATAAATGCATTAGTTAAGCTATTGTAGCCACAATCAGCCAGGACTACTACTAGAGGAGGTTGAGAAAAGTTCAATTTAAAGATGTTGAAATCGGGTGCGGGGGGAGAGAGGGGGTTGGAAAACGGGTGATGTATGAAATAAATTATACAATAATATGCCCCCAAAAATTGACCATTGGCCATTACAAGCGGCCTGCATACGCCTGAACTAGCCGAACAAGAAAGAGATGTTCAGTAAGTAAGCACGCGTATGCAACAAAACTAGAGAACATGAACATTTGCTAACATGGCAAATAAATTAGTAACATTTTGTATAAATTGCCTTATGCTGTTGCTACACTTGCACTCTAATATTGGTGTTGCTTTTGTTACTATAGCTTTTGTTGTTAGAACTTATGTTGTTCTCATGGCCCTAATCATGATGTTTTCCGAAAGTGCAAACATGTGTTACAACAAATTGATGCAATTGCAACTTATACGAAAGTGTATGTATATGTGCGTGTAGCTGTTAAAAGTGTACTTAAAAGCATATGCATGAGAGAAGAGAAAGCTGGTTTTTCACAATGATTGCAGGCATGTATTCTCATTCTTGTTGTTGTTGCTGTGCTGCTCTTAAATAAAGGAGCTGTTTAACTTTAAGATACGTAGCATGTGTTGAATATAAAAAATTTCTGTTTAATGTTTTTCTCATTTTTGATTTTTTACGACCATAAAGGAAATTTTTAAATATTGAAACGTTCAATATATTTTATAAAAAAAATTCGTTAAGAAAAATGGATGATGGTTCCGTTTGATCTTATAGTTATAAGAAAAAAAATTTATATAAATTCGATCAGCATGAATATCATGAAGATTTTTAAAAATTTGGTGAATAATCCTAAGCCTAATCGAACTTAATTTCATATTTGGCATTTGAAAATAGCTTATGTGCAAAATACTTTGGATTTGTTACATCTAAATATACGGTACATGCAGATAAATAACTGATTCGTATAACTGCACTATAGTTCATAATGTTATTTGAATAAATGCACAATGAAGCAATGGGCAAATTCGTAAAAATATTTTTGTTTTACGCGGACAACCTGACCAAAAATGATTTAATGACTATTTGTAAAACCAAACGGAGCTCATTATAATTATAATACCTCTGCTGATTAAAAATCCTTCTCCGAGATGATGATGATGTTTAATTAGTGAAAAAGTGAACGAATTTTCGTTACAATTTTAACGTAATCTGCATTTCATTTGGGTTAAATGAGTTTATTAAATTAACTTTTAATTACAAAACGTTAGTCTTTTTTGAACCTTTGGAAACGAATGATAAAATTAATGATTCATTTGTAATTTGAAAGGAGATCATACGTGAAGCGATAACTTTATGTACAACGTACTTTTAATTTTAAACAGGCTTTGTCGATCGTGATTTGTTCCTAATAGAAATCACGTCAAAGTTAAAAATGAAATGAAAATAACAAATTGGTTGAAGAGACTGGAATTTGTAATAAACAAGAAGCGTCTTCTATGCCCTGTTTAATATAATATAATATAATATGCCCTCTTTAATATAGGTGTAAATAAGGGTTATATTTTGTTATACCCACCACCGAAGGTGAAGGGTACATTTCATTTTGTCATTTGGTTTTTAACTATCAAAAGGAAACTTCGGAGACCCCACAAAGTGTATATATTCTTGATCAGCATAAAATTGAAGCATGTCAGTCTGTCCGCCTTTGCAAAGTCTGTGGTAAACATTCTCTTGGTCGTAAAAATTAAGATATCGGCTTCGAATTTTGTAGCAACATTGGAAGTTCTTGCACGCAGGTTGGTATTGAGAATGGACCAAGTCCGTCAAAGGACACAGTACGACGTAGTCTAAAAGAACCTCTGTTTTCGCGAGCAAAAAGAAATTGGATATTTGCTGATTTCTCGTAAACCATAGCAGATAGATCTATAAAAATTTTCACAAATATTGCAGTAGATATCCCGTAGCCTCTGTGGAAAAATGGTAAGGATTGACCAAGCCCATTCGATATAATAGAATATTGAAATTAAATTTTTTTGTGGAAATGTTTGGAATATTAAGAAGAATTCTTCAGAACTTTAAGTGTGTATATTCTTGATCAGTGTGGAACTTGGAACCCATCTAGACGTCTCCGGCGGTACGTCTGTCCAATCTGCTTAACTATCTAATGTCTTTGGTAAACATTCTCCTGGCCTCAAAATTGAAGATATCGGCTTCAAATTTGACAAAAACATTGGAAGTCCTCTCACTGCCACGCCAATCTATTACAATTTAACTTTTACCCCTTTTTTAAGATAAGGGTGATGGGAATAAAAGATTCGGCACAGCCGAATATAATTTTCGTACTTGTTTTTTGTCAAAACGTTTACAACAATCAGAAAGAAGTTTGCGAGATGCTTTCAAATCTTTGTATTCTTGATCACAGCATCGAATTCCCACTCGCTCTAGGCATGTCTGTTGCTTTGTTTGAATGTGGTAAATAGACTTCCTGTCGCAAAAATTAAAGTATCGGCTACAAATTTGACAAAAACAGGGAGGACACGCCCGCAGTACAATTTAAATCTGGATATATTTTTTTGTCAAAAAAAAAAAAAAATCGGATTTTTTGCCCATTAAGCTTAAACTGCAATAAAAATAACGACACAAAAAATAATTTTTACGTATGTCTCGTTCCTTGTATATATGTATCCTTCCTCAGATCTTGGTAGATTGATGTTTAAAATGTCCCAGAAAGTGAGACTATGTTTATTTTCCATTCGCATACATTCGTTAATCATTTATATTTTTATTCAATTTAATGTGTGAACTCGAACAGATGTAAATATTTTTACGCATAATAATAAATAAATTTGATATTTCTAATAAATAATATAAATTTTCATTGATGTATATGAAACTATTAACACAACGCCATAAGTTTTCTAAGGGAAGAAGTACTTTTCTAACAAATACTCTTACTAAACAATCATTGATACAATCGTTATTGATAAGTAAGAAAACTAATTTCGGCTATGACGAATTCTTTATACCCATCCAGGGCACCTTTATTTTCAACAATAGGTGGAAACAAGTAAATTTCGATACCTTATAATATTGGCAAGTATTCTCCCTTCTTATGAGTAGTGAGTAAAACACACAGAGAGGGAAAGCAGAGGTGTTTTCAGTTTGTGTTATACTGTAGGCGTGTCCTTTGACCGATTTCGTCCATTTTCTATATCAAAGTGCAATGATTCTTAAACAGAGAGATGAAAACACAGACGGACAGACAGGTTGTTTCTGAATTTGATACTGATTAAAAGATTATATACTTTATAAAGTCTCTTACGCTTCTTTCTCGATGTAACGAATGGTTTCATAAACAAAGTTAAATTTCAATATTAAAATATTAGAACAGGTAGGCATGGTCGATCCTTTCCATTTTTTCGCAGACACCATAAGATAGCTAGCGCAATATTTATGGAAAATTTTTATCAAAATATGTTCTATGAGTAATGAGCTTTCGAAAACGCGAAGATATTCTCGGTTTAATCTTTCGGCGTTGGTGCATCCTTCGACCGATGATATATTGGTTAAGAGTATATAAATTTTATGTGGTTCCAGAAGCATGTTCCTTAATGTTACAAACATTTTCATAAAACAAATTAAAGTTCAGTATTCTACTACATCAAGTGGGCGTGATCGATTCTTTCCTTCGCTGATGGGTATACAAATTGGAAATAAGACGCCTGCAAACGTGGCAAGACACATTTACTAACAATTTGTAGAGTGATTTCGATCTATAATAAAATTTGAAGAGACTCTTTTTTTTAAGTTATTTAAAGGTCAGTACAAAAATGGCCGACTAATAACATATACTACCCAGCTTATCTTTAAGATAGACAGCGAAGACTCTTCTTAAGGCGATTTAGAACATGTAAGTGATAAACTTCTTGATGTTTTTCACAAATCGTGGCATTAGAAATGTGTCACTGTATCTGTACTAAACCCTATCAAGCCGTCTTTGCTGTGCTTGAACAGTGCTAGTGCATAGATTATTAAAATAAAAAACAGAACGATTTTAATCTTTGTTAACATTGTTTTGAAAATGAGTCAAAACTCTAAAAAACATTCGTTCATTCTACAGTGTCGAACAAAAGAAAAAAGCTTGCGAGTTTTGGAAAAAAATATTAATGGTTTTTATAAGATGAAGATGCGCTTTATTAAAACCAAAGCTTTCTCGTTCTTACTTTGAAAATTTATATCTTAAAGTAGCGGTCAAACAAGAGCTGACAACAGGGTAGTCGATTAAATTCTTCAAAGTATAAACAACAACCGGCATCTTTCGTCTTATGAGATCGCTGCAGAGCTAAACGCTAACAACAAAAAGTTCGTTTCGAAACTTTTGCGTAAGATTGACTACAAAAAGAAGCTCGATATTTTGTGGTACCATATGAATTAATAGTGAAAAATATAATCGGTCAAATTTCCATCTATAACTAGCTGATGAAGCGAAATGAAATTTTAAAAATGATCGACGAAAAGTGGGTCACATATAAGACAATAATATGCGCCTAATTGCCATCACATAAGCTAAAGTTTTATGTTTTCATGGAAATGGAGGGGAACTAACCATCATAAGCCGCCCCAAATCTGACTCGGTGGAGAAGAAAAAAACTTGTACTTTTGGGTACGACGTACTTTTTGTACGATGCAAAGTATGTCACATATATGACAATAATGTGCGCCTAATTGCCTTCACATAAGCTAAAGCTTTGTATTTTGATGAAATTGGAGAGGAACTAAGCATCATAAGCCGCCCCAATCTAAGACGAGGGAAAAGAAATAAACTTGTATTTTATTTTTCGTAGACTACCAGCTAACTCACCACTGTTGTTGGACAGAGCGCGAGCACTTTCACACTGGTATTTGCGTTTATGTCAACACCAGGTATTTGGTGGGCGAATGAACGAAGCACCGTAACTGTGACAAATTTTATATTGGGTTCTCTTTGTCTTTTTGTTTTTGTTTTTTTTTTTTTTGTGACTTGCATATCTACTGCCGATAGATATGAAAAGAATCAAATAAAGAAGAATCAAAAAAGAACGAGGTTATCACTTGTCAAAGGATTAAATTTAAAATAATATTCTTCTTCTTCTAGTTATTATGCAAACTATTCTTCTCGTAAATCATTTAATTAGTTATAAGTAAGTTGTGCATCGTAGATAGTATGAACTTTTTTCTTTTTTTGCTCTAAGTGCGCAGATAGCTTAACTGTAGAAAGTGAAATATTGTATTTTACGATGCACACACACAGATAACGCAGCCCTAAACTATGTGTTCTAAAAAGCAATTAAATGGAAAAAATGACGAAACTACGGAAATTTGCTTCAAAAGAGATTTCTTAACCTGTCAATGTTTTCTTTTGCCAAAATGATGATGAAATACACATACATGCATACACATACACACACATATATATGTGTATATATATATATATATATATATATATATCTACATATATATATATATATATATGAATTTTTTCTTCTTTGCGTAACATAAACCGCTCACTAGCCACTGAGAACATTCTTCTTATTGTTTGAACAAACTAATGGAAATTTTGTATGTTATACAAGGCAAGCAAACGTTGAACTCTTCCGGATGGATACTCATACATATAAAGGAGGAATAATATAAAGCATAATAATATAAGAAGAGAGGAGACCCAGTTATACCACACTTGGGTAAATGTCATGAATAAAACGGATGCTTGTGATAATACCAATGATGGCAAACAACATGGATGACATGCATTCGCATATATATGATATACAAATGTATATACATACAAACAAATACGTACACACATACATACATAGACAAATGTAGAGTTGGTTTTCTAACCATGTCTACTACTTTTTTGTATTTTCTTCAATACACTCTTTAGTTTACATTCGTACTATGCTTCCCTCCTACACCCCCATCTGTCGGTCCGTCCGTCTGTCTGTCCTGTTTGTCTATCCTATCTGTCTATCTAGCTAACTAAATAGCTACATAAGCTGTCTGACGACGAATACGATGAAGGTGATGGTGTTGATGATGATGATGCTGATGCTGATGATGATGATGCTGCTGATGCTTTTTCAGTTTGCTTTTGTGATAATGTTTGTGGATACAGCTGCATCTGTATGTTTTCTCAGTCATTCAACCATAAGCTTTCTTTAACCTGGTTTTCCTTTTTATTTTTATTTTTGTTTTTCGTTTTTTTTTTTTTTCCTAAAAACATGTGTATGTTTATGTATTATCTCTCCTAGAAATATGTGTATCAACGTAGAAGAACTATAGCTGGCTATGAAGAATTTAAAGTAAAGATAACTCGGCATATTATGAATACATAGTACAAGAGTATCGAAAGCACTATTGTTGTTAATTGTTTGCATGGATGGATGGATAGATGGATGGATGGATGGATAGATGTAAAGTATTTGAATAAATGAGCAAACGTTCTAAAAAGCATTTAGCAAGTGCAGCATACGTGTCGTTCGCCTGGTCGTATTGTTCATTATTATCGTATTCTAGATTATTTAATTTCGCATATGTACATAACAACAACAACGACGACAACAACAACAACAACAATATATCCATATCCATCATACATTACTGACAGAAAGCAAGGTGTCTTACATCTTATCGTATCACTTTGTAATAGGATGACGTATAATATTCTTTACACATAAAGATTCATATAAAACTTGTGTACGCTCATCTGGTTTTAGAATTTCCGTCGTCCATTTCAATGTATTTCAACAATTTTTGTCTCTCTTTATTTTGCTTAACCTTAGGGTTTATTTGTAAACTTCATTTACCATATATTCTAAAGCGTTGGCTTGTTATTTTATCTGCGGAGTGAGTGGTGCTTTTCTGTTGTCTCAGCTGTTTCCTGTGAAAATGTCATTTGTTTTATAACTATGTACGAAATTCACATTAGGGTTCGAAGAATGAAATTTACATTTTTCCCAATATCTCGCATATTGAATATTTCAAATACAAAAATATTAATACAAATTAATTGGGGCTTGTAATTTAACAAAAAAAAAAAAAAAATAAAAACAAAACTTTTAGAAACAAAATAGGTAAAATGAAAATAAGAAGAGTTTTTCTCAATTTTAGAATTTCACCAGAGGATAATGAGACACGCCTACATCCAAAATATGATTACAGTTCTATAATGTTGCAAAATAATTTCATTTCAAACCTTTGGCCTTTACATTGCATTGAGATCATTAAGTAGTTTATTTCAATATATTCTTCTTCTCTATATTGGGTCATATAAGAAGTCTTCGCGGTTTTAGCCACTAGATGGTGTTGATGCCCATGTATGTGGCAACACCCACTTGATTGTGTCAAAGTTACATTTCAGCTTAAAAGTTGACATTTGTGAAAATATTATTATTATTATAATGTCTAGACTGATGAAATCAGTTCTTAGACTAGAGAAGTGAATTGTGAGCAATAACAACATAGGCTATCGGCTCTTTTTTTTAAGAAACGAAAATTAAATATTGGGCCTAGTAGGATTAATGAAGTAATATATTAAATTGATATTACGTTCGGCAGCTGATTTTAGGATGTCCACGGTATTAGTTGATCCGAATGTGATTCTTGTAATAAGAGACAGAATATGAGCTTCTAGTTTCGTGCTAGACAATGCGCTTTGATTTTACCGTCCGATTTGTAGTGTCTGCAACCAATAAAATCTCCAGAGAGTGTATTAGTGCTTGATTAACAATCGAGAGATTTACTTCACTTGACTACCTCAGAGATTGCATTATTTACACGGAAACAGTGTTGCCATCCTGCAACAAAAGATATTGCGTAGTGTTCGTATTATTTTATCCATTCGCGGTATGTTGTTATATCAGGGTGCAAATAGCGAATCTCTCTATTAATTTGCTTACCTATGGATCGATCGTCTGCAAACTAGAAATAAGTATGGCCCCGAACAGGTTATAATAGGGTTTCATCAAACATTTACAAAATTCTTTGATCAAGAAGCAAGCATATTTCTTTAATTACAAATAACGTCATTGTGGAAGAACATGTAAAAGCTACGAAGATGGACGGTTAAATAAGAACAATCGACATTTTTAGTATGTAGGTGCCCGTTGTCATTGAAATATTTTCAAATATGGCAAGCTTGAAATATAGCTGGATTAAAGCAAACTGACCAGACGTCCTCATTTATAGAGTCGAAGTCTTATTTTAAGGCCTGTAATTTGTTCCGATCTTTTTCTAATGATTTCTG
>KK351169.1:286972-325696 GCA_000671755.1 Glossina brevipalpis | reverse complement strand
CCATCAAACAAATTGGCATTCGAACTGTTGCAATTTAAAATTAAATATGAATATAATTAGGTTTTTAATCCTTACGCACCTAAAAGTATGTTTCAATTGCTTTTTTTTTTTAATTCTTTATTTCTTACGGAGTTGCAAGGCATTGATAAAAGCAGATCTGGCTTTCGTTTATATTACTTAAAGGAAATATTGGAAATGTTGGAGTGGTAAGAAAGTATTGGCTGTATTTAAACATAACTAAGATTGTTTTAGAGGATATGTGTCAGTTAGCGCAGTGGTTTAATTTGTTTTTTACGTTTATTATATGTCAAGTGCGGGTTAGAATTAGAAATAAAAGAAAGAAAATAATTGTGGTCAAGATTTAATTACTTAAAAGGAATTTTATATAATATTTTTTCTTTCCTTTCTCTTCCATATACAGAAGATCATTATACAGGTTGGCTAAAGAAAAGCTATAAAAAAAAACTAAAAAAAAAAAAGCAAAAAAGATGTAAATTTTATACCCACAATATGAGATGGGCATGACCGTTTCTTGTTTTTATTTTGATACACGTACTGTCCAGTACATAGAGTCTACCTCGAAATTTTTTTCGTTGCAAATTGCGAACATTAAGAAAAACAGTTAGAAAAAATTTTTTTTGCTTGTGAAAACCCAGCTATTAATTTATTTTGTACTGTAGGCCTATTCTTTGACTGGTTTGACACTTTTTCAATATCAATTTGCCTGCAAGATCTTCCAGTGTTTTAAATTTGAAACCGACATCCTAGCTTTTACGACTGGAATGATTTTTACTGCACAAAACCACTCAGACGGACGGAGTGGTGGTCGGATCGATTCAGGATCTGATACTAATCTCGAATGTGTATACTTTGTACAATTCCTAGTTTCATTTCAATGAAATGAAAGTGTATTCAATGAATACACCTTCAAACTCTCAATGTTGAATATAAAAATCACGTAAAATGCCTTGAACTCTTTAAGATGCGTTCAAAAGAAAATTGTTCGTTTATATAAAGCAACGATTAAGTGTTTATGACATGCATATTAGATCGAATGGATTCGTTGGGTAACATTACTAAGGAAAAATGAGTCATACACCATAACGTTATTTAAAAAGTGATTACGGTTCAAGGTTCGTAAACGAAAACAAACCGCATTGAGGATTGAAATGCATCACTTCGGCTTGACATATTGACGGAATGTTACAAAGATGTTCCGTGAATTTTGACCCTTATTTGGTTGTTTAATCTTTATTTTGGTTGAAAACTGCATAAAACACATAAAAAATCACTAAAGTAAGCAATAAACAAGTAGGAAGATTAGGCCCGGCTGTGCCGAATCTTTTATACCCACCGCCTTTATCTTAAAAAAAGGCGGGAAACCACATTTTAATAGGTGGGCGTGGCAGTAAAAGAACTTCCAATGTTTGTGCCAAATTTGAAGACGATATCCTCTGGGGGAATGTTTATCACAAACATTACATAAACAGACGGACAGACAGACATGTTTAAATCGATTCTAAATGTAATGCTGATCAGGAATATATATACTTTGTGGGGTCTACAAAGCTGCCTTTTGATAGCTACAAACCAAATGACAAAATGAAATATGCCCTTCACCTTTGGTATTGTGTATAATAAAGTGGGACATATTATCGATATTTGCTCGGCAAAGCTATGTCTTATTTTTCATATCAGCTCAGTTTTAGTACCCTTTTGATCATCATTTATGTCTGGGTTCACAAAGTTCCTTCAATGGTAAAGTTTTCGCATATGCTGTCCACTTGATCTTATATTTCACGATTTCTTTTTGAAAGTGAGTTCTACACTTTCTCGGTCCGTTTTCATGCATAACTTGATGCGATTTAGAAGAAGTTTTATTTAGTTTCAATGCAACGGAACATAAAGAATGACAGAGAATTGTCGCTTTGTTGTGTACACTCTTTTTAGTATAATTGCTTTTCATAGAGCCATCGATTGAAGTTTTTTGCTAAGAATTTTCTTTCGCCATTTTTTTGTTTCCGGCAAAAGGATTATCTTTACATGACGAAGCATTTTGGTTGGTTAATGTCGTTTTAAATCGCGTTATCCTTTCTATAATCTTTTATTTTCTATATCCTTCGTTTTTTTCTCACATTTTACTTAGCATAGTTCCGACATTAAACTTTCAATTTTATCCTTTACCAATAAGGCGATATATTAATCAATCGCACGGTCTTTTGGTACATTTTTGAGCTCTTTTTGTTAGCCTGCTCTTTGCAAATGATTTTAAACTGTCTTATGGTTGATGTTTAGTATTTCCGCTGTTTTCTGACAGCTTGNGGGGTTTTTTAAGATCTGATCACAAGTCACTTATATTTAACTCTGACTCAATTACTTTCTATAGTTAAAGTATATTACTTAGGAAAAATATTTATTTCTTCATAAGAACGAATAAGTTCACTTTAATAGTTTCTATAGTCGTTGATATAGTTGACTCAGGGAAGTCAAATATATAAGAGGCATCATGAAATGTAATTTCAAGTAATCGGCAGAGATTAGACCCTTCGTAGCGTGCGTAACTGCTAACGATTCACTTATGTTTCTCTCAACATCGGAATGTATTTCGATTATTTTTGTTAGTAGGCATTTTGCTTCTGATAGATATCCTATTCTTTACGGGCAAGGCGGAGGTTACTTTAATGTTTTTTGCAATGGACTACTACGTTTTTGCAAGGGGTTGATATAAGTTTAATGGCAATGTAGTCAAAAGATTTGGTAGATCCTATGAAGATGTTGCCAAAATCTATTACGTTAATGTCTGGCATATTATATTTCGGACAAGTAATAAATGCATTGGAGTCAAACAGTCCCCAATCATGTAGGCACGTACTAACTCGTTTTATATACCGCACCGCTAAATTCTCTACCTACTGTCATGGCTTAGTATGAAATGTCACTGAATGCTGTTCTTAGGCTCAAACGATGATGTATATAAATTTAGAATTTAACTAAATTACCTTGAAATTTTCCTGGACATTTTCTTGGAATATAAAGTACTTTCACAAGAATATAAAGTCCGTGAGAAAGTCGTGTTTTTGCAAATCTATTCCTTTAGTGACATTGTATACAAATGTGGTACATGTATCCATTAAATGACTTGAGTATCGACAGTTAAATAAACGTCGTTATGAAAATAAATCGGTACAATTATTTAAGAAAGGCTCCATGCTTATTAACTAAGGAAAAACCTGGTCTTGATAGGTTGAGAAAGTTACTTTCATAACGATTGCTTTCGATCTGCTTACACCTTATGCTTACTAACTAAGGAAAGAACTTGCCTTGATTGGTTGAAAAGGTACCCTTTGTAACGTTTCCTCGACACAACTCTCATGCTAAGTTGTTCGGTAACATTCCCTTTGAAGCGAGCTTTTTTCTACGATTTACATATATCTCCACATGTTTTTTTTTTTTTTTTTTTTTTTGTATGAGAATTTTCTACACCATGGACAAGTGTTAAACTTGTCTATAGCATAGTTATAAATGCATTTGAATAATGAAAGTGCATGATAAACGTTTCAAAGTAACCTTGTATGTGTTATTTAGATTGAATAGATAATGGAAATGTCGATTGCCCTGCTCCTTTAAAACACACACACACGTGTGTATATACAACAACTATCGAATAACAACAACAATTGAAATGCTCATAGTATGTAGTTTTGAGTGCATGGCACACAGCAGCAATTATTTAAATATCCAATCAAGTGTATGGCTACTCTACCAATTCAATTAGAATCGTTGATATGCTTTGATGATGGTTGTCATTAAAATGTTTTTATTGGGCTCGTTAGAAAAGAAAATCGCGATACAAATTAAATGAAAGGCCGCTTGTCTTTCCCACAAATACAGTAAAATTAAGTGGCGTAAGTTATTTTGTGGGTGGTCAGCGATCGCATACACATTTACGAATGTAAGTAAGCTGAATCAAACTGCATATGTAAGGCTAAGAGAAAATGTAAGGATGTAGAATTAAAGAAGTAATAACAACGTCATCACTAGAATTCTTGAAAATGCAACTTTCACAAAATGTAATAAAACGACCTACAGATGTCTCTCTTCATGGCTATCTCACTTCAAATTTCAAATTTCTCACTTCAATTTGCGCATTTTAAGCGAAAAGTTATTCATTACACAACATTTTCATTTATTTATTTATTTATTATCTATGTAAATAAATTTGCAAAATATGATTTAAAAATCGTCGGATAACTCTTAGATCATATGAGCCTGTTAGTGTATATAAAATAGAAATAATAAGCAAAATGAATAATCTGTCAATAAGTTATATGAACTAACTGAGCAAAAGTGATAAAATGAAGTGTAATCTAGGTGGTCAAGGCATCCATGTGATTGGAGAGAGAGAGGCGAATTCTTGAGATCATAGCCTTTCTCGAATAATCAAGAGTTGTCGCAAGGGGTTCGTTAATTTTCGAAAAGGGGCACTCGCTTAGAATCTGTCCAACGAAAAGGACTTCATTACAAGAAGAACATCTGGCAGATTCAGTGCGATCATAGTAATGCTTGGTATTGAATATAGTCTTATTTACCTTTAGGCGGGTTAAGAAAATGCAGTCAGCTCGAGAGAAAAAATTATTATAATTAGACCTAAGAATGGAAATGTTAACTGATCGCTGAAACAATTCCTAGCGATTTGTATGGTCTAGTCTCTTATTTACTTTAAGAAGTTTAGTTAACTAGGGAGAGAAGGTTATTGTAATCAGTCCTAACGATGGAAGGATTGATTGATCACAGAAACACTTCCGAGTGATTTCAATAGTCTACATTGAAAGGTACGCTAATTGATCTGTACAACGAAGTAATTACAAGACATATGAGGTTGGTACACGGAGCATTTGACAATCTCATCCGATCGCACCGACCGATCCTCTCCTAATCTCAATATGTGACGAGATCCAAAATATTTTAACATTTGTTTCGTATATTGAGAGTAAAACGTAATCAGGGGTGCCCTCCTTGCGATTGAAATGTATTGCTTTGATGACATTAAGGCTATAAGGCTGTGCGATTTCTTATCGCTGGAATCTTTATTGTGCGGTTACGCAAAGTATCGAGTTTATGCGAACAATCCTCAACTTTCTGACGATTTCAAAACGAAAATCTGTCAAGTTATGGGCGAGCTATTGCCCGCTTTGAGTAGAGATATTGAGATCCGAATCTCAATCAGGAACTTGTTTTATTTACGTCTACTTCAAGAATGGATGACCTTTAACTGTTGTTGACATTGCCCTTGTTATCCATTGCTCTGAAAAACCTATAACACGACTGTATTAGTATTTTCGGGAAATCTACTTTTTGAATCATTGTAACTCCCCCCTCCCCCGCTAACCTGATACCTGCTGTCTCCATAATTATTACCGCGAATAGACGGAATTTGGGATTACAAAATTAAGAAAAGCATAAGAGTTGTCAAAAAAAAACCTTTTTTAAATTTCTAAACATTTCGTGTACTTCTTGATAACTCCTAATCGATCGATCTTTGTTATCAAATCTTAATATTTAATTTTAGGTAAAATTTTTGACTGAAATAAATGAATGGAACATGAAATCAAAATCAAACAATCATTTTATATCTTCCGCTTTAAATGTGAGGATAGTTCGAATTTTGTTTTGTTTTATTTTTTTTATGAACTCTTTCCCATGTAATGGTTTATATAATTTCGCAATTAATAAAAATTTCAAATTGAATTGGAAAAGTACAATAAATGAAACTGTACTTAGCTTAGACCGAAATTTTTATTCCCACCATTTTATGAATGCTAAGCAAATAGATATTTTTTTTTTGCTACAAAAATGAATCTATTCTCAATTTACGTTGTGCTGTAAGCGGCTATTTTGACTGATGTAGGACTTTTTCAACGTCTATCGACTGGCAATAGGAGCCACAGACAGATTTAAAGCTCATTTCTTAACTTAAGTATAATGGGGATTATATTTATCAGGACATACTCTTGGCCCGAGGAATGGATACAGACACAACTAGATCAATTCAAAATTTTATTAATATTATATATAGTATCGTCTAAGCTTTCTTGTTGGTGTTGCAAACATTTCGAAAAATTAATATAATTCCTTGCTTCGATGATGCGTATAAAACAATTTCGTTGTTGTGTTCAATTGAATATTTGAATTGTTTTGCTGTTTTAAATGTGAATGTTTCTGTTTTATTTCATCTTAATAGTGAATAGTGAACAGTGAACGCTGCTTTATATCTAACATCTAACACCTGCATTAATAAATTTATTTCTAAAACAATATTGGCAAAGAACTAATAACAAGTGTTGCTGATATTCAGCTCAGCATGAATGAAAAATGTAAAGCATTTACGAGTGTGCGTCTGTATGTGTGTGTGTGTATCATGATTTTGTCTTAGCTATCAATTAAAAAGTATTTTAAAATTCTTTAGTATATCTGTTGGAATGGAAGTGAATGTCTTGTTTAATATTAGAGCTTACATACACATGCTTAGGTATATTATGTCTAACAACAAACGCATTCGCTTCCATTCGATTTACCTGCCAAAGGGAGCTTTAAGACGTTTTCGTTGCTATATTTTTGTTGCTATTGATTTAATTGCTTTCCAAAAAAAAAATTAAAATAAGTTTAGTATGTAAGGCAAACCATACCATGTGCTAAAAAAAATACTTTTTCGGAATTCTGCTAGAGCAAGCACATGTATTTTCATTGTTGTAACGCACATGCATACATTTGTGGTTTTCTTTTCCATCTTCATTACTTTGCCATACAAAAAAGAAAAAAAAAAAAAAGAAATATCAGCGGTTGTGCGTCATTGCTTTACAATACGTACACATACATACACTGTAAGTTGATGTTAAATGTTGTGTGTTTTTTTTTTTGCAAAATTTCGCATAAAAACAAAGAAACGCTTTATGATTTACATAAATTTTTAAAAGTATTTTAATAAATTCACAGAAGGAAAACGGCATCTAAATATCATTATTATTATTATTAGAGATCAAGGCAACCATTGTATGAATCTCTGTTATTGTATTTTTTTCAGTGTAGCGAAACTATAACAATAACCAAATGTATGAATGAAATAACATTTCAATAGTATGCAGCTGTTTTCTATCAATTCTAAGAGCAATTTTTACTTTGGTTTAGATGGCTGGCTGGCTGGCTGGCTGGCTGGCTGGCTAGCTAGCTAGCTATTGGACTCATTCATTAACATATACATATATTTCTACGTATACGTATGTATGTTTGCAAGTGTAATGTATTCTACACAGATGTTTTTTAATATTATTTCCAATTCCTCAAGAGAACTGTAAACGAGACCGCCTGCCTGCGTACTGTATGTTCTTATACATGAGACCATATGATGACTAAATTGCGATCAAAATGCAAAATATGAAAATGATATACGAAATGCTTTTTATGGTTTTATGAGAAGAAGTCGATACGTAGTCGCTGATACACTACTATTAAATGTTATAATGAAACATATCAGATGGGCTGAAAAGTTCGTAGGCTCGCACATAGATGGCGATCACTAGTATTAGATCGATATGAAATTTAGTCAGTCCTAACCTGCAAAAGACAGCCGTTTGAATTTTGCAATATTAGTAAGTGAGTTATAGCATTTTTAGTGCAGCGACGCTTTGTAGTCTGTTCATGACGTGCAGTCCACTCGGCTGACTGTGGATTGGATTCCGGTGTGAAATGATGGAGCCATGTTTCATCCATTGTCACATATCGACGAAAAAATTCGGGTTTATAACGATTGAACAGCTCCAAACACTGCTTAAAATCATCATTTCGTCGTTGTTTTTGGTCGAATCTGAGCTCGCTGCGGCAGCCACTTTGAACAGAGCTTTCGCATATCCAAATAATCATTCATGATATGTCCAACACGTTCGTTTGAAATCTTTAGGGTCTCAGCTATCTCAATCAACTTCACTTTACGGTTATCTGAAATTATTTTGTGTAGTTTTTTGATGTTTTCGTCGGTAACAGTCTCTTTGGGGCGTCCTGTGCGTGTATCTTCCTCGGTGCTCATTTCGCTTCGTTTAAATTTAGCAAACCATTTCTCTACGGTTGATTTTCCTAGTGCAAAGTCCGAATAATGTTTATCAAGCTTGGCTTCAATATAATTTTTTTTCGTATTTTTCGTATTTTTTTATTAACACACGAAATTCCTTTTAATCCATTTTTTCAAACTAACAAAAGTTACTTCACTAGAAATGCTATAACTCACATACTAATAGTGTAACAGCTGTCAAATTTACACACGTGTCTTTTGACGGTTAGGGCTAACTAAAAATCATATGTATTTAATACTAGTAGCACCATCTATGTATCATTCTACGAACTTTTCAGCCCACCAGTTAGTTTGTGAAGTTTTATTCCAAGTTTTATATCGAGATTATAATACATTCTTTTGAAGGACTTTAGTGTGTAAAATTTATTTATTTATTTATTTATTTAGTTTAGCGATATATGATAATTAGAGTGCTTAGCATCCGCAGTCAGCAGATATTTGAGACTTATTCTCTTGATACAAAACAAAAGGACATTTTACGGAAGAGCAAACGAAAGTTAACAGTTAGTTTCAATATGATGAAGCTGACAATATTTAACAAACACCCGAGTATTTTGTCATAAATGTATATAAAAATAAAATTTATATCACGAAGACAAGCTAACCCTTTCTAGAAACTATGCTAAGCATTATAATTTTATTTCGTATATGTTGCAAAAAGTCCCTGAATATATTCTCATCCTATAGAAAAAATTCAATAAAGCTTTAATGTTACGATATTCAAAAACTGACATCTTTTCAACCTTTGAACCTTAACCAAAAATGGTTCGACGAAACCAAAGTCCAACCTACTCAGCTGAACCTGAAGCCAGAAGCTAAAAGTCTAGCAATGAAAAGTTTTTGCTAACAGGAGAAAACCAGCTATAAATAACGGCTCTTGTTTCACATGCTGGTCAAAGAAAATTTATTCGACCAAATGCTTTGTCTCTTGCAAGGATTGATGAATTCGAGCCATTTCTGAAGTGTTTGATAATGTTTGAGGAAAAATGAATATTTATGTGAAATGTCTTCCAATCGAAGCAAACCATATTGGCGCCCAAAAAAGCCACCCAGGGCTAATGTGCGATATGAAATAAATGATTGTAATCTGCGCGTGAACGTAGTTAGACTCTTAATATTCCTACCGGTCGTTTCAATATTCATTAAAGTTTATATAAATAATTTTAATGTGACTACTTTATAGTTCAGATAAAACATATTCCTACCAGGATTGGTCCCAATTACTGCACAGCAAAGTTTTCTGACGGCCATTAAAATGGGAAAATATTTAAAAGAAAATTGTCAAAAAATGTTGATGCAATACGACACTTACCTCATTTTTCATTTTATGACCATATGTATATTTCAAAATCCAGAGTTGGATGACTAAAGCTTTTAATTATCAACAGTTTAAACCTCTCAACTAAATTGACAGCTCTTTCTCACCTTTGTCAATTCTTGATGCCCTAAAAGATTTTAGGTAATTTTACGTGAGATCAATTAACAAGGAAGCTGAGAGGCTTTGTGGGCCGACTAAGCTGTCAAGACTTTCTGGATGATCTGCTGAACATTGATATGATTCTCAGTTCAGGATATAAGACTTACAACGTAAGTTGCAAATGGAATCAGAGTTTTTTAAGCCGACCCTACCTACAGTAGCAAGAGGCGCGGCAAATTACATGCTTAACATAGGGCTTAGCAATATCTGGAAAAGGGGAACGTTTCTCTCAACTTGGAAGATAAAAACATCGACTTCCTTGCCGTTCTCGTTGTCAATTTAGCGCCCGAATTAACGGCTAACAGAGACGTAAGGTTATTAGCACCAAAATCAAAACGATCGTACCCTACCAGGTGAAGAAGACATCAAGTGCATTCGAAGTCCTCTGCTTACACGATCGTTTTTTAATGCCAACTTCAAAAACAGTTCCTATGGAAAACTAAGGTTCCCATTCTTTTAAGACCGATCTGTGAGAATGTTGCCGAGATAGTAGATGCAGTGTTGTGACTTGAACCTGTCTGTGATTTTTCTATACTTCTTGCTGTGCCCCAAAATTCATAGAGGAAAGATTGTAATAGCAATTCAGGAGGTAAGAATAGTTCGAATGCAAGAGTACCTAAGACGAGGAATATCGATATTCAGAAGCATTATATATTGTCTAAACTACTCATACTAGCTGACTAACTAAAGGACTCATAGCTGGGTAGGGCCAACCGGTCGATGATGAAAAATTTGTCTAAGTTTTGGTTCGATGAAGAAATATTTTTCTTGAAGTTTTAATCGACGGAAAAATTGTAAAACTTTTTTTTAAAATTATAGACTTCTTTAGAGAAATAGGCAAGAGCTATTGCTTGTGCCGTATTTCAAAAGTCTTCTCCAACGGAACCTTTCTGTTCGTCACTGCGAGATAAAGATTATCCTTGTCGCAAAATTTAACATATTAGCCTCGAATTTGTCAGAAATATCATGGTGGTTGTGATTACCTCTAAATTATTAGAGATTAGAGATTATTAAGTGCTAAGGGATTAAATAGACTTGGACTTGTCCAGAGAAAAGTTTTTGGACCTAATGAAATTTTTTGTATATGGTATCTTAGCTTTAGTAGAGGTCCTCGCGCATTATAATTTTATGAACTTAAAGGTTTTGTCTAAATATATTACAATAAATGGAAGGTGTGGAAGGAATCTACAGAAGCGAAAATTCGCCTTCTTTTCTTTTATAAGCTAACTGAAGGGCTTAATTACTTGATTATTCTTGATGCATTTGTAAGTTCCTTGAAGTATTCCTAATATATCTCGATAAAAGGAGGGCCCCAAATTAGTTCGATTTTGTAAAATTTTTGTAGACAAATTACCACTTAGCTTTTAGGCTTGGCTAAGAACACTGCAGAGCGTTTAATAGTTAGAGAACTTATAAATAAGACAATTGAAAACTTTTCGTTTCACTTTGTTCCACTGATTCTCTCTATACTTATATCATATATGATATAGTTGTCATCGCCTCTGTTGTTGCAATAAATTGAAACAATAAAGTTTAAATAGATGAAAAAGAGTAGTTTTAAAAACGGCAATACCAAAAAAAAAAGAAAAAAACAACAAAAATGAAAAGATGAGAGAAAAAATAACAAATGTGACTTTCAACAAGTGTTGTTAAATGCCATCACAAGCAGTAGTTATAACAGTTCTTGGCCTCTCATTCATTCATCCATTCGTACGTTCATTTACTATACTATAGCAGAACAATGCGTGTTGAATTTATAAAGTACTTGAGTAAACAACACTTGTGACAACACTTGCACACACACACACACTTATATATATACATATATATATATATACGCATATTATGCAACAGAGATAAAAAATCAGCATCATTGAATAAAAGCAAATATCTGAAACACACATATACTGAACGCAATAACTGAAGGAAGAGTGAAAGAACAATTCAAACAGACAAAGAAAATTAGAGCATCACAGCTGAATAATAGCAACGACAGTCGATGTGTTGCCTCGTTTGTAAAAAAAAAAAAAAAAAAAAAAAAAAGCGCTGTCGAAGTCAGCTGTTGTTGACGTTTTGTATTAGTAAGAGCGCGCGTGTTAGTATGTGTATATATATATATGTATATATTTATGTATATGTGTGCGCGTGTGTGTATACCCAATACTTATAAAATTTTTAAATTAAAAAAAAAGGAAAAAGTCCAACAAGAGAGATACCGCTTACTGGCATAAAAGAAAATCCTTAAGAAGAACCATCCATGCCGCCACCACCAACACCACAAACGATGACGAATGAAGCAAATGTCAGCAACAGCTGTTGAAACAACAAAACAAATACATACACAAACACGCACATATACATCTAAAGCAACATATTGCTTCATATTCCCTTTAGATAGATTTTCCTTTAAAGTCGTAAAAATCATGCATGTGTATAAGTATATTATATATATATATACATATATATTATATATATATATATACATATATATGCACATGGCTAGGGACTTAAAGCACAATCACTGCTTATAAAAAAAAAAAAGAAAAAGGAGAAAAAAAATTACAAAAAATGAAAAATGTCATTAACACACATATTATGTACGTTTAAGTTTTGTCTAAAGAAAAGCACGTTTCTAACACACTTCAACAGCGTACTGACTGTCGGTTCAGTTGTTTGCCCCCTAAGACCTGATGGGCATTAGCTGTGAAAATAATTGCATTGCTTTTATAAAACGTTTTCATGTTTTTTGATTTGTTTATATGGCTACGTATGTGTGTATATATGTATATATGTATGTATGTATGCTAAGCCGTCTTCTACTATTTTTCTTCTGTTACAGAGTTCTGGCATAATAGGCCATTAAAGCAGTCAAATGTTTCCGTGTGTGTGTGTGTGTGTGTGTATGCGTATGTATACGTACTTTGACTGTTACTGACATACAACATAACCAAGTGTTGCCAAACTATTAAGCACACAATTTGCCGCCAACAGGCACACTGTTATATATTCACATATACATTCGCACACAAAGGCACAGTTATAGTGCCATTTAAAAACATGTGCTTGCTTTAGCTGCTTTTGCTGCTGTTGCTTTCTTTTAACTAACTGTGCTTTACTGAAATCAGACACTTTGTTGTTTTTATCAAAAGTCAAGCTTTCCCTGTTATTCGTGCGCTGATTTCAATACACAAAATAACAATAACAACAACAGCGCAAGCAGTTACGTTTTACATTTTTCTTGTGGCGGCTGATAATGGCAGATCCACAGAAATTATTAGGTATAAAGTATATAGAGAAAGAAATTCAAGCTACTTTAACTAACAAATTCAATTTCACACGAAAAAAAAAATTCAATTTTATCTTTAAATCTTTCAAATGTTTCACGTTTAATAAAACTTCTCGGGAAAGTATTGTGTTTAGGTTGAATGAAAGTACTTCTGCTTTGCATTAAAATTGTTCGGCTAGCGTGTCTAGCTTCAAACTGAAGTGGATTTGAGTGACTTAACATACTTCTCGACTTGGCACAAAAATTTAATTGCAAGCGTCTGCACAAAAGCAAGAACGTGTTTAACGCAGCTTTTCGAGAAATCTGTCATTTAGTTTAAATTTTTTCCCCTAGGGGAGCTGTTCACGAACTTATCATTTATCCTATGTTATATGGAACTAAATTGCTCCATGGTGGTTATACAATACTTGGCGAAGTTTGTTTATATTCAACCTCTATATTGTACGTAATGGAATTTTCTATGCATGTTTTACTTTACTGGACGAAGATTGGTTATATGCAAAATTGGTAACTTAAGCCTACCATCCGGTATCACAGAGCGTATCTTTTGCTTCCAACGTAAGTATTTGCTCCTTTTATTTCTCTTGTTTAGGCGCTTCATGCCTAAATGGATAAGGCGGTCCAGCAAGTAGAACAGTAGACAGTGGTCTTTGAGGATTGATTGATAATAAGCAATGTTCGTGATTCTATGAAATTAAATGACTTATCAGTGGCATTTGCAAAATCAGTCAACATCAAATTTCTTTGAAGAGGAATTAAAAACTGCAAGCAACCAAAAAATTGAAAGAGCTTTTGAATGTTGAAAATAAGGTCTCTAGTGTTTGATGTTGTTTTTTTACGTATAATGTTTTTCATTAGCCATAACTAACAGGTTAAGGACGAGCCCAATATAATACAAGACGTAATTTATATGAAGAGACATGAGGATCTGAAATGTTTTTGGATGCACAGAATAACTCCTGTAATGCCTAGTAACAGCTTGCATCTTAAACAAGTTTAATCAGCGAAACGATCAAATTGTTTACCTAACATTCGAATTTGAGAGAAAGAAAAACAGATAGTGAGGGAGAGCGAGGGAAAGCGAGACATAAAAAACCAAGAAATGAAGAGGTTGAGAGAGACAGAGAAACAGAGAGGGAGGGGAGAGAGAGAGTCAGAGAATGAGACAGAAACAGAGAGGAGGAGTGGGAGAGAGAGACAAAGAGGCGAAGGGAGGGAGATATAGAAAGGGAAACAGAAAGCAGAAGGGTGGTAGGAACGGAGAGAGAAAGAGGGAGAGGAAAAGAGAGAGGAACTGAGAGGAGGGAGGGAAGGAGAGAGGAAGCAAGAAATAGAGAGAAGGAGGGTGAGAGGGGGTGGGAGAAGAGAGGAACACGGAGAGAAGAAGGGAGATGGGAAAGGAGAGAAAAAGAGAGAGGGATGGAAGGAAAGAGAAAGCGAAAGAGAGAGAGAGAGAAATAGAGAGATGGTTGGTTGGAGGAGGTGGCGGGAAGGGAGGAACACAGAGAGAAGGAGGAAGGGAGGGAGAGATAGAATGAGAGAGAAGGAGGGAGAAAGATGTAGAGAGGGAAACAGAGAGAACGAGGGACGGAGAGGGAGAGAGAAACAGAGAAAAGAAGGCAGGGAGGGAGAGAGCGAGAAAGAAACAGAGAGAAGGAGAGAGGATGATAGAGAGCGAGAAAGGTAGGGGGAAGGAAGAGAGAGAGAGAGAAACAGACAGAAGGCGAGAGGGAGGGAGAGAAAACAAATGGTAGAGATATTGCTAGTGTGAGAGATAAATTCGAAATTTTTGGGAAGAAGAGAACGACAATTTCCAAACTTTAGATTGATATCTGCAGTATTTCTATTTTGCCAGAACTAGATCAACAAGAAAACGAGCTTCAAATTTCAATTTTTGGGAGAATTCAATCATATGATCACCAAAATAAAGAAAAGAATAATTTGTTATAAATAGAAGAAGAAAAAGGAGAATATATTAAACATATAACTGTGTCATCATCATTTATGGGACCCAATCGAGGCCATTACCTTAATATTACCTTTGAAATGTTTTTATTAAACATTTCAAACTTAATTTGATCAATTCCATCAATAATTGAAACGTTTGTCTATTTTTAAAGCTTTGAATCACAACAACAAAAAGAAAATACATCGAAGAATGATCGTATAACTATAAAAATAATCCC
This sequence comes from Glossina brevipalpis, assembly GCA_000671755.1. Classification (NCBI taxonomy): domain Eukaryota; kingdom Metazoa; phylum Arthropoda; class Insecta; order Diptera; family Glossinidae; genus Glossina; species Glossina brevipalpis. The sequence goes on along the minus strand of KK351169.1, from coordinate 310,625 downwards.
TGAACAAAACATTTCCGATGGTTAGCTCTTTATCCTACGATCCATGAAACAAATGCAATACCTTGTGTGTTTTTTCCTTTTTTTTTCTTTTTCTTATTTTACTACTACACAAGGTGCTTAAATATGTGAAAAAAAAAATATTAAAAAAAATATTTTGAAGTTTTTACCGATTATTTGATGTAGTTACTCATTCATTATCGTTCTATTGTCGATACAATTTTTCACAGAACTAAAAAGTGTTGTGTGCTTACGCCGCATCAAAAATAACAATAACAATAACAATAATGAACGGTAGCAGAATAGTCGAAAGTGTGTATGTAAGTGTTTCAATGAAAAACACAGGTGTTGACGACAGCTATGCGCCACTTGTTTCATAATAAGCAACAAAAACAATAGCAACAATTATAACAACAACAACAACAATAATAACAATAAAGGAAAAAAGAACAGTAGCAATGATAACACAAACAATACCATCCGATGAATCATATGCAGTAAAAATAGCATTTAAAAGCGTTTAAGCAGAACGGGGAATTGAAAATCCTTTATAGAAAATACATATTGGTGTATGTGTGTGTGTGTGTGTGTGTGTGTGTGTGTGTTTGTGTATGCGTTTTTGTTGTTATGAGAAATAGGATAAAGGGATAAACTAGAGTTTTGTGTACACTTACAGACAACGCTTTAATGTCCTTATGCGACTAACAGCTGAGACCATCATATGAGAGAGTGTTTATGTTTTTATACGTACATATATATATATACGTGTGCTTTTGCTGGTTTGTGTAAGACTGTGCGTATATACACTTATGTTTGTACACATATAAACATACACACACACATATATATTTGTATATATTTGCAGTTATTTATATGCTTTGCGGGGCTTTTGTGGTGGTGACGTCCCAATGGTGTACGCACGTGTTTTCATTGCCTTCATTCATTCAAAAGGCTTATAATTTAATTTTTAAAATTGAATAAAAACGATTACTTTTTCTCTTCTCTTCTCTACTCTTCCCTTTCGAAATCATAAGCATTTTTAATTGAATTGAAATTCAAACATTCTTAAGCATAATGAATGTTGTCTACAGAGTAACTGAGTAACTGTACAGAGTAGCTTTCTGGCAATTGTCACACGGAATCTTATGTGGTTCGAATTATAATAAAACATATAAGCAAAACTGATGATGTTACTGTTAATACTGAGGATAATGTTGCACAGACAGCTGTGATTTTTGTTAACTGCCCCCACAAATTTATGATATTTAAAACAAGTCTTTCAACTTTCGATAGCCCACCGCATGAAAAATTCTCTCCTTTAAACAAATACAAACGCAAGTACAAACACGATTTTTTTGTTTTCATCATCTACATCTTTCCTTTGGCTCTTCTTCCCTTGCACTTTTCATTGCCTGCCTGGATTCTTAATTTTGTAATAGTTTGTTACAACACACACATATACATAAAGAAAATTTTCTGTTTTATATATTTTCAGAATTTAGTGTCATTCTGACTGATATTCAGTGCGAAGTTTTGCTTTAATGTTATCTCGTGCATGCGAATGTTTTCCGTTTCGTTGTCTGTGTATGGCTGTGTATGTCTGTGAAATGTTACAGCTGTAATTACACAAACTGCAAACTAGATCCACTCATTTCTATGAAATTGCCAGTGGTGTATATGGTTCCCTTTAAAAGAATATCTATCCAAGTATCTGTGGATTTTTCAATTTTTTTTCAATTCTTTTTTTTTTGTCTTATTTTTATTTTCTGTTTCACTCTTTAGCGATGCAAACGATGCAAAACAGATGCCATCATCACCGCCTTTCATTGGAAATTGAAAAAGTTCAATAAGTATGTTTTCAAATATGCGCACACACACATGCACTTGAGCATATGTTCGTCGTTTCTTTAATAGCTATTTAGCATGAATGATTCTGTTGGGGGCGTACTAGAGTAAGAAGAGAGATGAAATGAAATTTGCATATTTGGAAAAAAAAAAGAAATGTCAACTAAACGTTCAGTAAGTAAAATTTCACTTAGCTTTGAATGTATTGATTGGGGTATTAAAACAAACTACTATCCGTTCGTTATATTGTGCCAATCTTTTCGTAGAGGTTTCAATTTCTTCTTCCTCGTCTTCTACTTCTTCCTTTTTTATTGTTCCAACAACATGATAGACGATGGAATACCATTTGCTGTAAAAATCACAAGCGCCGTATAATTAGGAAGAAAATGAGCTTACACTCGATCGATATTAAAGCATTGCGGTTATAAACTGATTTATAATCATTCGTGAAATTCGTATTGATTTAGAAGCCTAGAAGCTTAGAAGCAAATTTAAAACAAATAAGAAAATTATATTCGGCTTTGCCGAATCTGTTATACCAAACATCTTTACCTTAGAAAAAGGCGGAACACACAATTGTATTAGGTGGGCGTGGTAGTGAAAGAATTTCCAACATTTCTGCCAAATTTGAAGCCGATATCTTCATTTTTGCGGTTTACCACGGATATTAGACTGTTAAGCAGCCAGACAGACGGACAGACGTACCAACGGATACGTCTAGGTTAATTCCGAAGTTCATACTGATCAAGCATATATGCACTTCACGGGGCTTCTGAAGAATTCTTCTTAATATTACAAACGTTTCCACAAATACATTTAATTTCAATATTCTATCATATCGAATGGACTCGGTCGATCCTTGCCGTTTTTGCACAGAGGTTACGGCATAGCTATTGCAATATTTGTGGAAATTTTTATACATCTATGAGAGTAATTAGCAAAAAACATGCAATCTTTTTTTTTTTTTGCTTCCAAAAGCAGAGGCGTTCTTAATCTACGTCGTACTGTGTGGGCGTCCTGGGACCGATTTGGTCCATTTTCAATACCAACTTGCGTGCGAGAACTTCCAATGTTTCCGCCGAATTTCAAGCTGATATCTTCATTTTTGCGACCAGGAGAATGTTTACCACAGACATTACACAGACGGACATGCTTAAATCGATTCTAAATTCGATGCTGATCAAGAATATATATACTTTGTGGGGTCTTCGAAGTTTATTTATGGTAGTCACAAACCAAATGACAAAATGAAATATTCACCTTCACCTTCGATAGTTGGTATAAAAAACGTTTCAATATCAGAAGCCTTTTAAGAAATTCAGAAAAGTATTTGCTTACTGGTTCAAGGCAACCTTGTAAGTAGGAAATTAAGAAATTTATAAAAGCTAAGTTGAGAACAAGAGCTGCAAAGCACCTTCATAAAGCAGGCAAAGTTATCTTGTTTCAATGCAAAATAGAAATTTTTTTTTTGAAAGACGTTTATGCAAATAATATCAATTTACGAAGCGAACAGCTGACATTTAGGGACTTCGTATCTTCTGCATTCATTTAATTCGATTTTGAAGATTGGCCGATAAGTAAGGCCGATAAAAGCTGAGGTTACTTTAAAATAGCTGCTAAGGTTACTTTAAAATATTAATAGTAATCACCCTTAGATCTTATATTACGCGTGCAAATGTCATATGCTATCTTCACTGATCTAGTTCCAATATTTTACATACGATATCATTTGAGATTTATGCCAATGTATGCAATACCAAGAAGAATTTGTAGCCAATTTTAATAAACCGAACCATTCTGAATCAATATAAACTTGTTGTTGTGTAAGGCAGTAACGTTGATTTGGATGGGAACGAAGCCTAATTTTTTCTGTCTAACCAGGAGTAAACAACATGTAAATCCATAAAAACCGGGACAAAATAAAACCCTTTTGTAAAATCCTCCTTTATTGGTCAATTTACCGTTTTTCAAGAAGAGTACAATCAGTCCAATGCTTTTCTTACATTTCGTGCCTTTTTCTCGGTATTCTTAAAATACGTTTCGGTTTCCATCAGAATGTCATTGTTTGATCCAAATCTTCTTCTTTAATTTCAACCAATTTCTTTAAATGATTTCACTTGAAATCACTAACGTTCGCGCAACACTAAATCATTAAATAGTTAATTTTTTATAAAGGTTACACACTTTTTTAACCCAAAAATAGAATAGAATAGGTCGACTCTGTTTTAATAAACTGGATTTCAATACAATGACACTCAAATTACTATTTTTTATATCCGCCACCGAAGGTGAAGGTAGTCATTTGGTTTATAATTATCAAACGGAAATTTCGGAGACCACACAAAGTATATATATTCTTGATCAGCGTCAAATTTAGAATCGGTTTAAGCACGTCCGTCTGTCCGCTTATGCAATGTCTGTGGTAAACATTCTCCTGATCGCAAAAATGAAGGTACCGTCTTCAAATTTGGCAATAACATTGGAAGTTCTTTCACTGCCACACCCACCTATTACAATTTAGTTTTTCCTCCTTTTTTATGATAAGGTTGGTGGGTATAAAAGATTCGATACAGCCGAATATAATTTTCTTACTTTTTGTTGTTTTAATTCTTTATTTTTTATATGACGAAATCTTGATAATTCGGTTAATTTCAAACTGACTGAAATAAGAGAAGTATGTTCAGTATAAACGCATCATTACCGTCTTACCATACCATACGCGTACCATCCATCACCCAACACAAGGTTGTACTCACCAATGATATAAATCATTAGCAGTAAAAGGTGATCGCGAAATCGTATGAAACAAAAGTATGGCTTACGTTAGAGAGAAGAAAGATCTACGTCCCGTAATTTACCACTGAGACTAGATATCAAAGCGGTTTCTAAAGCAGAAAACTTTTGCTGTCTATAAACACATAATCGAATTAAGTGATCCCATAGGTGAAAGATTTCACATAATCGAATTAAGTGATCCCATAGGTGAAAGATTTCGTCGAATCGTTCATAAAAATCTGTCTAGTAAATTAAAGTAATAAGCAAATAGTAAGTCATGGTAAAAAAGAAATATTTCGCTTAACGATTACGTTTATATGTACAACATACTACGCAATAACTACAGTATGAAGTGTACACTAATTATAAATGACCTCCCGGGGTTTCCGTCTTGTTATTAACCCGTTATTTACCTCTCCTTTTAAAGGCTTAGTAAAAAGTACTAAGAAAATGTTACGTTTATCGCTAAATTCACTTCACTTTGAATAATTTTTGATATTCGCTGCTGGTGTTGGTGCTAGCATCAGTAGTGTTGCTGCTGATGGCTGTTCAGTAACAATACACAATAGCAGATCCTTTTGTCCTTTGTTAATAACATGTCACTAACAGTAGATTTACCGCTAAAACGAACACAGAACACATTTACACACACACACACACAACTAACATTTTTTGTTTTATTTTTATTTTCATCAATTTTTTTCTTAAAGAGCTTTTTCACCAATTCTTCGTTTTTCTCGTTTTTTTTTTCATTTGTATACATTCAAGCTACAAACAAGGTGTAGTAGTGGTAGTTGTGTATTCTGTTCTTCTTGTTGCTGGTGTTATTTTTGCCGCCGTTGCTGCTGCTGTTGTTGTTGTTAATTTCCATACTGTGCACTTTTATAACTGCTTTTGACATATTTCACAACATTTCTATAGTATTTGCGGGAAAATTTTCCCCAAAAACGATTTCAACGAATAATGCAAATAATAAAAAAAAAAAAAAAATGGAAAAAATTAAAAACTATGAGAAACAAATTCGTTTAAAAAAAGAAACGTAATTCAATGTTTGGTTTGAAAATATTTTTTCAATTTTTTCTACGTTTTTATTTTGCTTTACTAAGCTCTGAAGTCTATGCGTGCGTGCGGGAGTTTATTTTGTTTGATGGGTTTTGCTTGCTCTTTTACTCTGAAGTTTTTACCTTTCTCGGCTTATTTCCCGTCTATTGTGAGTGTGTATGTGTGTGTGTGTGTGTATGTGTGTATGTGTTTATATGTTGGCTGGATTTACTAACGAAATACCGCGCGCGCAAAATGTCAGCTGACAATTGCAGATAAGCGAAAACGTATTTCACTCGCATGTTTAGTTTTTGGCTTATGCCATCCATAATATCAGCGACCGACAAAACAACATCAGCACCAATAACTGCGATGGTAGCAACAGAAAAACCATTCAATTTTCTTTCTCTCTCTCTCTCTGTCTCTCTCTCTCTGTCTCTCTTTCTTTCTTTTTTTTTTTTTAACTCAAACCCATACACCCACGACACTAAGTAATGAATAATCCGCCTATTTTTGCACAATGCTACACATAAATTCGCATAAGTGTTTGTGTATGTGTTATAAAAATAACAACAACAAAGAAATTGAACATCATTATTAAGCCAAACTGCCGGAAGGACAGAAAAATTTTTTTTCTCTTAAATCTTTTTAAATTTTTTTTTTTTTTTCTTAACACAAATACGTTTTGTTTGTAGGAGAAATTTACTAAAGTCCTGCCTGCCTGGCTTGTATATATCATGAATTGTTTTCTCGGTACGGTTCGTTATTGATAATGTTCTCGCAAGTTTTTTTTTTTTTTTTGTTTCACCAGAGACTCAAATTTTCTCTTTTCTCTAAATCAAGTTATCAAATGCAGTAATTGATAAGCAGTGCGGTGCGGTATAGAATGGAGAGAGAAGGACTCTTGAAAATGTCATAAAAATATCTCATAATTTATTATAAATTGGTTTTATGACAAATTTAGAAGAATTGTTTTTAAAATATTATTCAAAATAAATTTGGATATTTATTGCATACAAAAAAAAAAAAAAAAAAAAAAACAATTTAAATTAAATATGTATGAAGGTGTCATTCGTAGTAATGCCTATGAATGTTGAATGTAAAAGTGGAAACATTAGAAATGGCGGGAAAGATCACTGCAGTGGGATTGTTCCAAAGAGAGACAGGATGATTAGAATCGAATCGCGTGTTTTACGGAAAACGGGCATATCAGGAACAAGCAGATGGAAACGCTGAGAAAGCCGAGTAGTCCTCTTAAAGGACAAACCTATTTTATTTCCGTAGAACAATTGTTGCAGAGGGCACAACCCGGCCCACGATACTGATCATTAATGGCATCGAGAACGTTGCATACACACGACACATATGGACAGATGATCGAGCGGGTACAGATAAGATCTAGAAACCTCCGCCAACATTGTATGAATTGTAGTACAAACTTGGTCAGACGTAGGAGATGTAAATGATGATCTTTGTTTAAGAACTTGTACGTTAACCTAGTTTCGACTGCTGCTAAGGTTAAATCTTTGCAAAGTGGTATGTTCTCAAATAATATAACAGTAATAGGAAACTGTGTTAAGTTTGAAGGCAATACCTCAATTTTTACGACCAAGTGAATTTTACCCCAGATAGTCACACAGACAGGTAGACAGATCGATGAGCCTTCAACGATTCAGAATTTCATACCGATCGAAATAATATATATACATGTCTATCTTATAGGGACTTCGACGCTTCTTTCTTGTTAAATGCAAAAGTTTGACCCTCAAGCTTCCGTAGTAGGAACTTCTTACTTATTAAAAACGAGGAATTTTGAAGATGTTTTTTGAAGGGAGGGAAATACCAAAAAAAAAAAAAAAATAAACACCGATCTCTCACCGACCTCTGCCCCTAGCCGCCCAACTTTATTATCTTAATAAATCCCTCTATCCTCCTAGGTTCGGAAAACCACATTTGGAGTTTGGACCTACGAAATTTTTGCTAAACGCCTGATGTCTGATTCTGGAGATTGCCTTACATTCACAGAGAATGTGAAAGGACCCTTTCCACTGCCTTTTGACAGTATGTGTAGGAATCAGGAATCTGAGATACCCATATTTTTCAGGGAATATCTGGAGGAGTTATGAGCGGTGTAGAAGCCCGTGACCAGTCGCTGCTATGTACTTCCAGTAGCTTGTGCGCTATACAAGATTATTTGATAAATCTTTTTGCTTGTCTCTGCCCTGCGCCATGCTTCTAGTGTTTAGTTGATTTTTTCCGTACGCCTTACGATACCAGCCTTTTAATGTGATTCCTTAGCAAGCCACAGAAAAGTTTCGGACCTGTCATGATTCGTTGTGGACCCTGTTGGGTAAAAAGTCTGCACTTTCTTTACCTTCAACACCCGAATGTCCGAGCAAATGTATCAGATGTACCTTGTTATTTGAAGGCACTTTTCATGCTTACTTGCAATACCATTTCCAGACAAATTATATAAATTACAAAAAAAAGCTTCTATGGAAAGTACAATTACCTGGTCTTCAAAGATTTATTTTCTGAATCTTTCGCCATATAAGAGCTCTTATGGAAGGTACGCCTTTAAATGCAACCACATATAGATTTTGATATTTTGCAACGCGAGTAGCTAAAGATTTTATAGACTATTTGGTATAGGATATTAAATAAAGGCGTTGCTTGACTAGAACGCTTTAATTTGTGCGTTCATCTAATCATTTCAAAATAGGTAGAAATTCTGCAAAAACACTGGTTTGTTGCTTAGCAACACTATAGCATTTCCTTACTTGTGTAAGGTATCAAGTTTATATAGCCGTTTTGTACACTCGTTGAGCTAAATAAACCTTATTTCCGCTGAATACCTTTTGGTTTTAGATTTTCTTGGTTGATTTTAGTTTAACGAATTCTTAAAACTTTTAATTGAATTCACGTGTTTCAAAATCGATTGTCAGTTGCATTCGTATATTCTTGTTTTTTTTTTTATGCAAAATTTTCTCAATGTATTGTTGTATGCAGTATAAAACGCCAAGTAAGTTAACCGAAAGGTTGACTGTATCATTGCAAAAAACTTGTCTAAGAGTTAAAATGTGCTTGCAAACGAGGGGAAGAGACAATCGCTACTGCTGCTGTCTATAACTGAATTTGAAATAATTTATATCGTAAATAATTACCATAAAAAAAGGGGTCTGAGGTCTAAGCAAGTGTTCTTTTATAAACTGCAAGCTATATAGCAAAAAATAATAATGAATTCTCTTGTAATTATGTAGAGTAAATTCTATATTTCTTATTATGGTTCTATTGATAATTTGTCGAAGATTTAGGTAAATCCTTTTTCGATTACTCGCAAAAACGCTTGAGTCTACAATGCTTAATAGAAAATTTATCAAAATTTTATAGGAAGCGGAGAAGCAGTTTTGGCGGTGTTTTCTTCTTAGCTAAAGTTGGATGTTTTTTTTTCTAATAACATTTGTTTTAGATATTGAACAAAGGATCTTGTCAGGCATATTGTAAAGTGGAAGTAGTCTATTTGTCGCTTGTGTGACTTCTGGAGCATCGGTGTAGTATCGAGCTGCTATATCTGCTGCTGACCGAAATAAACTTTTGAGCTGCCAGCGCTCTCACCTGGGAGGGGGAACGCGTTCCATAGCGCGCCTCCATCTGGAGCTTGGGGACTGATTATCCCTGAGGCGCTGATTATGCGTTTCTACACTCCATGTGCCATCGCGCACCGTTAAGCCTTCACGGCAGGAACCAACGTTAAATTACTAGAGACATCTGTAAAGTGGAAGGGTTAGCATCTGTTATCTAAGAGTCGAAGCCTGATGATTTCTTTCGCGATTCAGGGAACTATATATATATTTATATATATTGCGGCTGATAGCATTCAATTTCAAAAACCAAAAATTGATCTTTCACTGTTAGCGATGTTTTATAAATTGAATAAATCATCCTACCAGATATACTAAATAGCAATAGCGTCAGTTCTCCATCGCCTGAAATACAAGCTTTTAAGGCTAACGTTTCTCTCTTGTGATACCTTCTTGATAATGTAGAAAATTTTACGTTATTGTAGAAAATATTTAAATTGAAGAAAAATATATATATATATATTTAAACAATTTTGTTATTATATTTTTTTCTATTGCCATTCTATTGGAATATGCTTTGCCGTGATAAAGTGATTAAGTTTTCATCCCCTACGATATTATACTGTCTTCTGAAATAATAATTACTTTAAAAATTTATGTCATATTATTAATTGTCGGAAATAAAACAGTTGTATTTGTCGTCATTGCTCTCCTTAGTCTTGCATCATAAAGATAATATATTAAGTTAATCACATGATTTGTAACTCCATGATACAAAGCTTGAAGATCCGGTAAAAAAAAAACAATTCCTAATTACGACTTCAGTCTACTATCCCTTTTCACAAAAATTTAGGAAAACAACTTTCTAAGCTTCAAGTCAAAAGCAATAATTTACAAGAAACTTGAAAATTTTTATATTAAAATCAAATGTGAAATCGTTGCTTAGATAAAGACACAATTTATGAGAGGAACTTACGAAATAAAATAAGAAAATCAAGCTACACTGAATATCAGTTTTGATTTGACGATTGACGACGTTGCCTCAAATTTGATTCAATCTTCTCTCTATTATTTTTCATAAAAATTCTTTTGTTGCAATAATTTTCTTCTTATCCAAGTATTAGGTATTAAAAATTCGATTCAACTTCTATTTAATGTTACTTTTTGTTTACTTTTATTTTGCGAACGTGCGTAAACTTAAGTAGAACACAGATGTTAATGACAACTGTAGAAAAAACGTAAAAGGAAAAAATGAAGAATAAAAAAAAAAAAAAAAAATTTTAAAAACATTATTTAAGAGATAATTATATACGTTTACAGGCAATACACTTGGCCAGAATAATTTCAGCACTTATGCCAACGGGTTAATGGTGCATGAATATGATAACAAGGAAACTAAAGATACCAGACAGTGGAATAATGATGGATCTTTTAAACGCTACTTTTTGAATGAAGCGAAACTTTTCAGTGAATCAATGAATGAATTATGAATTGCTGGATATGTCGGTTCGTTATTGCACAAGCTAAGCACGGTTAGCGGATGAAAGACATTAAAATAAACTCATGAATAATTAGTATTGCCTTTGGCTGAGAACATTTTTTTATTTATACTTTAGAGTAAAAGGAAAAAAAATAGATAAAAAATGTTAAGAGATTTAAAGCATTTTATATGAGTTCATCTGGTGGCTATAAAAATTACCTGAATAGTCATTTTCCGAAAATTATTTTGAGTTTCTTATCGCCTACGCATTTTTTTTCCAATATTTAAAAATATGGCTTAGAGACTCGCTAAAGTATATATATTATAGATGAAGGTAAGATTCTAAGCCGGTGTAGACCTCTCCGAAGTGGGATCACTAATCCAAAAGCCTAAATAAAAAGCTGGAACTTAGCGTGTTCTATTTGATTGCTACAATTTGAGAACAAAAACACACGATCAACCCGTAAATACTTCTTACTTATACTTCCTTAGAAGGATTTTTGATCTAAAATCTGGCATAAGTATCCCTTAAAACTGATTAAACTGGTTGAGTAACTGATGCGACCGATTAACAAAAGCTAAAAGTGATTGGCGATTGTTAAAAATTCATCCTAAGGCGAAGACAGATTTTCCACTACTTTCAATTTACCTTCACTAATAACTAGTTAAACAAGATTTAGAAGTAAAGTTCACTATTTCCTTATAGTAGGACGTTTAAAAGTCTTTATTCGTATACTTTGTAGTCATGGCTTGATATTCTATTTTGTAAGCATGAAATTTCCATAAAGAGGCCCAAAGAGACTCATTTTTCAATACTACTTCAAAATATGCAAATCTTTCTTAATTAAGAAAAGTTCTCGAAACCGAGAAAGAAGTTTTTAAGTATTTGCTTTTTTCAATTTTTTTAATGACATATTCGACGATTAATTTGGTCATTTCTAGTTACGTTACTTCATCATATTAAAACAATATTTTAAAACATTAGCCAATAATTCCCGGAGTCAAGTAAGAGAAATCAGTTTTCTCACCAAAATCGCCATTATTTACCAATGTTGACTGCTTTAAGTGTAATCCGTGTAACGCTTCTGCATTATTGCGATGCCTCTTTTGTACCGATCACCGAAGGATGGTGGTATATTAATGTTGCCGTTTTGCTTGCAATAAACGGAAGGACGCTTCAGAGACTCCATAAGCATCAAATTTAGAATGGATTTCAGATCAAGATGGGAAAAAGATATAGAAAATGAAGGAAAATATTTTGATTAATATCTTTTGTATCAATTTTTCTCAATAAATGATTTTTTCAAGTGAAAAAATCGGCAGCATTTCTGCAAGGTCCTAATATTTGTTTTGGGGCTAATTTAATGACAATTCGATGCTTCAATACTATTACTTTTGACTCTTAAGTCTTAAGTTGGGCCTTAATCTTAGTTTTGCTTAAATGTTGGTTTTGGCAATCGCTTTATTCTGAGTTCCATTACGTTAATTTTCAAACTTTTAAAACCTACAAATTAGCAGAATCTTACTTAAAGAATTTGACATCCATTAGAGATTGCAAAACCATTCGAAAAAAAACCGCGCTTAATAGAATATTTAATATTTTTTCTTGTAGTCTTTAAGTATTAGCCAGAACTTTCATGAAGAGATATTTTTAAAGTTACCCTTCCCCACATCACGTAAGCAAATTACGTGAAGAAAATTCTAGACATAGCGAGTAAAGGCAACACTTTTTATATATTGACAAAATTTGTACTGAAGACTGAAAAAAATAATAACAAATTCGAGATATACAACTATGCATACAATACTAGGCGTTTTTATATTTTCTAACTCTTCTCCGTCGTCTACACAACATGCGTTTAATTCACGACGTCGTACTCCGTCCAAAAAAAAAAAAAAAAAAAATTCGAAAATTTTTCCATAATCACTCATCAATATCATAAATTTAACACAGCTGGCAATACTCCCAAAAAATGTCTGGCAGTGATTTTTTGCTTTATCTACACACGACATTACATATCGGCATTCTCTGCGCTCCAGCTAGTCTTCCTTTATAACCCTCTAAATGGCATTTCTTCGTCTGTTGATACAAAGAAGGCCAACACAAATACATATATATATATTATATATATATATATATATATATATTTACACATACATACATACGTATTATATACATGTATATATATATATACATTTATTATATATATATATATATATTTATTATATATATATACATATATACACATAAAATGAAAAGCAACGCGCAGCAGCAGCAGCAGCTGTTGGTATTGCAGCAATAATTCTTATTGCGGAATATGCCAGATGAAGCACAGATGCTGTTACAACTATGTACGTACGTAAAACAACTGAACAATTCTATGTTAAACGATATCAGCATATATACGAAAAGAAAACAACTGATGCTAACATTCTTTATAATACAAAACTGAAGTAGAGTTAAAACAATAAAAAAATTTAAAAAAAAAAAGAGCGCAAGTGTAGAAGTAGGAGGAAAGTAAAATAAACAAGACGCCAAGAAAAACTTGTGTCCCCCAAAGCAACAATAATATGCAAAAAACAAAAAAGATTCTAGTAGCAAAAAAAATTTAAGTAAAAGGTTATACAGAATCTATACAATATGTGCAGATTGATATCGAAGTGTGCATATATGTAGCCATTCTTGTACTTACAAATTGTTTCAAAGAAAAAAAAAAACTAAAAATGTATTCACCTAATGGCAAATCTGTAGTAAACGCCAGCTGAAATTTAAACATAAAAATTATAAAGTATTTTTTAGGGGTGTGTCTCGTTGGTCTATTATTTTAATTTTTATGTCGCAACATTGATATTAATTTTTGGGTCAATGTTTGTACTTGTAAGCAGGCTTAAATTAATATTTTTGTTTGTTGTTGTAAGCTGTGATAAGTATTCTTCTGGCCGCAAAAATGATTATATCGGCTTTAAGTTTAACATAACCAATGGAAATGCTTACACTCAGGTTTGTATTGCAAATGGACCAAATTAGTCTAAGTACGACGTAAATGGCGATCATCGGTTTTTCGTTGAGTGTTTTGCTATTTACTCAGATGGTACAGTAGATGCAATCATACAAATTTTACACATATATTCTATGGATAATTCTCTGGTATCCGTGTAAAAGCTGTAAAAATCGGCCACGCTTAACCAATTTCATGGGAGCATTAAAATTGCATTTTTTATCAAAAAGTTTGTGTTACACAAAAGAAAGTTTCAGAAATCGCATAAAATATATATATTCATGATCAGTGTGAAGTTCGGAATCCCTCTAGGAACATTCTTTCATGAGTCTGCCTATCTATTTGTCTGTCTGCCTACTTATTTGCGATATCTTTGGTAAAATGTTATTGGGTTTTTTATTGGTTTTGAAAATGGGCTAAATCGATCAACGAACAAGGCTACCGTGCAGCATAAATAACATTTTTTCTTTCCTATCATGTCGCAGTGAATACCGCAATTTATTTTTTTTTTCGAGTCTCTTTAGGTTAATGGAACTAAGTATAAAAGATACGATCATGGCCGAATATAACTTTCTTACTTGTTTCTATTGAGAATGCTCTGAAATAATTTACTGAACTTGGATTTTTCACTTTTCATTTTTCGCATATTCTTACCGAGGCACACCTACTGTAAAAACTGGGTTTGATTGTATTCAATATCCAATCACAATTATCTGTAATTTGTAGGTACATGAAATTCAATTCTTTAAATTTCAAACTCAATTTTTAATTGAGAAATACATGCTCCGAAGGTATCGTAAATTTCCGTAACAAAGATTTATCATCTGTAATTATATTACATCTAAGAAGCACACAGACCACATAGCATAATGCGTTCAAAAAGTAGTAAATCTAAATTTACTCAGGTTATCGCGATAGGGTACATAACGAATTTCTTCCTACGCATCAAACTATTCACGAAAAATATTACTTGAACATTATTTGTCGTTTGCGAGAAGCTACCCGCCAAAATTATGTGTGAACAACTGTTCTATTTGGCATAAGCTTAATACACCTTTTCCCCACCAATTTAATTAACATCGTTTTTTTTTTTTGATTTGTTGAAATTCTTTTTAATGTAGGCTTATATCTCCAAATTAAAACCTTTCTACTAATTTACTTTCACATTTGCCACTGTCCTATCCCTAGTTTCCCTTCCACGAATTTGTCATGTCTTCCATAAATTTCTTTTGTTTTCTTCTTGCTTACTATTGGCATAATTGTTTCTATACGTGAAGCAAAAACTTGGCATCATTTGCGCAGCTATCCAACCAATACGGAATTAAAGCAATTGTACATAAAATTGATTCAATCTTGTAGAGAATTATATAAATATCTCGATTTCTATGTAAAGTGCGGCAAAAACACCGCTTCTTGTTTATGCATACATTTATCTATTTATGAAAATAACTTGATTCTGGTAAAAGTTGCAGTAACAGTGATACTGTGGCTCCACGGTTTTGTTTAGCATAACAAGTTTTAATGTTACAGAAAAAAAAACAAACGTAACGGAGGGATATATCAAAAGTGAATATTCCAACAAAGACAAAAAAAAGAATCAAATACATCTTTATAGTCGGTTAAAGCCGGCCTTTCAATATCCTACGCAAATATTACCAAATGCAATTTTTTATTTACTTTAGCTAAAAAATGCTATAAATTATACCTTATTTCCATGTAAAGTCATGCTTTTCATGAAAACCGTTATGTATGTGGGATCTGTTCCAAGCTTGGCTCAGTTAATTTTAAGGTCAAATTACTATTCATGACCTAATTATCATGAAATTTTGATGACTAGATTTTTCAGATCAGACATGGAAGCCTTCTTTTCATGAAAGTCCTAATATCTGTTGTAGAATGAAAAGTAGATCTACTTGGTCCAAATCTAGTACAAGTAATTTTTATATCAAATAACTAACAAGGATTCATTTGCATTATAATTTACTAGGAATTAAATTTTTTTTCCTTTATAAGGGTTAATTTTTCATAGGAAGAGTTATATTGGATCGATTCAACATAAATTTTTCACATTTCTGCCAAATGCCAAAATACTAGTCTCTACCAATTTTTGTCGAAAAATATTAGAAATTGCGAAGTCTTTCATGTAAATCCAAATGGGACGTTATAAGAGGAATGATCGTAAAAATAGTCCGATCAACTCCATTTACTACGCTAGCGTTCGTCCTTAGGTCAAAATACATTACACAAATGTCGCCAAATTGTCTCAAAAATTGCAAGATGTAAGCTGAATAAAAGAATACATGGACAGACATGAGACAGTCAAAGGGATGGCGATTCCGAAAATGATCGATCAATATAGCAAAACGTGTAACTATCTTAAGTTCTTCTTCCTATAATGTAACCTGTACCGCAGCCTCTGTAGGTTACGTAAAATACAATGATTTATATAGAAGATGTGGCAGAATTGTAAGCATAATTTGAAATCGTATTAAGCGACACGAAAAACTTAGCAAAACTAAGGTTGAACATTGTAAATCGTGCTGAGTGATCTAAGGCAGTTAAAGAAAGATCGATGATATATTCTTTACAACCGTGTAACATTATACAAATTTTAGAGACAGTTCAATGCTCAAATCATCTTATAGCACTCGACGTCTTATTCAACTTTCTTCATAAGGAATTTGATGTTCTGCTAGCAACAGTTCACAGTACACAAGAAAGCGAAATGCTCCTAATCTAATGCACTCTCTTACCACAATCTCTTATGTTTACTTATACTTATATAAAAGAATGTCAGTTTAAAGTGAAAATTTGACACAAACTGGAAGCATTTTTCCGAACACTGAAAATACTAAGCTTATAGTTTGCGGTCAAAAACGTATTAACCAAACAAATTAGAAGGTCACTGCACTCTAAATGATAGAGAGAAATCTTAAAAAAAAAGACTCTTTTTACGTCCTAAGGAAAACTTGCTTTGCCTAATACTAGTTATTCAAGTGAAATGTGGTTTTTGTAGACCACAGAATATAATCAACAAAATCATGTAAGAGAAGAAAGCTTTGCGACTAACTAGCTTTTTATGCGCACTATACATACTTTTTATAATTCCCTTTAGTTAGATTATTAACAGTAGACAGAACTGATAAACTGATAGTGTTTATTTAAAAATGATGCTAACATTCTGAATATTTCATCAATTTTAAATATTAAATCAAAAATTATAATTTTTTCATGTTAAACCATGAAATGAAATCACCAAAAAATCTTTGAAATCACAACGAGTTTATTTCTCTATTTTTGTAGCTGATAAATCAACATTACTCTAAATGAGGGTCCTTTTGGTAAACTGTAGAAGATAAAACTTAATTCTACATATATGTATAATGTATATATTCTATATACATATATTACACATTATCATCAAAATTAATCGCTTTAATGATTCGAATGTAATTTAAACGCCAGTGATTTCAAGTGAATTAATTTGACGAAATCACTGAAATCATGTTCAGTGTAGAGACACGAGTAGAACAAAAATTTGAAGTAAGTAACGCTCAATACGCTCAAGACTTTCATTAGTCGCAGAAATTTTATGCCTTATATTCTTTGTGAATCTCAATCATGTGGGCATAAAATATCCTCTAAGCGAATTCAATTATTTACAAAAACTCTTTATGGAACGAAGCAAAACACTCTTATTGAATTTGCGGCCTACAAAATTCAACATTTAATTAATTTTAACACCGGGATGTGAAATTCCATGAAGTTTTTCGAAAACAAATTTAAGTAAAATGATAATGACATAGAATCAGAAAAGCCTTTCTAGTACCACATTCCCAAATCGAGAAACATAATGTTGACCAAATCGAGATTGAGTAAATTATCGGACGTTGAAAGTATTTCAAGCTTTGTGTCTTCGTTCTGTTTCTTCATTAGGCCTTTGCAGGTTGAGATCTGCTGCCTTGATAGAGTACTTTCGTTTCACATATTTTCACTTTCAAATCGAACGTAAAATTTTCGTTCCGTTTTGCTTACAACTTTTCGTAACCGTCACCATACCTATATATGTCTACGGGGAATTCTTTTGTGACTGGGACAAAAAAAAATGACATAATCTGACGTGGTCAAGTGGACTAAATCGATCAATTGTTAATCAAACACAAATACACTATCGGGAGGTTTTATTGGTTGCAGACACAACAAATCGGACGATAAAATCAAAGCGCTTATAAAGTAATTGTCTAGTACGAAACTAAAAACCCATATTCTTTGAATGCTGCATTAAAAACTTGCTTATATTATAGAATAGATTATGTAGCGCATAATAAGGCACGCACAGTGTTCTGAATAACATTTCGTTCGTCCAACAACAACATCTCCATTACATGTTAATATACAAAGTTTTGATTGAAAGTACGATTCATTACTGTCTTCGCATGTCCTAACTCACCAAGAGAATACTTGTTTAATATAATTATTTTAAAAGACAATATATATTTGTATCAAACTATAATTGAATTTCTTCGCAAGTCCTTACTGGCCAAGAAAACACTTGTATCAAACACTTGTATCTCATTTATATCAAACTATCATTGAATTTTTTTTAATAGATTTTCTTTGAAAAATTTTTAAATTACTTAATTCATAATTGTGTATTAAAGATGTTCGGATTTGTTATACGTATATATATTATGCGTTTTTGAAAAAGTTTTTATTTTTTCCATTTGGGATTTTTTGATTCCAAGACCAAAAATTTTAACATACGAATGTGATTAGTAGTTAGTAAGAAAGAAAAAGTTCTGCTGAAATTTTTTTTTCTTTTAATTTAGATATTTATTTCTCTAGGAGCCGCTATGAATATATTGAATATTTGCTTTAAAGCTGTTCGGATCGGACAAATTATTACTACATCAACATTGCTGGCCTTTTGAGGTATGTTCTCAAAATCTGTCTTTTTATAATCTAAGAAATTTACCACCATTTTGAACGACAAATTTTCCCTCTGGTTTTTTTTTTTTGTTTGTGGCTATCAACATAATCGCAATGCTATTAAGCATAATTATAAGGGCATAGAAAGACAACAAATACAGCTGACATCGATAGAAATATTTCTCATCAGCTTGTTTGTGAAGATAAACATATTTAAAAAAAAAAAAGAAGCAAAATATTATAAAAGACATTTTAATTTAAATTCCAACGTGAACAACGATACTAATGGGAAATTTAACAATTGTTGACACATAAAAGCAATTATGAATTAGTAGAAGTGTAGAAGGTTGAAAACAATCGTTTAGATAAACGTTTTTAAAACGATTGTTATTTTTTTTAAATATTTAATCGTAAAGGAAAAGTCTTTATATAAATATTCTGGAGTGAAGGGCAAAAAAATATCCATTCTTCAGTCGTAGAAGGAAACCATTAATTTAAATTTTCGTAACATTTTTTTATGGGCAGGTTTTTATGTATCTGAGCTTAGCAAAAGTGTATCTATTCCAAAGGGAAAAAATTGGAACTTTTGATTTTATAATATCGAAAACTTGCTTGTAACTCAATGGACTGTTTGAGCCTATAAGAAGAAGTATTTGAGAAGAGAATTTTCGTATATGCTTCGTTAGATTGTTTTCGTAAGCTTCTATTCTCTCGCAACTCCTTCTCTCACTACGTCTCTCTTTTCGTAGAATATAAAAAAGTAGGCAAGACATCCTTTGCTCTAATTCTTATTGATTGCTGTCTAGGGAGGATGTACTACTACTACTACATGTTTTCGTAGAGTATATGAAGCAGGCAGTAGAGCATTTCCTGTAATTCTTCCTTTCTTATTGGTTGAGGAGAAATTTCTAAAATGTATTCAGGCATCTAGGAAAGTAAAGAAACTCTGAAGTTTCAAATATAAAATTCTGTAACGGTTTGTTTGCGACATGAGGGGCTTCGCTCTTTTTGTTCATTTATTGAGTTAACTAATGAGACCACTACTAGTGATTTGCTTGCCTTTCAATGCTTTCTGACATCAGATAAATTTTCAAGTAATAAATCTAAATTGATACCTACATACCAAAACTTTAGCGCTATATTAAATTATGATCTGCCGAAACTAAGGAGTTAATTCGATTTTAATTATTTAACCACCCTTTAAATGTTGATAAGCTGTTGTTAACTAAAAAACGTTGATAAAGCTCTTCAATCCATCTACCACAGCTCGCAGACGTTAGCCAAATCAAAACTAACGCTGTGAAGTTAAATTTAAATTTAACTAGCAAAGTCACAAACCAAAATTTTGAACAGACGCCCGTTAGGCAATTCACGCAATCCTGTTAACCGAAGTCGAAATAGGGCAAAATAAGAACAATGTCACACAAACCAGGTCGTGTGGACAAGTTTGAATCATCGGAAACGTACAGGCGCCGCCGCATTTTTCCGTTTGTTGACTCTCAGAGAGACAAAGGCACACCAGCTATGCCTCCAAGAAAGCCGACAAATTAAGATGCCTGAAGTAAGACGAGAATATAAATAAAAATGAAATAAAGATCCCTGAATCAGAAAAAATATTTAGCACGTTGCAAAAAACTTGTAAAATTTTCCGTGCAAAATTTAATACATGCTATACAGCCTTGGAGAGGGCATGAATCAGAGGCCCACCAATAATTGATTTGACCTTTTCGCCGTTCTTAGTTTCGCCACAGTGGCCTTCCAAACTTTCTTCTTATTTTGCCTTATGTACAGCAATTTTTAAAGTCCGGTAAATAATTTTTCCGAGCAAAGCTTAATACGTGTAGGTAATTATTCGCCGTTAATCTAAGATTCGCCTAGTATCCATTTCGCTTTAGTGTAGTGCTTCTTTTTGCCGAAGTAGCTAAACAAATTTCTGCATTTTCAATCTCATATTTGACTTGATGGAAAAATATTTTTTATATGAAATTTTACCTCAGTAATTTTTTTTAAATATTCGCTAAAAAAATTCTAATTCGTTTTATTACAATTATATTTTGCACAAAATTCTTCCGCGGCTTTGGTTAACAGTGTTCTGTTAATCGCCAAACACACCTCGTTTAAAATTTTGGTTTGTAACTTTGCTAGTTAAATTTAAATTTCACTTCAAAACTCTTAGGAAAACTTCGGAGTATACGGCAGATCCTTTGTCAACATAGATTACTAGTGTTATCGCGTTTCCATTTTCCTTTCAGGCATTACGTATACTATAGATCAAAATTCTTAATGGCAAATCGAATGGTACGATCCCTTACCATCATATCCTATTATCAAACATATTATATATTTTTGCATTTTCAAACGTGCAGTCTGGGTATTCCTTTTAGCGAATTTGATAAATTATCAAATTGAAAGACTGAATATTAGAACGACAGAATTCGCGAAGTAGTAGATTCTTATATCGATTTGCAAAGACATTTAACTGTAAGTTATCGCCTAGACAGCTAAACTATTTTTATGACTAGGGCGGAATTAAACAAGGTTGAATCCATTTCTTTCTGGTTCTCTAGAGCTTCTGCGAAATTTTTTATTTTTAATAATAGCAATAAGTCTCTACTGTCAACGAAGAATTTATAGAGAGTTAGTTCCAACTTCGTGTAAACTGCCATTAGTAGTCCTGATATTAGAAGATTTAATTTGATGCAAACTGCATGTCAAGATAGTCATTAGATAGTCTATATTTCAGAAAGAACACAATTTGGGTTTGGTTTTGCGCGGGAATATGGCAAAGTTCAGGTGGTAATTAGACTGAGTTCAGGTCTCCAATACTTTTTCGAATTTTGTTGTTAAGGCGCACTTTCATTATATTGGCCACAGATAGTTATATATCGTAATCGCTACTAGCCAAGTAGGAAGTGACTTTGGTGGACTTGACTTGCCTCTCTTAGTCATCGTAATCGAAATGCTTGGCTTTTAGTTACTTCGATTTCTTAAAATCTATTATATTAACAATTCAGGCAAAATTTGTTTCCCCTTCCCGAAGATTGTATATACTACTAGCAGTGTAGTGCAGTATACCAGTGTCATCGTTTATGATTTACCCGTTAGACACTGCGTGCATTATATGCTGTTACATCATTAACCAACTTTTATCTGTTGTTGATCTAAGCAATTAGGAATTATTCGAAGAATGTTTTCAATTATAGGCAAGTGTTACTTTCGATTTGCAAAGCCTACCTACGTCCTTAGTGTGGAGTTGACGTTAAGTAGTTTTTGATTTCTGCCAAAGCAACAAAATTACTATCATCAGTGAGACCAGATGATCACAAACCAGAAATTGTAAAGGTACCGAAGGTGTCTGCGAATAATGTCCTCTTTTTTGTTTTTTTTTTTGTCCATCTCTCTCTCAAAATGTTACCAAAGCTAATCAGAAATGTTTTGTATGCTGCCTGTGAATTGTGGGTGGTAACACGTGTTGGTTTTTACCCGGCCATTTGTGAAATTTTCGTTTAACTCCATTCACTGGCAAAAGCAAATCATAATTTGGGCATATATGCTCAGGCATATAAATGCAGGAATGTTGATGACGATGATGGTATAACACAACTGGGCCTAATTGCATTTCGTTTGTTGTTATTGTTGTATGTTGTTTGTAAATCGCTTTTAATGACAATATATAGCAAATGACAACAACAACAACAACAACAGTAAAGAAAATTTTAACAAAGAAAATGTATCGCATACAATGACTGCTACTAGACATTAGGAAAAATAGTTGGTGGTGGTGTATGTTGGTATACAATATTTGTGTTTTTAACAAGATTTCTTGGAAAATATTTGAGCAAATACACACAGATTCGTCGTCTTATACTACCAAAGTAAACTCATGCCAGCATATCAGAGACTATAAGGAAACGTTAGATTTGTTATGACTGCCAAGAGTAACGCGGTGAAAACATTCATTTACCCGTTTTTGTTTTTGTTTTTGTTTTTGTTTTTCAATATTTCAGAAAGGTCTCAAGTTTCGATAGGCTTCTCATGTGTGTATGTGTATGTGTGCGTGTGTGTGTGCGTTTGTTTGTTTGCCTGTTTGTTGCTCTATATGTAGAGATATTACTACCGCACATAAGCGCATGCAGTCATTACCAACGGCTGTTGTTGATGGCAAAATGGAGCTATGCTCCCAGTCATCTACACACCAAAGTAAAAACCTATATATACGCATTTGGTTACAGTTGTGGTATATATACCCAACTGATGGTTGTATATGTGGCACTGACTGTGGCTGGATAACTGTTGTATGCACATGCATATACTGTATGTGCGCCTGTCTTTGGCAACATATGTTGGCACGTGTCGTTTGCACAATACAATCAACGTATTATACTCATTGCAAGTTCTCTGTGTGTGTGTGTGTGTGTGTGCGCGTGTGTACAGCATATGTATGTACACACATACAAAGAGAGAGACACACGCACACACTTATAAAAGAAAACATATTACATACGAGCATTATTTTGTACAATATTATTATAGTTGTTGCTGTTGTTGGAATTCAATTAAAAATTGTGAATGACAGCAGGTGCAGTTGATTGCTTATTTCTTTGCTTCTCATCTTGCTGTTGCTATTACTGTTTCCACTACCAACGCTGTCGGTTGTGCGGCGTTTTGTTGTTGCTGCTTAAACATTTGTTACGTTATGTTGACGTTAAAAGGTTGGCAAGCAATACTCATATATATACATATATGTATATATTTATGCGCCCATGCATAAGGCGTATCACTCAGTAAACGAATTGTTTAAAATTTATTAAATTCCTTCTTTTTTTTTTTTTAATTACCTTACCTTAACATACGCTCTTTCAATCTTTTATGTCCAGCTATGAAATCTGAAATTCAATTCAATTTCCATAGAATAATTGTACACTGAAAGGTTTAATCAGATTTTTTACCACTCGACGTGGAGATGTTTTTTATTTATGGTAGTCCCTAATTCCCCCCCCCCACCC
>KK351169.1:271496-282056 GCA_000671755.1 Glossina brevipalpis | reverse complement strand
GAAGCAACGTTTTGGAGTGGGTTCATCACGTGCAGTCCACTCGGTTGACTGTCGATTGGACTCCGGTGTGAAATGATGGAGCCATGTTTCATCCATTGTCATATATGGACGCAAAATTTCAGGTTTTATTACCATTGAACAGCTCCAAACACTGTTTAGAATCATCAATTCGTTGTTATTTTTGGTCGATTGTGAGCTTGCGCGACACCCACTTTGAACTGAGCTTTGGCATGTCCAAGCATTCATTCACGATATGTCCAACACGTTCCATTGATATCTTTAGTGTCTCAGTTATCTGAATCAACTTCACTTTACGGTTATCTGAAACTATTTTTTTGAATTTTTTGATGTTTTCATCGGTAATCATTTAAACCAAATGTTTCTACTTGGAGCATGACAGAGTTCTTAACTTCCTGAAATAAGAGTCGTTATCAAAGGTATTCTTTCAAGATCAGCAAAGAGATGATATATGATGATCCCCGATCATTACCCAATCATGCATTCATGCAAATTTTCCATTATTATGACTCCCCACTGTGAATAAATACGATACCTATTGGCTTTTTCATGTCAAAATTTTCTTGCATAAAAGGAGGAAAGTACCAAACCATCTTGACTTTCCTAGGAGTTCGACTTACTATCTCTTGCAATTTGACTTTTTTATTATAAAAAATAATTTTCAAAATTTTGTTGTTATTTTCTAGTGTAATCAACTTTCAAAATTACCAGCTTTTTCTCATCAAAAAACAATGTATAAAAGAATATGCTTGAAATTCGCATTTTTCCATTGTTTTGAAAACAACAATAAAATTGTCGTCACAAAAACTACTGTATCCTCTCATAAATAAAAATTTCTAAATGACATACAATTTTTGACAGATGCGGTTTGAAGGTTGGCGCTTTTTAAAAATATGGATTATTTTTTGTTAGACATCTATCTTTGTGTCAATCCCGAGAATTATTAACCGAAGAGTGTTATAAATTGACCGCATATTTCAAATCTTTTTATTTACTTTTTACAAACGTTGTGCGCGCCAACTTTTTTAATTTTTCTCCGCATGGTTGTTCGCTATTACTTTCTTCAAGTTTTTTATTGCTAAATTTATGAAAAGATAAATATTAAAATAAAATAAAAAAAAAAAAATAAACGAAAACTGCTTGCATCTGGTTTTTTTATTACTGTTGTATTTGTCTTACTATTTGGTATACATTCACTCTCGGTACCATTTAACAAATGTCAAAAATTATTGTACACATACGTCGTACACATATATATATATATATGTATGTGTGCGCATATACATATGTATTATATTCATAATAATAAAAGGAAAAAAAACACAAACCAGATTTCATATTTTACACATTGGATACATTAACAATAACAACAACAAATGAAATAACAATTTTTGTGGGGCGATTGTTTGCAGATGTTTATTTTTGTTTTTTTTATTTTACACAAAAAAAAAATGCTCTCCAATGTGTCAAGTTAAACGATAGAAAACATTTACGCATTCATGTAAATGCGAATATATTCAGATTTTTATAAAATGTGTACTCATTTCATAAACACTAAGTGAAAATATTCATTTTTTTATTTTTTTACTTTAATATTAAAATTTGCATTTTTTTTACATAAGTAATATATGCAATATTTCAAAAAAAAAAAAAAAACTTAATAGTGGCTTGGAGGGCAACGTCATCAACAACTAATGTTCAGCAAATTAGCGTTTGCGTCCGTATTTCGCTTGTATACAGAAGCACTTGAAACTTCAGAGACCCCAAAATGAGCACATATATATGTACTTGATCGGCAGCATCTCCCCTGCCTGCCGAAGCTCTTTCTATACCTATCATAGAAGGTGAGAGGGGTATATTTCATTTTGTCATTTCGTTTGTAATGCCCAGAACAAAACTTCCGAGACCCTCAAAAAGAACATATATATACTTGATCGGCATCAAATTTACAATCGATTTAAGCTTGCGACCCTTTCCGTCCGTCCGTGAGTGGTAGGCATCCTCTTGGCCGCAGAAATAGAGATATCGGCTTCAAATTTGGCAGAAACATTGGAAATTCTTGACATACGCGCTGCTATTGAAAATGGACTAAATCGATCGCAGGGCCACGCCCGCAGTATAAAATAAGTTGAATATACATCTATTTTCTGGCTGTTTTACTCATTGCTCATACACCGCAAAATAAAAATTTCTACGGTATTCCATAAAAAAAATATCTGCCACGCCCTCCTATAAAAATTATAGCTTTTTCTCCTTTTGTTAAGATAAAGTTGGTGTGTATGTGAATGATTCGGCACAGTCGAATATAATTTTTTTACTTGTTTTTTTTTGCGATTTTTGTAATATGAGAGAATTTTGTTGTTAGATAATTGCTCCATAAGTGCCAAGATGGGGGTATAGAATTACAAAAAAAGCTAAAAGCAAACAGAATACATATTGTTTCTTGTAGCTAAATTACCGGTCTGTACTCTAATGCTTTAACATCGGGAAATTATCCATCATGAGTAATACTTTTTTCGAAAGTAGAAAATCCAATCCATCATTGCCTTTGTATTCAATTTGCTCGTTTAGTATGTTGATCTTTTGGTTCGCGCGCATGTTTGCTCAATTAATTTAATTATATGTAAATAAAATTCCAAAATATGTGGTAATAAGAACAAGCTCTTTGAAAAGAAACTCTAAACCTTTTTGTTTGTTTTTTCTTTCGGACCCAAACAGGTTTCAATCCGCGACTATGTTTCTTCGACTACTTTATTAATGGATCAAATCATGGATATATTCCTTCGCTTACTTTGTTAATGGGTCCAGCCACGACTATGTTTCTGCCGCTACTTTATTAGTGGGTCAAATTATGACTGTTTCTTCGGCTACTTCATTAATTAATCGATCCAGCCACGATCATGTTTCTTCAGCTACTTTATTAATGTATCAAAACATGGATATATTTCTTCCCTTACTTTATAAATGGTTCCAGCCACGACTATATTGCTTCGGCTGCTTTATTAATGGGTCAAATTATGACTATGTTTTTTCGGTTACTTTATTAATGGATCAAGCCACGATTAAGTTTCTTAGGCTACTTTATTAATGGATCGATCTAAGACTATGTTTCCTCACTTGCTTTATTAATGGATCGATCTAAGACTATGTTTCCTCACTTACTTTATTAATGGATCGAGCCACGATTGTTTCTTCGGCTACTTTATTAATGTATGAAGCCACGATTAAGTTTCTTAGATTATTTTATTAATTTATCGATCTACGAGTGTGTTTCCTCAGTTACTTTATTAATGGATCGAGCCATGACTCTCTCTTTGACTACTTTATTAATGAATCTGAGATTTTTATCAATGAAAATAATCGACATATTCAACCCAAAGAAGGAAAAAACTTTCTTTGTTAGTTAATTAAATTATTTTTAAAGACATTCCTCAAGACATTCTTCTAAGAAAGGGGTTTCTTCTTATATATAACACCCGCGTTTATATTCTTTTATTTACATACAAAGAAATCGGCCTGGGAACAATTGCAAACTGTGATAAATGTCCATAATTATATTTACAAAAAAATAAATGAAGTCTCTCTCACCAAGAGGTTTATCTTGGTATTTTTGTTGTTGTTTGCATTGAATGAGAAAGCACGTAAGTTCAAAGACCGTTATTTTGATCCTATAAAACTTAATTATGCTGCTAATACTTGAACTATGGCATAATTTGACATCTTTGTTCTCATATTACAATTTTTGGTTATAAAATAAAAGTGAGGAGAAAACATTCATATTTATTATGCTTGTGCAGGAGGTTGTAAATTAGTTTACTGTTTTGTAATGCATAAGTGCAGACGACACATAATTTCTTAAAAGAAGAAATGCCTGAAAGCTGACTAAGTAATCTTAAGTGTAAGTGACTAAGACATCCAATAATAATAATAAGAACAAATAAAGTTTAGAGTTTAGAAATTAAATTTAGTATTAGAAAACAGTGGTATATAAATCTCATATTACTATTCAATCAATCAATCTTCTGGCATCTAAATCAAGAAAGATAAATATATCTCTTGTGGACATTCGAAGTAAAAACATTAATATCAATAGAAACATGTCATTTCTTAATAAATGAATGTTTAAGGAACTACCCCAATTGGAAAACCAAATTTGTTTGTTCGCTGTAGTGTCAAACGTATTCGACAGTTTCCTTGATTGGTTTTAAATCAATATAAACAATTTTAACAAGTTTCTTTGTTGACCATACGCTCGCTTATCAGCCTTAACACTAAGCATTAAAAGAAAAAATTCATTAACGCTCTGATGGTCAGTGAGACGCCATGAAAGGCTTTAGCTTATGCTAAATATATTGTAAACAGCAATACATTTACGACTGAAATGTACTGACTACATAAGGAATCTTGGATGCATCTTTTTTTGATACAAACAAAATTAGTGAATTTGTTGGATGCACTTCTTTGTCCCATCTTCAATACTTCACTTAAAAATCAAGCTTAAGACTACAGAAGACTTTTATCTGTTTTAATCTGTCTACTAGCACGTGCCCTCGAAGTTGGCAAGCAACTAAAGGGGAAAACTGGCAAGTGTTTGCTTCATCTTATATGGCTATGGCCAAGATTAATCTTGCATTCACAACATATATTAATTCATTCACAAACATATATTAATAGACAATTTGGCATTAATTTCGGTTCCTAATGTTAAAGCATATGACTTGAATGAGAATGTGAATGAAAGAAGTGAAATTAATTTTATTTCGTTAAAGATGTTCAATTCAAAATAGTTTTTAAACTACAATTACAATCTACTATATATAGAAATTTCTTTGCATAGTATATAAGTGCATATGAAAAACTCTTAACTGAAGTACTGATTAAATTTTTGCACTATTACTTTAGTACTTACCATAGCTGCTGTTGAACTTGTTGTTGTGGTTACACTTTTCTTAACTCTATTTTAATTCGTATTATGTTATTTATTTGTGATATCTTCTTTTTGGTAAAGACCACCAAGACTCGGTCCACGAATTAATTAACATTTCTTAAAAACTAACACCATTGAAATGTATTGAGAGACAATTTTTTTTTCATAATATTTTAAATTTGAATTACACATCGTTTTGTTGATAATTTATGTTAAGTTGAATATAATTTTAAATACTTTTCTTCTTTATTTTAGCTTAATTTCAATTAAGTCAAGTTTCATTTTCAGTTTCCAATCAGTTTAATGTTTTTTTTTCTTTTTTTGTAATTTGAATTTGAACATTAAAGCATTTTTGATAAAAAAGATAGCAGCACGTGTTGTATTAGGACAAATACAACCTTGAATTTTGTCTTCAGACAAACAGACGCACTTAAGCGTAGCGAAATTCCGGTGAACTGGTTTTCCATTTTCTCATAATATTTTTTCTTTTGTTTTGTTGTTGTTGTTGTTGTTATTATACAATGTAACGGTGTTTTTTATGTAAATATATTTTCAAAATAGTCTTCGCACAAATTGTTCACAAAAACCTTTTTAATGTTTTAATTTACTTTTGTTTATTTTCTATCTTACATTGTTTTATTTGCTTTTTCTTCCCTAATCAAACACACGAACCACACAACCACCCATGTGGACGTTTGCAAAGCAACTGAATTTTATCCATTGGAATTTCTTTAGCTCATATGATTCGTTTTGTGAATGTGTAAAATACATTCATAAGCATGCAAGAATTGTTGTTTACCTCACAGCTCATATAGAAAACGCAGAGAGGCCGAAATTGCTTCGTAAAACCGACCTACCCTCCAGACTGCTAGAGATGAAATGCGCTTTTTTTGTTTGTTTATACAATAAGCGTACGAAGAGTTTAGTTCATAGTTCAGAAACCGAACACACACAATCTGATGATAATATTTTAAGTCGAGTGTTTTTAGTTTGTCATCCGACCCTTAAATTAGTTTATAGTTTTCCGTTAAGACGTGTTGCTGTTACGACAGCCAGTTGTTGTATGTGAATTTGTTAGCAACAGACAATTCATAACAAACGTAATTGCTTTAGCGCTCTCTCGGTCGTCATCAGTATTATTTGTAGTCTCTTCGGAAATAATTTACTCTTTGCTTTTCTCTCTCAAAACAGCGTTTGCGCTGTGTTACTGCAATATGCTGTAAAGGTAAAAAAGAAAAACAGCTGTTTTTTTTTTTTTGCTTCTTTTTTAATATACACTCTGTGATACAAATAATTCTTTCGCTTCTCAGCAGCGTTAGCAGCATCTTTAGAATGATGGTGGTGGCATTGTGGTGGTTTGTGTACTTTTGATAAATGCCCGTGGTACTCTTTAGGAAACTAAGACATTTTTTTCGCATTCCTTTCATAACATTCTTTGCTCCTGCTACAAAACGCAGAATTGTAACACGTGCAAATTGTACACATGTGTGCGTGTGTGTTCAAGTATGCAATATCAAACATTTGTTGTTTTCCGTCTATCCGGCAACAGCAGTCACACAAATGTTTTTCGTCCTTTGCATATTACTCATATTCTTTTTGCTTAGCAGTAGTGGTGTAGTAGCAATAGTATATTGATCACAGATAGCCTTTAGGTTTTTCCAATGTTCGAATATATTTTTTTTAACAGCCGGCGTTTTTTCATATTTTTGATGTGTTCTTCAATTTTGTAGTTTTTTTTCTTTTTTCATTTCCTACAAAAGTCTTGCTTTCGATTGCATTTGGTATGAGTTGAATTAAATTCAGCTGATTTTCTTAGTTGTGTCGCTACTACTGTTTGACTTGTATTGTTCAAGCATCAGCTGCTATAGCTATTTAAAAGATGTCGCGACCCTGGACTTAAAACTGCTGTTTCTCATCGCATCCGTGTGCTTTTTGTAGTAGTGTAGTGTTTTGTTTTTGTTTTATAGAACACCTTGTGGTTATAATTATTTTATTAAATGGCATACAACCAATTGACAGATGTATTAGTTTAAATATAATTTTTGTTCCATTGTTTCCTTTCTTTTTTTTTTTTTTTTACTAATAGATGTTAATTTGCTGTAAACGCCTCGTATGCAGATATATAGATTGAAATAATTATTTTTTGTTTTTTTCGTTGGTTTTTGTTATTGATACGGGCCTAAAAAATATAATAATTACTATCAAGGTAAACAAATTGTTGTAAATAATTATTTAACCACCTGATATAAATTATCTTTAAACAGACGAAAGAATAAGAATAAGAGGCAAACAGAATAACGTTTTTTATTCTTTATTATGCAATTCGTTTGATATTAATCGTGTATTGCCATCTTATGACTTATTTTGCCAAAAAAAAAAAAAAAAAATTTGTTATATTCACTAATAAACTAAAAGCAACCTCTTTGGCGTCATAAGTTAAGAAAAATTTAAATGCAGATATAGACTAATCTGATAGATAAACCACTTTATTTGACAAGAGAAATATCCCAATTTTGTTGTACAACTATTTATGAAACATACAGTACTAATTACCACTAAATTAAGGGGGTATTCAACTATTTTTATATCACGTTCAAAAATAAAGACATAAGAATTATATTCGGCCTTGCCGAATCACTTTTATCTTAAAAAATGGGGTAAGCTAAATTTTAAGAAGTGGGCGTAGCAGATTTTTTTAACTTTATGAAATACTCTGGAAATTTTCATTCTTCAGTATATGAACACTGAGCAAGACAGCCAGAAAACAGATTTGTTTCCAGCTTATTCTAGGCGTGGCGCGTTCCAATGTTACAGGCAGCGTTGAAGCCTGCGTTCTTTATTTTTGCGGCGGGGAGAATGTTTCGCACAGTCATTACAGAGATAAGCAGACCGACAGATAGACATATGGGCAGATGGATATTTCTAATGTTCGATCAAGAATATATACACCTTATGTGGTTTCTAAAACATCTTTCTTAATGTCACAAAAGTTCTCACAAAAAAATTTAGTTTCGTTAGTTTATTATATCAAGTAGGCTTGGTTGATCATTTCCATATCCCCCCTCCCCCTTCCTCCTTCTCCCTTCTCTCTTCCCCTCCTCCCCCCTTTCCTCCAACAACAATGGGATAGCCCGAATAACACGAATAATATATAATATATAGATAGGATTTTTGGATTCTTTTGTATATAACTTGCCCTGTAAATGTTCTCATAAAAAAGTAGGCCTTTGTATGGTAATAAGGCCTAATTTTCAGCCTATTAATGATAAAAATTGATCCGGAATAATGTTTTAACTAAATGAGGTCTACGTTATTACTCTGCTTTTCGGGATGCTTTCCATATAAAGCTACTTTTATGAAAAGTAAGTTTTGTATTACGCGAAATTATAGAGTATCTAATGTTCGGATTTTGCCGATTATAATATTTTAGAAATTCTTGTTTTAACAGATTTGGATACCAGCCAACGACAATTTGCTTTCAGTAAGCATTAAAAATACTGAGGATTTATTACGTCTGGAATGGCACGCAAGCAAGACACACCGGTATAATATCGTCCTTTGGGTATTCGAAAATGGATCACCATGTAAGAAACAGTAAAATGTATTCGAAATGAAATAGTGAAAGTACCGAAAAAGCTTTACATTCATAATGCATTACATTCATAATGCATTTCTAGTAATCATTTGCTTGAGAAAAGTATTCCGTAAATTTTTATTATTATGTGTTTGTGATCGCAAAGATATCATTCAATGAAAAAATTACCGCTTTTAATTATTACTGATATCGGTACAACTGCAAGATCGGATCGTCTTGCATCTAAAGAGAGTTCAATATATTCGCCTAATATCTTGCTTGTGAACGACACGAAGGAGGGAGGAGCATCAGTTAAGGTTAAAACTGTATTTAAATGCTTAAAATAATTAATTTAAATTAAATGTAAATTTTTCTAGGATCAGTTTACATTTACTAAATAGCAAGCACCTTCCTCTCGCCAATGAGGTAGCTGAGTTCAATTAAGATTTTTTAAAATGATTTTTTTTATAGTTGTTACGAATTCGCTTTACGTGTTCCTGCTTATTCCTTAAGTTATGTTTTGCCCTGCGTCTGCTTTATTTATTTGTAGTCAGCATTTATAGTGAAATTGTTCGGCTGCTTGACTGGTTGCTGAATATGATAATGGCAGCAACAGCAAATATTAACCATACAGCAGCTGAAAAGCAGAATCTAAACAGTTGTGCGGACAATTTATTTTTGTACGTGTGTTACACAAGTTAACGTCTTCCCTTTTTTTTACAATTCTTTTTTTATTCGTTTCTAAAACACTGACTCCTCTATGTATATTTAAATGTTTTTATAGAAAACTGTCACTGGCATGTATTGCGCTCTATACCAGAGTAGTATGCTTTCTCTAACTGTAAGCGGTGTTATTTCTTTTCCCCTTTTTGTTGATACTGCGGGCAAATCTCACCTAATGTTGTTTTTCATCATTTGCCATCTGATGGGGTGCCTGAGACTGCTGCCTTGGTCTGTATATTTTTCTTACCATTCGGCTAGTGTGCATGTGTGTGTAATATGTTTTTTTTACTATGCTGTACGAGTTTGTTTTTTACGTGCGTTTGGTATAAATTCTTTTATATGCGTTTACATGTGTGTGCGTGTGAGTATTTTACTGAGAGTTGTTAAAGTCAAGTACAAAAACGTGCAGTTGTGCCAACAAAGTTCAATTCATTTAAAATCGTAGGTTTTTTCCTTGTATCTGTGTATGTGTGTGAAGTTTTATGAGTATATGTATGTTTCTGTGTGTGTTTGTTAGTGTTAGGTTTGGTATTTGCCATAATTTGTTACTCCGAAATTTTTTCCTGTTACACAGTTGGCAGCGCATTTTAAGCCTGCAAATGCTGATGTTACTAATTATGGGATTTCTTTTAAAAAATTTAATTTAAAAAAGGGAAATAAATCTTTTGATGCAAATTCGAGTTGAAAAAGAGTAATTTTTCATTGACTTGCAGCTATTCCTTTCCGCTTATTGTATTTTAAATACTTTTTCTTATTTTTCTTCTTTTCTTATCACGCGAATTTTTTTGTCTTTGCCACTTGCGCCGACCTTTTCTTCTTTTCTTGTCTTTTTCTTGTCGCAATTTTTTTTTTGCTACCCACTAGATTTTTTCTTCTCTTCCCGGAAGTCTGCCTTCTTCCTATTTGACGTTTTTTCCTGCTAGTATGTTTTCTTGTCGCTATTCTCTCTTCTCTTGCCACTATTTCCTCTTCTCTTGCCGCTGTTACCTCTTGCCGCTATTTTCTCTTTGCTTGCCGACATTTTTCCTCTTCTTGCCGCCGTTCGCTCTTCTCTTGCAGCTATTGTCTCTTCTTTTTTCGTTAGTTTGACCTTTCTTAACGCTAGCCTTTTTTCGCTAATGCTTTCCTCTCTTCGGCTGTATTTTTCGTTTTGCTAGGCGTTTTTACCACTAGTCTTTCCGCTTGCCTTCCACTTTCCTTTCGTCCCACGAGACTTTCATTCCACGAGTCTCATTCCGCGAGTCTTTCATTCCGCGAGTCTTTCATTCCGCGAGCCTTTCATTCCGCGAGTCTTTCATTCCGCGAGTCTTTCATTCCG
>KK351169.1:239340-254792 GCA_000671755.1 Glossina brevipalpis | reverse complement strand
AGAAACCTTTATTGCGTGTGAATGTTTAAAAGTATTATCCAAGTTTACACTTCGCTTTCTTGTTTGACAATTTATGGATGTCACGCGAAAAAACTCTTGGCGCTTTTGCTGAGGTAAACCAGTTACTATTAAGTAATGTTTGTAAATCTTCATAAAGAACGAAAGCACTGCTCAGCAAGTGCGTCTCCTATCGCGATGCAAATCTTTGTCAGAGGCGAACAAGAGAATGAGCCAATGATGAGTTTTCATATGCACTGCGTTGAGAGTAACTACCTTGACAGCTAGGGCCATCTATAGACTAATTCCGGTTTCACCTTTACATATCAGCCAAAAAATACCCGAAATATTTTTCAATTCTCTCTTCACTCTGTTCCACTTTTTTTTATCGATAAATTTTTTTGTAACTCAGCTTCAATTACCATGAGAAGTTATCTTTGATCACTCGGAGAATTTATAGATCAACTTGGTACACATGAGAATGCTGTTGATTCTGTTCCAAATAACAGATTTTGTATTGTATTATAATGTTATCCTTTTATATGCATGAAGTTAGGATTACTTAAAAGTGAACCAAATAGATATCATAGACAACTCGGCACTTCGGTACTGCAAGTGAAATCCAGTCCTCAAATCCACGTAATGAAGCTGAGAATACGCTGCGAAGAGGACAAAATTCAATGAGAAAATCTTTCTAAACTGAAAGAGAAACAAAATATTTGGGAAAAAATATTTTTTTGTCAAAACAAGCGAACAATTGCAAATTCTCGCCCTTCATTGTTGACAAACTTTTTCACCATCGATCCACTTTCTCAATTTTGCAAAGTATAGTGAATAGAGCGGGTAAAGGAACTAGCTGTTGAGTTTTCAAAGTCATAAGCTAAACAAGCCAGCAGTTTAGTCCCACAAAGTAATAATCTAACTCTTTAATGGAATATTTGATGAAATCATTAGCAGACCTACAAATTCATTGAGAGCATTCATTGTTAATGAATGAGCATAGCCTGCGGTGAGCTTTAAATGTGCATGAAGTGTTTGTATTATCACTGTATTGTTATTAGTTGCCTTTATTATCATTTACATAATTTAGATAATTTCCACGTACAAGACCAAGAGCCGACAAGTACTTTTTACAAGAAAGACACAATTTTTAAAACTATTTTTGAGCGACAAAAGGAGAATAGATCGAGAACTACGAAAAATTTGTTTATAGTTATTGACACTCATTTAGATATAATTTGAAGTTACTGACACTCATTTAAATACAATTTGAAGTATTTTTTTCAGTTTTTTTTTTTATTACAAAAAAAGGAATTGAGAGGTCACTCACTATCATCTACGTCTATAAAATCGATTTATGCCAATGATTGGGTGCTAAGATTCGATGAAATTTATACTTTCAAAATTTGGTGACAGTTGTGCGACCCATTAAAATGTGACAAATTATAGAAAAAGAAACGTTATCTTCAAAAATAACACACATACACACACACATTCATGTAAAAACACTTGTGCCAAAATATGCTCATTTCGCTATCGTTATTGTCCAAGGAGGTACTTTGCGTATCTGTTACGTGTGTGAAAATGCTAACGTCTACACACTTTTGTGTAGTAACAGTAACCTTAACAAAAAGCAGTCAATTTTTAAGAGAAGAAACACCGGTGTTTGTTAAAATCCTGCATGCAGCATAAAAATGACACCAAGTGGTGCCAAAAATAACGTTAAACATTTGCAAACTCGCATATACACGAGCCCGCTCTCTCTCGATATCTATATAAAAGTTGCACAAGTTAAACGACAACGACAACGACGACGCAAGAATCAACAACAAACCGATGACGCAGCATTATACCAAACACGCGGGAACAAACAAAGCAATTGAAATCACAAACTTATTTTTGCAAAGTAAAAAAACATTCAACTGCACACAAGCATTGAAATTGTTAGTCTATGATCAGAACCTATAAAGCGGAGAACAAATACTATTTGCAACAGCTGACGCTGACCCCACGCTTAATAGCAGCGCAAGCAAACACAAAGAAAGCCGAAATGACGCCACCGAGTCGAGCCAAATTGCACTAAACGCTTATCGAAATCATTTCTCATACCATTGCCGTCAATCTTTTTAAAGTATAGTATTCGATATGACCACCCATTATACCACCTCCTACACTATAACGAAAGCTAAAATGAAATTATGCAAGTTTTTGTTTTTTTTTTTTTTTTTTTTTTTGAATGAAAAGGGAGAAGAAACGGTAGCACGATTCTAAGGAATAGAACGAAAAACTTTTTTTCTCTTTAAGCTTTAGTTGTGTTGTTAATACGAAAGTTTAAACAGCTGTAACAGTTCACATAAACGATGTCGCAGCACATCAAACAAAAACCCACCACTTGTGCCAAAAATGCCAAAGTGTGTAATACCAAAGGAAAGTCTAAAATTGTATATAAAACTCTTCCCAATGTTGGGAAGAATTTCTGGGTAGAATATAATAGTAAGGCACACGCGACGTCTATGCATTTAGAAATACGGGTGAAGTAAGTGGAGCGTCGCACCAATAACTTGATGGGTTTGTTTGGCTCTGCAATATAGAGACCACTTGTAGACATGTAAATGAATGCTGTCAACACAAGCTGTTACCAACACACAGCACCATCATATTTAAGACGATGATGGCAATGCCTGCTGCAATCACATTAAACTCATCCATCATTATGATTCATAGAATGCGTACGAAACGCTGTTACACAGGCGCATACACATTTATATATATATATATATATATATACCAGGTGCGCTGAAAAGTTCGTAGGCTAACATAGAAAAATTCTTTTTTTTTTATAGAATTTGATTTTATTATTCAATATAGTTGCCTTGGAGGGCGATACAACGATTATAGCGGTCATACAATTTTTCGATACCATTTTTATAGTACGATTTGTCTTTAGCCTCAAAATAGGCTTCAGTGTCCACTCGGCTGACTGTCGATTGGACTCCGGTGTGAAATGATAGAGCTATGTTTCATCCATTGTCACATATCGACGCAAAAGTTCGGGTTTATTGCGATTGAACAACTCCAAACGTTGCTTATAATCATCAATTCGTTATTGTTTTTGGTCGATTGTGAGCTCGCGGCGCAGCACCCACTTTGAACACAGCTTTCGCATATCCAAATATTCATTCACGATATGTTCAACACGTTCCTTTGATATCTTTAGGGTCTCAGCTATCTGAATCAACTTCAATTTACGGTTATCCGAAATTATTTTTTGGACTTTTTTGATGTTTTCGTCGGTAACAGCCTCCACTGCGTGCATCGTCTTCGGTGCTCATTTCGCCTCGTTTAAAGTAGTAATAGTATTTTTCTCGCCAAAAAGGAATGTTTTATTAACAGACGAAATTCCTTTTTATCCATTTTTTCAAACTAACAAAAGTTGCTTCACTAAAAATACTACAACCCACATACTAATACTGCAATAACTGTCAAATTTATACGCGTGTCTTTTCAAGGTTAGGGCTTTAATATTAGTAACACCATCTTTGTGTCAGCCTACGAATTTTTCAGCCCACCTTTTATATATACGTATACAAGAGCGTATTCGAACATCATTTATTCGTTTATACATTTCAAAATTCCTTTATTCATCCATCAAATAATTTAACATCTCCATCATATTATACTAAGCATTCCCTTACAAATATTTCACATGTCATCATCAAGTAATAAAATTTGTAACTCGATGTAAGGACCACATCTATGTAGACAGATTTGATTCGTGACACCAGAGTATCATTATAATTTTCTTGAACGTAAGCATATATTGTTTTGCTTGGTTCTTCAAGAGTTTACGCTTTGCTACCTATGACTTAAAAGACGATTCTTCTGAATTTATATTGAACTGAATTTAGTACAACACAATATCAAAACGATGCCCTCTAAAATCGATTTTTGTTTTCATTGTTTTTATTATTCTTTTGTATTGTTTTTAACCAGATATTTTGTCCATGTGTGACTTAGCCTTAGAAACCTTAGCGCTCTTTAAAACGATACAGTGAACGATAATATAAAGGTGAATGAATGTTTTCTTTCAGTGTAAGACTTTTGGTCGAGTTGTACGACATTATCGGGTCGCTTGTTTCCTATCATTAATTAAAATTTATTTCGCATCTGCTTCACATTGTCTTATAAAAAGAAAGTTCGCAAATTTTTTGCTTCAAATTTTCGGTCTGTGAAGAATATACCAAAAATGTGGTGGTTAGTGAAAACCAATTTATTCTAGATTATATTACGAAATTAAGTATTTCAAATAAGCTTGAAGTGTGATGTAAACAAAATCTTACTCTCAAGTAATGTATAATAATATAATGTATAATAAGTAGCCCTTGATATTTACCACAACTAAGTTTGTAAGGATAACCAACAATACGTTTGGTCTCAGTTGGCATAAAAGAATGTTTATTTGGGAAATGAAATCCCTAATGTAATGATAATAATGTAATAATATATCCGCATCGCCTTAGTCTTTCAAACATGAATGGGGTGGTACTCTTAAAACGTTTTCTCTTATATATAAATTACTTTTTATACTACCCAACTTTCAAGGATGAGGAGGGTATATTCATTTTGCCACAATATTTGCAAAAACTAGAAGGAAGATTCAGAGACACTCCACATACCATTATTGAAATCTGAATCAATGTAACTATGTTCGTGTTAAATATTCTGTTGATAGCAAGAATGAAAAAGAATCGGTTTGCAAAATTGTTGATTTTGAAACTGGACCAAATTGATCGAAATTAATTGAAATTGATTGAAATTGGTCAAAATCGGTCGAAATTGGTCGAAGGATACATCCGCAAATTAAAAACACCTAACTGTAAAACGCTCCGTTCGCCACAAACTGCGGCAGATAAAACGAGAAAAATTTCCACGAGCAAAAAAGTGGAAAACATCAGCTTAAGCTCACCTAATCTTTATACATCATCGAAATTACTTTTTTTCGTTCTTTCTTTATTTTTTTAAGGAGTTATGTAAAAGATCCGTTGATAATCGAATGTAATTTTGTTATTTACATTTCTCAATTGAAATCGTCTTCATCTGAATACCAAGATTTTCACTGAAAAGTGTGATTTACACAGCGCAAAGCGAATAATTTCCCCCGGTAGATAGATTCCGTGTGTACGTGCAATTAAAGCCCTACTGAAACCAATATTTATGCTTTACAATCGTGCAAAAACAACAACCACTATAAGAAACAATCTGATAATAATGGTGACACGAGGCTTTCTTCACATTCATCACTGAAAGTTTGCAATATATTGTTACGAAAATCGTACGCCTGCAGCATATTTGCCGAAATCTGTGACAGGAAACATTTCTTCGTATGCTTTAATTGTCGTGGTCATAAAATTGGTGCATTTGCAGATGTCGATGAAAACAAAGATTGACAAGAATTTTAGCGAAATTTATCACATAAAGGGATTAATGAAACTACGCTAGGAAATACAGAAAGAGGTGTTTAACAGGCATAGCAGAATGGGATGCAGTGTTTGTAAGGTTTATTAGCGGATCATTTCGGTTCTGAAGAATTAATTACAATAGAGAATCACTAAAGTTGCTGCATGCTGATAGTTGCATGCTGATAGTTGTATGCTGTCGGTTGTGTACTGATAGTTGTATGTTGATAGATGCTTGTTGTTGATAGTTCTATGTTGATAGTTAGCTGTAGTTAGTGAGTTGAACGTTGAGAGTAATGATATTCGAGGCAAACAAGCATTAAAGACATAATTGCCTTTAAATAATTGTAAGAACCATTGAGATTTTAAATAAAATCTACGATTTTCATGATCTAAAGATATGAACTTTGTTGAAGGGAAATACAAAAAAAGGCAGTTTTGTAACAATATTAAGATTCGAAAAATATCATGTTCGCTTGTTCACCTGTTGCTGATGCAAATAAAATAAAAAAAGGTCCATGATGAACAATAGTCTTAATCTACAGTCTCTCTGTTCTACTTATTTTTCCAATTTCAGTTTTTTCATATTTCACACGCAAGCTGCGTAGTTTTAACACAGCTCACATACAATATATACGATTATGCGATGTGATTTCGAAGGATAGACTTTGAAAATCCCAATAATTGTTGTGGTAGACGTTCCGAATAACTTCAATCAAAGAATCAATATTCTTATGACATTTCATCAGTTCCGAAGTTTGGCTTCTATGACGAGGTCCAGCATTCGTTTGACCGCAAGCCATATCTAGTTTCGCCACTGCAAGAGCACCACTGCTAATCAAAGTCTTCCAAATCGAACGCGAGTATCAGACGTTGACAGATAGATCTTTTATCGCCTAGTAATTCCGTCTCTCATACATACACACATTTTTTATGATATCGTAACTACATCTAGAGCGTGCCCACATCGTATCGTCTAATCTAAAAGTGCTTCAATATATTTAGCGCTGAACACAATAACACACACACACACACACATTCAGTATTCAGTATATTCAAGTCTTATTTGCACTACTGTATACTGCCACTGCAGTCATTGTGGTATAGCTCTTTAGATTGCGAAGCTTCAAATTATGCTTAAAACCTACGCGGTCATTGTTGCATATCAAGAGACGTTGTTTACCTACATTTTTATTATTTTGCTGTTACAAGCACAAAATTGGGTTCAATTGAATGCTTTCACGAAACGGTCTAGTTTCCAAACGCTCACGCAAAGTGATCTGGAAAGTAATAGTTTGTCGCTTAAGTTCTCTTGGCACTTAAGTGATCTTAAGACTCTAATGTATTAAAATATTATTAAATGTTGTGTGTTTTGTTGAGCAAAGCCTTAAGCGCATTAATGGCCGCATTTAAAATTTTCTTTCTTCTCTGCTTTAATTTTGCTTTTAGCATATTTTTGTTGTTTTGCTACTAATATTGTTTATTATATCTGTGCGTTTTTAGAATTTTAACAGCTTTTAATGATTGTTTAACAACTTTTTCATAGTTTTTGCTTTCTTTTTTTTCCTTTTTTTTATTATTATTATTATTTTTCACACAACAGCTATTTTATCCTCACATATCAAGCATTCACACGGTT
Source organism: Glossina brevipalpis (assembly GCA_000671755.1). Lineage (NCBI taxonomy): Eukaryota > Metazoa > Arthropoda > Insecta > Diptera > Glossinidae > Glossina > Glossina brevipalpis. The sequence goes on along the minus strand of KK351169.1, from coordinate 247,700 downwards.
CTTTATTTTCTGTTGTTTGTAATGGTTTTAATGGATAGATGTGGGAGGATCTCTTTTATGTAAACAAACTCTAACGCATGCACACATGCAGCAGTGGATTTGTATATATGTCGTATATACATATATATATATATATGTGTGTATGCTAGATACTTGTTTAACAACACAAATGCAAGCATATAGTACAAATTCATGTATATATAATAATCGTACTTTCAAGTGGTTTTGTTTTCATTGCGTAGAGAGACACGAATACATGTGATACGAAAAACGTGATACGGCATCGAAACTTTGTTAAAATTTTGCGGTGATTTTACCACATATTCCTCGTACATCATCATACACACCTCATCCTCTTTTCAGTTAAGAACGCGTGGCCATTTTTCCCATATTTGTGTGTAATTCGGCCAGTTTGGCAATTTGCTAATGTATGCCGGTAGTTGGTGACTGACTCTTCTTCATACCTACATAACACTAAAGGCTAAATATATATATATATATATATATATATATATATATATATATATGGGTAAACATTAATACTCTTGTTGTACCACAAACAAGTTACGTTTACACCAGTCATGTTCGACAAATTTTGTGTTCTATCACAGATGGTGTCATGGTATTTATAGGTGTAAAAAAAAAAAAAAGAAGAAAGTATTTTACTGTAAATACGCATACAGCAGCCAGCCATACACTACTTTTTTACTTTTAACATAGAAAATGTTTTGGTTTTGGTTTAATTTGGCAACTTTGTCAACGGCGTCGTATAGGGTATAGGGTCCGCACACTGTTTGGACAAAAACAACAGACATAAAGTTGTCAAATTCTATTGGAATGAAAAAACTGTATTTGTTTTTTTTTTTATTTTTTTTTTTTTTTGCTTACGATTAATTAAAGTATGCGGAACAAACCTTTAAAAAATGCTTATGAACGATATATTGTTTATATTTGTTTTAGCCTCCAATCATTTGAGTGTATAAACGAAGCGGTATGTAGGAAGCACCAATATTTCATTCTGTCACCTCTGGGTGATGACGAAATAATTGCATTTGCTCTTGAAATAATGTGGAGTGAAACTTTTTTTAACTTTCCTCCTACATATGTTGTTTACATGCGCTTAAAAATAATCAATGATTCGTACTACTTGAAATCAAACTCATACCTGGATAAAATTAACTTTCAGTTAATAGCATACCTATTTTATGACCACCAGTTATGCTCCACCTGACACTTAAATTTTGCTTCAAAGATTTCTCTTTACAATGCGATAAGAAAAACGATAAATTTCGTGTACAATGGGGGCAGAAAAATCGAACACAATAAGCCGAAATTCAATCACATTCAATCAATCTAACGGCGAAATTCATGTCAGTCCAAAAAAAAATAATTTAACTTCTAGTTATAAAAGTGTCAGCTAAAAAATATGTTTAGTGGTAAACACACATTCAGTTAAAACTAATATATTGAAAACCACATCCAAGCATATATATCGACTTATTTGCTTCTGATAACTGGCAGAGAACTTTGTTTGAAGTTCATTCTTGCTGAGGAATTCCCTTTGGTAACGGTTAGCACAGCCTTCTCTAAATCTTAAGACATTGGCCTTATGGGATCAGTAAGTAAACATCAATAAACATCATATAAACTTTTATAAGTATTCTGCTATCTGAGGCAGCATCTCCTCTGCCGATGATCGAGGAATCATTTCCCGGAGCCACCACAATACCACTCTAACACCATCCCATGTACATAGCACTTAACAACATAATTTAATTTTATACCTACTGCCGAAGTTGATGATGTGGAGGTATATTTCATTTTGTCATTTGGTTTGTAACTCCTAGAAGGAAACTTAAGGGATCCCACAAAGCATATATATTCTTGATCAGCATCAAATTTAGAATTATCTTAACTTTGCTCGTCCGTCCGTATGTGTGTATAATTCTCCTGACCACAAAAATGAAGATGTCGGCTCCAAATTTGGCGGAAACATTAGAAGTTCTTCTACATACGACGCTATTGAAAATGGGCCAAATCGATCACATGCCACGCCTACATTCTGGCTGTTTTTCACGGTGTTCCATGGCCGGTTGTGTTCCACGTTATTCCATAAAAATAGAAAAATTTGCCGCGCCCATCTATTACGATTTAGTTTTCCCCCTTTTCCTAAGATAAAGGTGGTATATATAAAAGGTTGGGCAAAGCCGAATATAATTTTCTCACTTGTCTAATCTTTTTTTTTAAATTAGAGTGAAAACACTTTACCGCGTTCAGTTGGCACTGTTCCTCGTTGTACCTTATGGCTTTGTCGTTGGCCAACTTCACTTGCCTTTAGTGTAAAAGACTTAATTAAAAAATCCCTTCCTATAATTTTTTTTTTAAAGATCAGTAGCATTAATGCTCGTGCCGAATATTCAAAGTTCTTCTAATCGTCATTCCTATGCTTCTGTGCATATATTTGTCTAATCAGATGCTTGCTAAGCTCCATAGCACGGGTAATCCCATTAAATAGAGAGCATCAAAGAATAATTGAGGAAATTTGAATAAATTTATAAATAATTGGGTAATAAAAGCAAACGTTCGCGATTAGGTCTAGGGTAAACCTTGGTTTCGAATTTTACATGTTGGAACATGCTGTCGCTTTTTTTTCATTAGTAAGGCAAGATTATGCTCTTTCAACTGGACGTTTGCTATTATTGTGTTTTACTAATGTTTTAAGAATAGAAAACTAACTCAAATGTTTGATTGCTTGAGGAACCATTCGTGATAGGCAAATTAGGCAAAGAGGAAACTACTATAGGGACTACTTTTGTGCTTGTTATACCATAAGTTATCAAGCGTATCTTAGGTTGTTGAATCCCAGACTGAACATCTATCGTTACGTTTCAGTCTATTCTTATCGTAAGGTGTTATGTAGTCCAGGGTCAACAATAGAATGCAAGTGAAAAACAATTTGGTTCATGAGCAGATCCTTTTTTCTTGTTATTGAGAAGAATACTGGTTGTAGTTGTACCGACATGTAAGCACAGCATAATTAATGTTGCTCCGATATCCGCCCTTCGTCAGCCGTGAGCATCCGAATCCTCCTCGAAAGCCTTCCACAAAATCTGGAAGCTTCCAACCGAACATGCGAATTATATTTTCAAGTTATTCGACGAAAACTGTACTGATATAGACTGCATTGAAGTATTTTTTGGACTGTTTTAAAAAATCCAACATTAAAAAATTAACGAAATTCTACATAGATACTGGTGAAGTGAAGTGAAGTAGCTGTTCGCCATTCTTTGTAATGCGATAAGAACCAGAATTGTGTTTTGTTGACATTGAAGTTCATATCCGGAACGTATTCGAATATTTTGGTCAGGTCTCCAATCAGTTTGTCGCTCTTGTTTTAGCGTTTAATTTCTAATTTGTTTACTGAAAAAGAACGATTGAGACACTTGGCTGTTGATGAACACCAGGAAGAAGGGTCAGGTAGAAAGAAAAGGAAGTTCGTAGAAAGCAAAGAGAGAGACGTCGACTACGATACTAACTTAAGTAGCTCGATAGCTTAAAACTTTGAAGGCATGTAGAGAAACGGCGAATAACTTAAAATCCACTTGAGATTCTTTGGTGATTAAATTTGATTTATTTTATATGTGATTTGTGATTTTTGCGAAATTAAAAAATATCTGAAATCTTCGAAATTAACCACAGCGTAAACAACATATAAAAACGCATTAGAGAAAAGGCAGTGTTTAGTTGAACTCCGCCACTGTGACGAATCCGATTGAACAGAAATTTTGTATCAAATTTTGTAAACTAATTTTTCAGTTAAGATACTATGTACCAAACAAATTCGGCATTTATTTTCTTGAGAATTTATCATAGGAAAATAAAAAAAATTTTTTTTTTTTTACTAATAAAACTGCCCCCATCGCACTTCGCTTTAGAAGTCATTGAGTGTTAGTTGAGGTCCCCGCCCTTTAACTCATCAAAACATCTCTTTTAAACAACTTTGTCGTGCAACTTAATATCACCCGCTTAATCGAAATCATTTTAGGCCTATAAAAAAAAGTCCCCTTTACATCAAATTCATATACACACAGACATAAATATATTATATAGAGAAGTAGCCCCCAAATGTAGTCTACTTATACCATTAATATCTTTATCCAACAGAATCTTTGCGCAATAGTAGACATTTGCACTTTTGTTAAGTATGTGCAAGTGCGTGTGTATGGTAAACCTAAGTTCGTGTTTATGGGAAATGAGTTTGTATGCGTGCAAATGACGTGAATATTTGAATAACGTTCAAAGTTCTTTCAATAATGAAATTGTGAAAATTCTATACGAGTATGCGAGTATTTAACTATATGGTGCTAGAAAGTTTGCTAATTGGGCGGGGAATAGCCAACACCCATGTAAACAATTAATGTCTTTGACAGTTAAAAAAAGAAGAAGAAGAAAAAGAAAAAACAAAGTGTATAAGTACAAGCAAGAAAGCTGTATTTGCGCCCCAAGGTAAACAAAGAAATACTCATCGCTTATTATAGTCGTCATAGGTTATTTGTATCTTTTGGATAATATTATTTCCATTTCAAAATACCTGGAACTGCCATCAGTCGGTTTAATCTGTCAATGTCACAAGTTGTAAAGTTTCGATAGACAATAATGGCAAGCGATTTTCTTCCACTTCTAATAGTGAATTATAGGAAATAAAGGGAAGTATCCGAACTATAAGTATAGATGGCGCTTTTTTGTCTCATTTCGCCCCAATACAAAGAAATATCTGAATTGTAAATATAACTTATATCAACTTTTTTCAACCCAATAAAGGAAAGTATCTGAACTATAAGTATAGTTGGCCTTTTTTTGTCTCACTTCACTCCAATCGAGAAGTGAGAAGAGAAGTGTCTGAATTGTAAGGACATTTAGTCCTTTATATCTCACTTTAACCCCATAAAGAATGCCAGCAAGTAACAGAGTTTAATATACTCACTGGTGTAGACAAATTTGGATTAATATGGACCTATACAAAGGAAGAAGAAATGGTTACCTAATGTGACGCAATGAAATCTTCAAACATTCATTATAGAAATGAAGAAAGACCTTCAAATCGAGTTAATTCCAATATTGACAATTAAAATAAAACTAATAACGAATGGTTAAGCTTTACAAACAGACAAAGAATATTAACATACCGCTAAACAATAAGTAGAGAGCATAAAAAGAATTCAAATAATTATTAAACGTAAAACTTGAAAAAGACGTTTTTAAAAGACGTCACCTGGAATTGACGTCAAAAGTATAATTGTTAACTTCGTCGAAGAATTTTCTTTAATTAAGAAAATGCCAAAAATAAATTTTTTATATATAATTTGAACAAAAATTCCCCCACTCTTGATGAATTTATAAAAAAGTTAGTAAACTTTCCGCTTCAAATCTATAACAGTTTTATAAAAGATTTTTTTCTCAAAGTGTAATTTATCCGAAATATACCAGATACACGATTTTAGAATTTATAATAATTGGCTTAGAAATTGATCGGTTTTCACATGGGTGTTCCATGTGATAATTTTTTCTTCCCAATTTAAAATTCAAATATTGTGAAAATTAAGGAAATAGTTTCGTTCAGAGGAAGAAGCTCTGTGTGTATATCGTATATACTTGTAAGATAGTGCGCAAGAAAAAAGGAGGTTTCTTTCTTATCAAACATATTTTGGAAAAAAATTCGTGACATCGATTGTCAGAAGTAGTTTTCATCAGATATAATAACTTACTGCGTCACAAAAGTACATGGCAGGGGACTTACGGAATGTGGGGTCTCAATCCGAGAGCAATGCAATGGTAAAAAAGAAAGAAAATCTTCTAACTCCGCTCGCTTGAGAAATCACTTCCCGGAGCCACCACACTACCAGCCCGTATACACCCTACTTTACAATATCATTTTTATATACCCACTACCGAAGTTGATGTCCATATTTCATTTTGTCATTTGGTTTGTAACTCCCAGAAGGAAACTTCGAAAACCCCACAAAGTAGCAAGATTGTAGCATGTTCGTCTGTTAGTCCGTCTGTATGTGTGTGTCAAACATTCTCCTGGCCGCAAGAATGAAGATATCGGCTACAAAATTGGGAAAAACATTTGAAGTTCTCTCACATGTGTTGCTATTGAAGATCGGCCAAATCGATCACAGGCCATGCCTACGATATGAAATAAGTTACCTTATCAAATAAGCCACGAAACGTGTCTGTTTTCTTCTGGATGTTTCGTTCAGTGCCTATTAAAAACTTCCATAGGAGTTCATAAAAGTAGAAAAAATCTTCTACGCCCACCCATTGAAATTTGGTTTTTTTTTTAAGGCGAATATGTTGGGTATAAAAGATTCAGCACAGCCGAACTAAAAACAAAGCTTAGTTTTTTAGAGGCAAAGGACTCTTTTTTTTTTTGTTATTATCTTTGCATCATATTTCAGATTTCTTGTGGATCTTTGACAAATGGACTTCTCGAAGCGATAATCATCGTGGGAGTGAAGTTAAATCTTTATTCTTTCTTTTCACATACTGGCAGCCGTTTAGTCGTAAGCTCTCTAACGGATGTCTAGTTGAGTAACATAGAATGATCGTCGTAGCCATTTGTGATCGTTCTCTTCTTTAAACAAATATGAATATGAGATGGGTTTTTTGTGATCTCAAGAAGAAAGACAGATTTCAGTTGCTTGTAAGCGCTGTATGTAGAAATACAAGCAAAGTATTAATTCCATTGTCTCGATACTTCAAGACGCGGGTTCGAAAAAAATTTTATTGCCGAACTGGGAAAATGGACGTTTGTACTATCACTTAAAGTGCGAAAATCTCTTGCCCCTAATAAATCAGCAGTCAGATAGTTTGAGACCATTCTATTGATCTGGACAAATATGTTGCCCTTTGAGAATAGGTTGATAAAGAACAAAAGTGAAAATCAAGATCTCATGCCCAGAGAGATTCTCTCCCTCAATCACGTCACAATATTGAGAATTCTTGCGGACAAATACGCATTTCGCGACAGTTATTTTGTAAGAAAAATGATGACGGTTCGATAAGCCAATAACAAAAAAAAAAGGATGTTAAGATTGCAGCCAGGCCTTTTGTCATTCGTTTACCTAACGGGCATATAGAGAAGTAGCGATAGCTCAGCTAACGAATTTCTTCTCGATGATCAAGAGAATTGAATGGCAAGAATTGAATTATAGACTGGAAATAACGAAAAAAAAAGATGTTAAGATTGTAGTCAGGCATTTTTCATTCGTTTACCTAACGGGTATATGGAGAAGTAGCGATGGTTCAACTAACCAATTTCTCCTTGATGATCAAGAGTGATTCACGATTGGATATAACGAAAATATGTTGTTGTAAACATGCGAATAATGTTTCTTTGCAAACGCTACTCCTTCTCCTCTCCCTTATCTGTACAATATATTTTCTGACCATCACCGTGTCACATGTAAAAAATAGCCTCTGAGTGGTTTGTCAAATTAAAAAAAAAAAAAAAAAAGAATATATATAAATCTTTACCATATGGAAAAATAAAATTTTCCCTTAACTGCTTTTACACTCTTTTTGCGGAAAAAAATTGTATCCCAACAAACAGCATTACCAAACGATTTAACTGAGCAATGACGTGTGTGTGTGTGGCCTTCAAAACTTCATTGTTTTAATACAAAAATTATTTTAAAATAAATTTCGATAATATTGTTAAATTTTAGTAAGAAGCGCTAGGAGGAGGACCCACTCGATCTTTTCTGCACTTAAACCTTAAATCTGTGTCATATGGACAAAATCACATACACACAACTACAGCGACTAAGTCCGCTAAAAAAAAAAAGAATATATATAAATCTTTACCATTTGGAAAAATAAAATTTTACCTTAACTGCTTTTACACTCTTTTTGCGGAAAAAAATTGTATCCCAACAAACAGCATTACCAAACGATTTAACTGAGCAATGACGTGTGGGTGCGTGTGTGTGTGTGGCCTTTAAAACTTCATTGTTTTAATACAAAAATTATTTTAAAATAAATTTCGATAATATTGTTAAATTTTAGTAAGAAGCGCTAGGAGGAGGACCCACTCGATCTTTTCTGCACTTAAACCTTAAATCTGTGTCATATGGACAAAATCACATACACACAACTACAGCGACTAAGTCCGCTAAAAAAAAAAAGAAAGAAACGTAAAGGAAAGGGAAAGGTATTAACATACAAATACAGACATACGAATATTCCCACACATAAACAAACATACGAACGCACATCCAGTTGCAAAAAGAAGGTATAAACGTATGTAAACATATATCCATTTGGTTGCATTAACGGATTTTCGCATCTGCAAAAAG
>KK351169.1:194188-217955 GCA_000671755.1 Glossina brevipalpis | reverse complement strand
GGTAAAAACAACGTTACAGCAAATGCGACGGTATGGCAAAACAGACGGCACGGGAAAAACGTGTGTACGGCAAGAACGAAGGCATATAACGGTACGGCAAAAAACAATGGTAACGCAAAAACAACTTCACGTACGGCAAAAACAACTGTACGCTATGAGTTATATTTATTTTATATTTTAATTACAAATGAGTTCTTGAATAGAACTTGTTCACTATGTAAAAGTAATATTTTTGAATAACTTATAACCGGTTTATTAAAAGAAATCGCTCGATAAAGTATGCGATTAAAACAAGCAATTGATGCAAAACTGCAAGAATCGATTAATGGGAGAGGCACCATCTGCCATCATGGCATTTCCAGGCCACAAGCGTCGTTAGTAACTCGCTAAAAATGAACTAGAGCTTAACTAGAATATTATTAAAAAGCTCTGTGGAAACCGCTGGTTTTAGTTCTTTGCCCAGATATAACAGAAGTTCTACAGTCATGATGTATCAATAAAAATGAAATATATCTGGTTCAAGTTTATTTGAAATATAAGAAAAATGAGTTTTATTTTTGCAGATGGATGTCATGAATTTTTTTTTCCCATAATGTTTTGTCATCCTAAAAATATGCGTTAAATAAATGGGCTTTTCTTCTGACCCAACTAAGGCAGACAAGCTAAAGGAACAATAAAAATAGTGATGTGAAAGTGACCATCACGCATACATTGCAAAGTTTACTGGGACTTTAAAAGTTAATAACACTTTTCACCTTGATTTTAAGTCTTTAAAAAACTATCTTAAAGTATTACATTTAAGAGGAATTATCTTTTGTAGCAACTTGAGGTGCTCTTTACTACTTCATTATTACTTTCTAACAAGTTTGGCATAACGTTCAGTAGTTTCCTTACGGTCTTTTCTATATACTCTGCTTCGTTTTGTTATAAAAGTGAACGTGGACTAATTTTTCTACAATATTAGTGCTACAAGAAGAGCAATTTGGACCGCATATATCGCACATAACACAATGCTCTAACGCAAAAAAACTGTCCAATACCAGAACAGATGGGAGCATGCGATGGAATTACGATTTTAGTTGTTTTGTTCTTCAACCGTCTAATTATCAAGTCTTCTGGTATATATAATATATATAATACGGCCAGTTAGACTCATTTGTCCATCTAATTACTGTCAAATAGTTCCTAGAAATCATGGGTTACGAAATTTAAATAAACTTATTTTTTGTTGTACAACATGCCAAAAATATTTTTCCGAAATTTCAAATCAATATGAGTAAAATTCTAACCTTTGGATACTCCTGTCGTTAGGCTACTTCGTACTATAATCGCATTTTTCTCAAAACTTTATTTTTCAAATCATTTTCTTGAAACGAATGAATCGATCTCATTGCGTTATTATATTTAATGTACTGAAGTAGTTCTTTAGCTATTTATTATTAAGTTGTTTAATGCCTGAAAATATTTGTGCATTATTTGGTTTTAGTTTCTTAAACGATGCTCTGATTTATTTACCTCTTAACAACCTAAACAAAATTATGGTACCCTAAGCAGTTATAATTTATATAGAAATCTATTAAATGTGTTTTTGATTTCTTGGTATTATTATTCTCACTACAATGTTCGTTTCAAATGTAACGCGCTGCCACCTTGTAAACGTAAGCTCTATGTGAGAAAGCTTTCACAACAACTTTAGCCACAATCGCTTAAAACAGCTGATTGTCATCTGATGAATAATTTGCGGCAAACACTTAAAATATTGAAGCTAGTCTTGAAAACAAGTTAAAAGAATTAGCTCAAGGAGATCTAGTGAAAGAAAAATTCACATAAATGGAATCATTAACCATAATAGAATCTAAAGATGAGCTCGTAACCAAATTAAAAGAAGAAATTGAAAAACGATCTAAGCAAGCTATAAAAGAGCGTAAGCAATTTTCTATAGGTTTGTCAGGTAAGTTAAATAAAAAATTTAAAAATTCGCAAAATCATTGATGATTATTACATTATTTGCAGGAGGCTCCTTGGTGCAGTATATAGGTGAAGTTATACCGCGTTTGATAACTGATTTAGAGAAATGGAAAATATTTTTTTGCGATGAAAGATTTGTGGAAGAATCTAACCAAGATTCAACTTACGGTTGTTATAAACGTATTTTATTAGATGGACAAACATCTTTAAAAGAAGAACAATTCATAAAGATTAATACAAAATTAAGTTTGGATGATAGTGCTCGTGATTACGAAGAACGTATCTTAAGAGAATTTAATTGTTCCGTAGATCATGTACCAAAATTCGATTTACTTGTACTTGGGATGGGGCCAGATGGTCATACTTGCTCTTTATTTCCTGAACATAATTTGCTGAAAGAGCACAATAGACTTATAGCTGCTATAGATGATTCCCCTAAGCCACCTTTACAGAGAATCACAATGACTTTATCGTTGATTAATAATGCTTCGTGTTGTTGTTTTGTAATAACTGGTGAAAGTAAAGCAATGGCAATTAAACAAGTGTTTTCAAAATCATTAGATATCAGTTATCCAGTGCAACTAATTAAACCAATAAATGGAGATTTAATATGGATTTTAGATACTGCAGCAGCCAAATTTCTTAAATAAAAGTCTATTAAGGTAAGTAAAATTTTATATTATGTTTGTAAATGCTTATATACTAAAATTACTAAAAGACTAAGAATACTTTACAAAATTGAGAAAAGATGATTGCTTTGAAAACTTTTGGCAAGTTGTTGCTAAAAATGGGTGGGTTTCATCCTTGCTTGTTTAAAAGGAAATTTAACCGAATATATTTTTCTTTATCCAACCACAACAACCGAGTCCTTGATTTGCTATCGATTCGTTATCCATAGCTTTGTTATATTGTTCTCTCAACAAGGGATCACTAGGTCCCCAGTCCTTTTTAGGTTTAAAAGCACCAATAAATTTCTCTCGCCACGTTACACCAGGATCACGTATAATAGCCACAATTAGCCATAGTGGTAGCTGTAAGACACCTACTGCTGTTATGGTCCAACCCAAAGCTAAAAATAAATGTAAAAAGTAGATTAAAGATATTTGAAAAGTTGTTAGCATAGTGTAACTTAAACTTACCATACGCCCAGTTAGGAAAGGGCACATTGTTATATGTTAAAGGAGTGTAGGTGGATAGGAAATAAATTAATATGATGGTCATTATAAGTGGTGTAATTACGGACCAGCACCAACGCCAGTACAGACCGACTTTACGTCCCATCATAAATTCAGCATCTTTGCAAAGACGATCCACTCCATAAATCCAGCCTAAGACGTACAATTCGAAAATACCCAATACAAGGGCTATCATGGAAGCACCATAATAATCCACCAAAGTCAAAATAAACTGACCACCCTATAAAGTAAAGAGTTTTTATAATGTTCGACTAATAAACACAGTTCTTCGGAAAAAAACTCACCGGTGTTATATATGCCAAGCCTATACAAAAACTGACAATGGCTAAAACCAAAGCGCATTGCCACTGCTTGATTTTAGGGAAATTGTCTCGTACCGCTGTAACGGTGCACGAAGTCATGGCTATATTGGAGCCAATACCCAAAACGAATAACATTAAAAAGAAGAGAACGGAGAAAATTTGCGGCAAACTTTGAAATTTCGCTATAGCATCCGGATAAGAAATGAAGGCCAATCCCGCACCTCCCTTAACCACGCTACCAATATCATCGGTACCGATTTCATGAGCCAAATGACCTAATATGCCGAATATGGTGAAACCAGCTAACAATGAAGTGCAAGTGTCCAATCCAGTAACAATGGTTGCATCACGATGAACGTTGTGACCAAATTTATTATAAGAAGCATACATGATAATGTTACCAAAACATACCGACAGAGAATAAAAACACTGGGTAACAGCAGCATACCATACCTAAAAAGAAAAAAGCCAAAGAAAGGAATTGTAACATTTTTAGTTTAGGACTATTTACTATACTAAGACAAAAGCCTCTTTTATTAGGTTATGTTACAATATTTTGCCAATTTATTCTCAACAGGAGATTAAATTTTAATCTTAGTTCTTTTTTCTAATAATATATTACATTGGTGCGAAAGTTCTGTCGTATTCTGAATAAAACATTTGAATCCAAGACGTTTGATGTGTTCCTCGGTGGTCGAATAATGGACGCCGATTTTGCATTTTTCAATTACTCTAGCGGTTAGATTAGGGTTACTCTTCAGCATGGACTACAAAACATCACTATGGATTTTATACGGCCGCCGATATTCAGACTGAAGTCTCTAGGACGAAATTTGGCAAAAGCTTCTTTCTTTGGCAGTTCCGAATACTTCCTTTCTCAACATGTCATATGAGCATACAATGTGTTGCTCTCTTTCTGCAATGTTTCAAATGCATTTTACCACTACCACTTGATTCGCTCTGTACAATGCAACTAACTAAAGATTATCGGAAGTAGCTCTGTTATATTTCACGCGAGGTTCACTAACTACTAAGACCACACATGACGCATTGACACATGACAGATAGAGTTATCAGAACTTTTCTGCCACCTCATTATATGTAATTTTATAACAAGTAAGAAAAGTAAATTGGCTTTAGGAGGAATGTTTGTGTTGCTTATCGTACACATCAATACATTGCAATACATTTTGTTAAATATGGACGTGAAAGTTGTTCACTTGGATCTTTCATCTGAGGTATGGTTTACACTAGGCTGTAGATGAATACCTCTTATGCACTACAAGTTACATTGTCTTGGGCATTGTGCATGTGTTTTTATACTCACTACCGAAGCTGAAGGATATATCTCATTTCGTCTTTTGGTTTACAACTACCGAAAGGAAACTTCGGAGACCCCGCAAAGTATATATATATATTCTCGATCAGCGTCAAATTTAGAATCGATTTAAGCATGTTCGTCTGTTCGTCTGTGTAATTTCTATGGTAAGCATTCTCCTTGCACGCAGGTTTATATTGAAAATAGGCCAAATCGGTCAAAGGACACGCCCACAATACGACATAGACTATGAACATCTCTGCTTTTAAGGCAAAAAAAAAAAATTGGAAATTTGTACTCTGTGCAAAATTTCAAAAAAGGATCGACCACGCCCACTCAATATAATAGAATTTTGGATATGTTTGTAACATTAAGAAAGGTGCTTCTAGAGCCACATAAAATGTATATATTGTTTATCAGTAAGAAATTCGAAATCCACGTAGACGCATCCGTCGATACGTCTATCCATCTGTGTGGCTGCTTAACTCTTTAATGGCTGTGGTAAACATTGTCTTAGCCACAAAAATGAAGATATCGGCCATAAATTTGGCAGAAACACCGGAAGATTCGGCACAGTCGAATATAACTTTCTTACTTGTTTTAAGTCTTGCAATGAACTTTTTTAAGTTTCGGATCAATTTCTGTTATGAAGTACGTAGCAAGTAAGTAAGTTTGTTTCTTCTATTGGCAACCGGTGTTTAATCGCTTGCTGTTGCCATTCAATTTCCTCGCGCCATGCAGCCATGATTGGGTGTTTTGCAGACCTTTCAAAAAATTTGAAAACGAAATGCAATAAGGATGCTCCATAGCGTGGATTTTAATAAACACGTGGATAAAATACACAAGACATATCGTATTTTAGTGGCGCCGCTTTTCGGTGGCTGCTTGAACCGCAAAGGTACGTCCTCATAACTGGAGGCTATACAAACTGCTTCGACTTATACAGCAAATACACTGTCACTTACAAAGCTATAACTCTGCTTCTCCACGCCCAATAGCTGTGCACGTTTTTAAGGGAACATTAGTAAGGCCATGAATTTGTCATTAGAACGCGTCCTCGATTATTATAATTAACCTTGCAATTATTCGACCGATAATATAGACATGTTGTCATATTATGTTCGAAGAACTTGACAGTCATAGAGACAGAATTTTAGATATAATTTCATGGAACAAGCATTGAAGCACCAATAGTCGCTACGAAAAAGCGAAAAATTTAAATAATTTCCAGTAGAAACACTCGGCTATGCGCGTCTATTGTTATGGACGTTGACAACATGAAATTTGAGAAGAAATTAGAACTAACATCGCGCAAAAATCTTCATTTTTATTTTACAAATAAAATTTATAACGTTAAGCATGCAAATAAAGTATGAAAAACTATTCGAATTATCTAACAAAAATTATCTTCTGAAAGAAATACTTCTTATAATATTCATACCTTGGGATCTAATATTTTACTCCATTGCGGTTTTATAAAATATAAAATTCCATCAACTGAACCGGGTAAAGTTAAAGCACGGACCAATAATACAGCCATAATAACATAAGGAAATATCGCCAAGAAATACGAAGCTTTTCCGGAACTCTTAACACCACGCATTATTACACAGAAGACGCACAGCCACGACGCGAATAGGCCAATTACTAGTTGCCAATTGGGAGCACCAATTCCATCATTTATGTTATCTTTCTCCTTTAATACTTCATTACTGTAGAAACAAATTAAATTAAAAAAAATTTTTATTAAAAAATCTTTCGAATTTTTTTAGAAATAACAAGCGCTGTCTAAATAACATGTATTAGAGGATTAATAAAAGTGACCAAGTTCTTCTTCTATAAAAATTTCTAAGTTAAGCTTACATAAAATATAATTCAGAACTTGAAGTAGTGCGATTGTTGTCATTAGATCGTATTGGCTGCCATAAATTTGTTAAATTTGTGTGTTCTCTTTTAGTAACCGCTGAATCAATGCAATTTACATTCCATGTCTCCTTGCAATAAGCCCATGGCAATGGATTACGAAATGATTGTATCAAATAATTGAATATTATTGAGCAGACTGCTTCATAATAAGTACCCAACATGTAAACCATAAATGCTTGACCCATTCCAATACCTTAAAATAATGAAAGTAATATAAATATAAAGAGCAATAATACCTTAGGCAAGCGAAGTAAAGAGTTAGAGAGAGAGAGAGAGAGAGAGAGAGAGAGAGAGAATATTAATCTTAAACAATGTTTGAATGTTTTATTCATGCAACGAATTTTATTTAAAAAAATAATAAGAAATATTTTACACTTTGTTGAACAATTTCAAGTTCACTTATAATCAAACCATTGCTTCACTTCATCATAATAATTGTGAATGTCAATGAGCTTTGAAAATTAATAACAAGAAATCTATTGAGAGAATTATATTGTTAAGCTTTTAAACCCTTTTCCATTAAGATAACATTCAAACATTCTTTACAAAAAAAAAAAAAAGGAAACGAAAAAATTACGCATTTTAATTGATAGGTGTTTAATAACGTCAAGATGCGACCTTAGGCAATTTTAAGACATGTACAGTAATTGAAAGCAATTAAATTGTGTATCAATTTATCATAAAAGCAAAGAAAAGCTTATAAAGACGTACATACGAATATGGTGCAATTTCTACGAGTATTGAGTCAGAAATGAAAGTACAACAGATTAAATAGCAATATATATACATATGAAGGTATGAAAGCACTACATTAATATATATATATATATGCAAAGGCACATACACAAAGAAAAAAATCGGTTGAATGTTAATTATATCTCATAATACTATCAGCTCTATTCTTACATTAGATACGATATGTACTTAAAGCTCGTTGTGAACGACAAGGAAGAAACCAAGATTATATCCGTTTTGAGGTAAATCTATGAGGTTATATGACCTCAAAATAAAATAGTGATATTGCAAAATATTTTATAGATTTAAGTCGTGTCATTGTTCAATCGAAACTTCTTTTACGTTCAACACCGAAGGATGAGAGTATATTCGTCTTTTCATCCGCAAAGTACATATATCCTTGATCAAACTTAGAATCGATTTAAGCATTTCCGTCTTTTCGTTTGTGAAAGTCTTTTGATCACAAAAGTGAAGTATCAAATTCTGAATTCACCTAGTCGTATACGTCTGTCCATTTGCCTCTCTGCTTATTTGTGTAATGTCTGAGGTAACCCGGTAGTCCCGGTCGCAAAAATTAGAATATCTGGATGAAATTTAGGAAAAACCTTGAAAGTGTTGGTATTGAAAATTGCCCAAATCGATCCGGAACCGTTAATACAAAATTGATGATTATATTCGATATCGAGAACCGTAAACCATCCCACTATTAGAATAAGATCGTCAGCTCTAATTGGTCACATTTCTAAGGGCTTTGCGTGAGGCAAGACACCGAGAGTTGGTTTCGTTGCTTGTAAACCGTTACGTAGTACAAATCGCAGCGCGTAATTCTTATATTGAATTTATATTATCATATATACATATATCATATATATATTAAATATATCATACATATATATATATATATATATATATACATGAATTAGCTACCTGTGCTAATTTTGTTCATTTTTTCATTTGAAAAAGTCATTTACAGAGAAAAATTACTAGAATAATATATTAATTAAAATATTTTCCATCACTTTCTACATCATTTTCCCATCTTTCTGGCAACATGGCTTTACCATATCGGAGCAACCCACGTTTTTTGAGGCTATCCATGAATCGACTCGTTTTCCCACTTCTTTAGTTTTGTGGAACCGCGTGCCAGACAAGCGATGTTGCATTGATCTGAACAAGTAGTAATCAGAAGGCGTTATATCTGGCAAGTAAGCTGAATGCAATAATGTATCCTTGACAACTTTTACAGCGTGTGGATGAAATGACATATTCAATCAATTTGTCTTTTCCCTCTTTTTGAACTTTTCCGCATGTAAGCATTTAGAAATAGTTGGTCCATTAACTGCTAAGCTGCTCGAAAGCCCTTTGAAAGTTTGAGCTTGGTTTTCGTCTTTTTTTATTACCACTTTTAAACCATCGAAAGCAAAATCGACAATTGGGATATAACGGAACAGCATCACCGTAAGCTTCTAAAAGTTTTTAACGGGCTTCGAGAGCAGAGTTCTTCAAAATCAAACTTTCGAACAGCTTAGCAGATGGCGAATCAACTGTTTCTAGACGTTTTCATGCGATGGGAAAGTTTCAAAAGGGAAGGAAATGGATACCATACGAATTGCCATTTCGAGGCGTTTGAATATCGTAGTTTCATCGCTGTCATCGCAAAAAAAAAACGGAGTTTTCTGTGGTGTATTGTGATTGGCGAGGGTAAGTGGACCTATTGCTAAAGTGCCAAACGCAAGAAATCATAAGTTAGTCCAGAAGAGCTATCCACATCGACACTGAAACAAAATACTCATGACCATATGGTGGAATTAGCAAGGTGTAGTGTATTATGAGCTGTTAAAACCGAATGAAACTGTTACTGCAAATGTCTAACAGTTGATCAAATTGGACAATGTGTTGTTGTAAAAAAGCGCAACAGCGGCTAACAGACGCAAAGTCATTCTCTTGCATGGCAACATTCGGTCACTCACTGCAAGAGTTGTCAAGAATACATTGTTGCAGCTCGAATTAGAAGTTCTGCCACTCACAGCGTACTCACCAAACATAGTGACTTCTGATTAGCACTTGCTTATATTAGTGCAGCATGGTTTGACGGCCATGCGGTTCCACAAAGTTGATGAAGTGCAAAAATGGATAGCCCCCAAAAGGTCATGAGATCTTCCGACACGGTATCGCCACGTTGTGAGAAAGATGGGAAAATGATGTGGAAAATGATGGAAAATATTTTTTAATTTATATGTATAATATATATCATATATAATAATTAAATATGTAATATATAATAACTACATATATAATATAATATATAATATAATATATAATATAATGTATAATATAATAAGTAATTTTTCTCAATAAATGATTTTTTCAAGTTAAAAAATGACCCAAACTCACGCAAGTACTTAATAGCATAAGAGCTATGCGCTATTCGTAAGACTTAAAACATCATCTTCGGTTGATTTCCTCTATAAATGATTAATGAAATTCTACTGAAGTAAAAATCCCATAAAGCGAAACATATTAACATATTCTATAAAACCACAAGCATTCATAAAAAAATAAACAAAAATCAAAAAAATAGTTAAAT
Organism: Glossina brevipalpis; assembly: GCA_000671755.1. Lineage (NCBI taxonomy): Eukaryota > Metazoa > Arthropoda > Insecta > Diptera > Glossinidae > Glossina > Glossina brevipalpis. The sequence continues at coordinate 207,923 of KK351169.1, read as the reverse complement.
AGTAATTACTGTAGGAAAGAGTTAATTGTTAAAATTTTTTTTTTATTTTTGCTTTAAATTGCACAACCACTATAGCGACATATAAGAACAAAAGACTTACATAAAATACAATTCAGCTGATGCTGTAGGTTTAGTGCTGGTTAAAGCACTACTTGTGTAATTGCTAATATTTACACTAACATTGAACACAGATGTGGTTACATTTTGCGGCTGGACATACAAATAATTAGCTGTATTCTTATCACTGGATGCTACACAAACAGCATTCCATGAATCTTTACATTGAGACCAAGGCAATGGAGAATAAAAGGAATCGATGAAATACTTTAATGTCATACCCATTATGGCCACATAGTAAGTGGTTACCATAGAAATGCTGACAACTTGACCAATACCTACTCCTACAATTAATTAATTAATCGAATGTATGAAAAGGAGATATGAATGAAATGGAAAACACATAATAAAACAATAAAAGATCTACATTTCCATAGTAAAATAGATGTTATTAACTTACCTCTCATAGCTGGACAAAGATCAAAAACTTTTACTGAACCTCGGCTAGAAAATTGACCGATAATCATTTCTAAATAATAAATAGGTTTACCAACCAAAAATAAAACCACCAGATAGGGTATAAGAAAAGCACCACCGCCATTATCTAAAGCGGTGAAAGGAAAACGCCAAACATTACCCAAACCCACTGACATGGCTATACAGGACATAAGAAATTCAACACCTTTACCCCAAGTATCACGTTCGGGTAATGTTTTATCTTTGCAGGTGGTAGGTAACTAAAAAGAAAACGGGAAGAATAAATGAATAAGTGAATTAAGAGAATGAGACTAGGAGGCGTAGGATCATCATTTTGTTAATTTAAGGAAATCGTTAAGATATTAGATATATTATACGATAAATTCTCTTTTAAAATTATATTAATATTTTACCTCATTATCTGTATTCCGTGCTGTAGCGGGTGCTGGCTGCTGATTATTATTACTATGATTATAACTACTACCATAAATTCCATTGGATCTATTATGTCCATGATCATCTATAAAGGCGGGATTTTCATGTGGTGTTGTTGTGGCCATATCTGAGGAAGTTTTTTATAATTGTAAAAATATATGAATAAGAAAATAATAAATAAATATATTTCTTTTTTTTTGAACAATTCACGATACAATCTTCTTTTTTTTGTTTTTTAAAATATAACTGTTAGTGTAAGTTAAACATTTTGTGACCAGCCTGCTAATATCTCGTTTTAAACTGGTTTTCTACTTTTACCTAAATACTTAACATGCAACAGCAACAACAACAATAATAATAACAAGCTCTAGAAATACCAGACTAAATAGTTTATGGTGAACCAATAACAGTTTCCGTGGCAATTACTTAGACTACGTCATATAAAAACCAGTTGCAACCGGTTGCAACTTAATAACAGACAAAAACGGAAAGTAAAAGTTTATGAGAGACATACATATGTATACATGTTTATATATATACATATATATATATGTAACATCAACAATTTTGCGAATTGTTGCGGACATTGTAACAGTTAACCACAAATACAATTACGCATAATGCAACAACAACAAACAATAAATAGGTAAACAACACACATAACACAACACAACTTGATGGTCAAGGCCAACAAATAATCATAAGAAAAAGACATGGCATACAGGTACGTATGTACGTACGTACATAATAAACATAATGAAAAATACAAAACGTGATTATTATCGATCAATGAGGAGATTACATTAAACATTCGTTCGTCGTCGTAATCGTCGACTAATAAAAGTTAACAAATTAAAGGCATTTTATCGTTGCTTGATAATATAGCAACTATTTGCAACAAGAGTAGAGCCTAAATGGGAGCATATCTCTACATATTTGTGTGCTTTGTGTACTTAAATGCTTTCGTAAATTGATATTCTCTGCACACACTTAAAATGGAATTTTATTTAAATAACTGGTTTTGTATTTATTAAGTTAATTATAGATATTCTTATAGTAATAATATTAATTTATATTATTTTCCAACGTAAATTAGAAATCGAAAAATTAAACGCGTTAAGAGCAAATTTTATTTAATTCGATTTGTATTTGGAATGATATGCAGCTTCAAACTATGGTTAGGGTGAGAAAGTAAAATTAAATATATTTGCTAAATGTTCCCCTATTTGCTGTTAATAATTCTAGTTAACCGACTTTTGAAATTCACTGAAAAAAAAAATTGTAATTTAAGAGTTAATCTTTCTATTTAATTAGCCAACGTTTCGGTTTAAAGATTAATAGAAAGGTCTAAGCAAATATTTAAATAACATGAATGACTAAATCATTCGTCATGTATGGAAACTCCAATCTCTTTCTTCGAACTATAGAAGGTCGAAGATATCAAATTTAAGTTTAAATTATTTTTACTTTACTCAGATTAGACTTAAACTCTTAAGTGCGTTAACACTAGATGACCCAAAGAAGTCATTACAGATCAGACTTAAACTCTTAAATACGTTAACACTAGATGACCCAAAGAAGTCATTTTGACTTACAGAACAAATTATATTTATAATGAGGCAATTGTTTAGCATTTTGTGACTTCTCAAACCTGATATAAATGGATTTATTAATGGGTTATATTTACACTAATATCTCTTGTACATGTTTTGCCCAAAAGTCGATCATTTTGATTGCTTAGGAAATTCTCGTTACTTAATAGTATTTCATTACCTGTGAAATTTTCGATTTGAACGGACGCTTGTATAAGTCAAGCTTGTTATAAACTAGGGTAAAGTATAACAATTGATGAGCAATTATTTCCTTCAAAAGCTAAGTGCAGGTTTACGGATCATATATGTCTAATAAATCCAATAAATTTGTTAACAAATTCTGTCTTGCATCAGATGTCAGCCGCAAATATGTTTTTCAATAGTTTTTCTTATTTGTTGAAGAATGAGCAACGAGCATCGTTAACGCTTCTGAGTACGTTACACATATACAAAGCATCATTCTGAAACTTGTCCAATCATACATAAGATGTGGAAGAAACATTACGTCCGATAATTTTTTCACTGGCATCTGGCTACCGACAAATTTATTGGCTAAAGAAACAAGTCGAGGTATAATTCAAACCAAATAAAAGACTGGCTGTTTTAAGTTCAAAGCATAAATCACATATTACGTTACTTTAAATGATATAAAAGAATATTAAAACTTAATTTCAAATAAATTATTTGACCTATTAGTCATTTTTTCACAAAGTACTGCTTTTGGGCAATATAATTATATATTAAATTTCAGGCTTTCTAGTGTTAAAATTGATGCTGGATTGAGCAGCTAGAAGATACACTTATTCTCTGTTGTGCATGGAAAATAGAAACTGAAATTAATAAAATAATGTAAAAAAAATTTTTATTCTTGGAAACTAAATATTTAGTCATTTGTTGAAAGACTAGTGACACACTTAGTAAAAGATAAAAATGGTAGTTACATTATGAAAAGCATCAAAATAAAAATTAATTTCTAAAGTGAAAAATATATAAGAAAACTTATTTAATAGTCGACCAAGTCCGGTCATTAATGCCTAAGAGCACTTTGCCTAATACAATTTTTCACTTAATTTTATTTACTTATTTCATATATATATATGAATAAATTTACAGCTTATGATTAAAGGCACCGAGTAACTTATATCATATGTGCCTTTGTTCATATTTTTTATCAACTCTATTGGGTTTGAACCCACCATGCTGACTTGCTAATGGCACTTCTTAACAACTCTGCTACGCTTGCGGACGCTTTTTTTTTACTTTGAAGAGAAAACAATAGAAGTTATAAGTATATTATAAAAATAGACCTACGCGATCCAAATTTGATCCAGTTTATTTTTATGCTAACTTACTATTAGTGACTTATTTTCATTATGAAATGTTAAAGATTTAATCTTTCTGTTATATAAGGCTTGCTCTTCTTACATTTATATGAAGCGATTTCAAAAAATAGACGTATGTGGTCCATATTCGATGGAGTTGGTGCCCGTGCTATCACGGGCCAATTTTCGTCATTAAACATTAAAAATAAATAAATAAAAAGCTTACATTCCATGAGAAGGCTTATATATATGCGGTAAGTTCCATAAAATAGATCTATTCTAATCTAATAAAAAATTTTAATGTAGTTAATTTTTATGTCGAATTATTCGTATGGACCTATTTGCATCATTAAAAATTAGAGCTTTTTCTCATATTTGCGCCTACCTGTCGTGAAAACGCTTTTATGGGATTGGATTAAAAACAAAGAATCTAGTGCAGTTATATGGGATGGGATTCAAAATTTAGAACTAAGTAATTAACATCTAGCTCAGTTAAAATTTATGTCAAATTGCTATTAGGGAATTCCTTTTATTTTAAAATATTAAAAATTAGGCTTTCTTTCTTCACATAAAAGTTTTCTATTTATCAGAATGGTTATATAGGAGGAAGCTTAAAAACATGGTTCCACCTGAATCAAATTTTCACATATATTTTGTATGCTCTAGCGCTACTACTTCCTACCAGCTTTTTGTCGAAAAAGTATTGGAAATTGCAATTTTTTTTCTACAAGAATACTTTAAAATGAACAGTATAAGGGGAGTAGTCGTAAAGGTGGTTCGATCACTTCCATTTACAACAGCGTTCGTCATTGTTCTAAAACACGCCAGTATACTAAATATTGTCAAAATATCTTAAAAATTATAAGTTGAATAAAAGAATGCGTAGAAATTAGACAGACGGACAGACTTGCAAAAGCAATGAAGGAAAGTCTTTAAAAATTAGCAGGTCATTTGCATTAGTTGAAGTAAAGCTCGATATTAGCGTGCTTGTCGTAAATACTCGCAACCGTTAATTTCTGCAAAACACAAATAATTTATCAAAGAGTAGTTTAAAGGAGCTATTGAGAAGCGTTTTAGTATTTTTTGGATACTTAAATATAATATAGTGAAACAAATTATGCTATATGTCTATCAATGAATATCGTTCAGAAAAAATTAAAGAGACGAAACGTATAAAGATTCTAAATATAGCGTAAAAGCCAATAAGCAATGGTTTCTTCCTTTGCCTTCCTTTATTGCCCTTACCTTGTTGCCCGTTACCTTGTTGCCATACCCTAGCTGTCCTTATCCCTCTACCTGAACGTTGTTGTGTATTTAATGCTATTATTTACTTATTTGCTTTTGCCCTATTTTTATATTCTTCAGTCTACGCAGCTTCCTCATCTTGGCTCTGTCTTATAATATATAATGATCGTTAAGGATTGAGTTTACGGAGGCTACTGCCTTTTTTGACTATATTAAATTAAACCATTCTATCACTTTCTATTCCTGTTACTGGACTCTCAGATGAACTTATTGAGCCAAACCCTTTTTGTACTAAAGGAAATTTAAAGCCGGCATCGCTCAAGTGGAAAAAGTCCGAATTTTTCGCAATTCTTTTAAGTAAATGTGAAAAACTTTCCTTGTTGTGTAGTAAACCATTCGAAAAATGTATTTCAATTGCCGGGAATAGGTAATAAATGAATGAAAAGTAAAACAGTCAGGATCGTATAAAAATACATAGCAAAAATTATTTCAACCGATCCGTTAAAGAAGGAGGAAAATTCGAATTTTGTACATAATCTTAGGTGGTGAATATTCGCATCTCTCGCATCACTTTTTTTATCTTTGTTCGCTTTAAAAAATTTACGGTCACACATTTTTGAGAAAAGATATATAAATAATTAATCATTTAAAGTTTGAAAAATTTTTTTTTTTAAAGGAAAATGATCGATGTTCTCAATAAATAAACGCATTAATTTGACTCGCGTATAAGATTAAAAACTTTTATGAATTCTATATCCCCTCCCAGCGTGTGAAAGTTAATATGTTTTCTGTAAGAAACAACAAATCTTGAAATAGCTTTCGCTTGACATTAGAGTTAATTACTGAATTGAGCTTAGTTCATAGATATTCGGTGAGTGAGTATGTAAAGTTCATTCTCGTATGCTCTTCTCATCGCTTATTTCCCGATTTGGCTAATGCGAATACGCTTTTACTGCTCTGTTGTTGTTGTTGTTATTGGCTTATATTGAAAGTTGTTTGTTCTATTTGTAGGAAATGTTATGCTCATAAACTATTATTAATTTATTTCCTAGTTTGTAAAGAAAGGCAAAACTTTATTATATTAAATAAGAGTCAATAAATAATTATTAGATAAATGAAAAATATTATTTTATGACCTCTCATAGCTTAGCAATAAATTTCGTTTATAAAACTGATTTATTTTTTATATAATTGAGAGTAAAATTTAATGCAAGAATGTAGAGGCTATAAAGGCATCCGCAAGCAAAAATACGAACTGTAAGTGACGAATTTTTTCAAAAGTAATTTTATTCATAAAATCATATGCAATTATATATCTCAGGTAAGTGTTATAAAACACACAACCTAAGTAAAAATGTTTAAAATGCAGACTCACTCACACAAACTAGAATTGTATAGAATATGACAACAGCATAAACGATTCGATTAAAAATTTGTGAGTAGTCGGCGGTATATTAATTGAATTTTGTGTTTATATGCTACTATCGGAAACGAAGGATATACATATTATCGTTTGCCTTGAAACAATTTGCAAATTTTATGATTAATGGGGATCCCCTCGGGTCTGTTTAAAATTCTTGAATTTATCTTATTATGCGATCTCCAAATCTACTTTGACAATTCGCTGAATTTGCCGACAAACACAAAATAAATAACAATTCGAAATAGAAAGCAATCTTAGCTGATACATCGTTTATCACTTCCCATTAACATTATTTTTATTGCAATATCCGACTTCATTCATTAACATTATAGCATTCAAAGGTGATATAATTAAAGTCCAACACTTCTCCAACATTTCGATTTTTTTTTACATCCACCACCAAAGGACTTTCCATTTTGCTTGCTACACCTAGAAGAAAGCTTCAGAGACCCCAAAAAGTGGATCAGTTTCAATTATCTCAACATATTAAAGATAATAATTGTATGCGCACAAACGAAAGCGAGGAATACATTAGATTTTCGTGTCTTCAACTTAGCTGTCAATTTGTCCTTCTAAAGTAAAGTTGTTGATTTTTATATCTTATTCCCATGTGAAATACATTACGTGGCTTTTTTTCATTTCTTTGAGGATGTAATAGTGATATCGTAATAAAATGGAAAGATATACTCGTTTTGAAGAAGCGTTTATTTGAATAAATAATTTAGAGCAAAATAAAAGAAAAACTTAAATTAATTACGATCTAATATTTATTACTGGAAATTTAAAATGCGTAAGCACGATCTCCTTTGATTTAATTTGATATTTGTTACTAACATTTATTCGACGCATATGAATGTACGCAACCATGGCCGCGTTTACTTTCGGAGGACGTCCGCAATTAACCGTAATAGAAACGTTTTTTATCGGGAATATCTGCTCTTATCGTGATTTAACTATTTTCAAATTTAGAATCGATTTAAGCATGTCTATATGTCCGCCCGTGCAATGCCTGTGGTAGACAATGAGGATATCAGCTTCAAATTTTGCAAAAGCATTGGAAGTTTTTGCACGGAGGCCAGCATTGAAAATGGCCCACATCAGTGTAAGGACACGCCGACAGCGAAACTTGAGAGGACCTCTTTAAAAATAAAAATTTGAGTTTTTGTCCCAAATTTTTTTGTTAAATGTATTGTATTGGACCTTGCCTGCACGGGATATCATACAGGACTAAGTCCTTTTGAGGTAATTTTCTATCAATTGTCGGCACATAGCAAACAATAGCTCAACATTTTTGTAAGAAGTTTTTGCTATTTAAATATATTCATCTCTTATGGATCGTGCGATCCATATTGTAAAATGGCCAATATTACCCTAAACATTTGATTACCTGGACAATACTACTGTTTTACATTTATTACTGAAACACGGTTGCCAAAACCGGGCCGGAAAATGGATGACCATGTAAAATTATAAACATTTGACAAAATTTAGAAAATTCAACGATAAGTTTAGAAATATGATGCGTATCAATGGGTTATAAACCAAAGGATAAATTTTAGATTTTCATAAAGTTATGTCATAAATCAATTTTTAGACTAAAGTAAGTTAGGCACGTATAGGTTTTTATCAAAAACGTTCAAATTGCGAACTTCCGTATGACCTTCAGCTATTATTATCTGGTTTTATTAATTTCACAATATCAGCAGTAATTAGTTTCTTCAAAATATGACATTGTAAGTAAGAGATTAGGAGAAAAGAAAACAATATCTTCACAAATTTACGAATACGGTTAGCTGTTGAAACTAATCGAACAACTCTATCGAAGTGAGTAAGAAAGTTCAAAGGAAAGCATTTTTATCTTTTTGTTTTTTAAAACTAATAACGAAAATAGTTTAGTTTAATAACTGATAAATTTTCGCAACAACGTGTTTCTGCTAACAGTCCCATATCGTGGCATTCTAAGTTAGAAACATAATCGTATAGATTAACTCAAAGCAAGATAATCAAACAGTTCATCTGGGAACTGATAAAGGCAATAAAGAGTGAACTGCTTCTAAATTTGTTCATATGTACAGAACTATACATTCACTGAAGGTCAAAATTTGCAATTTAAACTCGAATGTATTTAGAAAACCTTAAGATTCGTCATAAAATAAAATAAACGAAAAAAAAAATAATAATTATAATTATTAAGAAAGATCGCAGTCATATCAAAAAGTAAACTAATTGCTATATAAACCTTGATGTAAGTCATAAAAAAAAAACATTCAAACAATGTATTCTTAATTAGAATAAAATAAAAAGCTCGAAAACTCATAAATACTTTGCAAAAATCGTGATTAATGGTTAATGCCAAAGAATTATGCTTCTGTCTGCTCTTTCAGAAGATACAAAAAAACATCATCCAAAAACACAAGATATGTTAAACACGTTTGTATCTTTAATTTATATTTATAAGAATCGAAAACAAGAGTGAACAATACAGCATTGTCTCTGGATCTCTGGTGACAAACAAAATATCTGTACATTTTAGTTTCTATTATTTCGAATGAAATAAATGCATTAGCATGTCCTCTACCCAATGAATACAAAAATTTTATCTTTGCAATCTTTTTATAACTATTCCTTATCATATTAAAACAAATTAAAATATTATCGCTATATTACCTTAATAAAAATTGAAGGATAGGGTTACACTAGATAGGTCACTTAATTTGAAACATTTCGAAATGTGGCAGATTTTTCTATTTTTATGAAATGCCCTGAAAATTTTTGTTTTGTAGTCTATGAGTATTGAGAAAAACAGCCAGAAAGCATACTTGTTTTCAGCTTAAAGAGTAGGCGTATTTGGCCCATTTCTCATACCAACTTGCATGCGAGAACGACCAATGATTCTTCCAAATCTGAGGCCGATGTCTTCATTGTTTCGGCCAAGAGTATGTTTGTCGTAGTCATTACGCAGGCGAACATGCTTAAACGGACCGACGGACATGCTTAAATGGACAAAGGGCCACGCTTAAATGGACAGGGGGCCATGCTTAAATGGACAGACGGACATGCTTAAATGGACAGACGGACATGCTTAAACGGACAGACGGGCATGCTTAAAGGGACAGACGGTCATACTTAAACGGACAGACGGACGTGCTTAGATTGACAGAGGATCATGCTTAAACGGACAAACGAACGTGCTAATGGACAGACGAACATACTTAAACGGACACACGGATATGCTTAAATGAACAGAGGGCCACGCTTAAATGGACATGCTTAAATCGATTCTATTCGAAATTCGAAATTTGATACTGATCGCAAATATACATGCTTTGTGCGATCTCTGCAATGTCTTTCTAAGCATTACAAACCAAAAGGTAAAACGAATATACCCCCGTCTTCGATGATGAGTACAAAAATACAAATTTTGTACTCGCTTTTAGTGTTTATGCCAAGACCAAAGTGGTTTTACATCCTAAGCCAATTTCCATAAGGATTTATTAAGTTTTCGAGCATTATATCCAACACTAATAAGGGTTAGAGGGTATGTCTATCTTTTGTTATACCAAGTAATACTTTCTGAATATATTTAACTCTGTTTCTTCGTTTGGTTTCTGTCCATCACTGTTTGATGTTCATGTATTTTTATGTTCAATCGTAATTTTTGGAACATTTTAATGAGATTTGGTGCGTTGACAAGATTTGGTCCAAGAAATCTCTTATGGAAAAGGTAATGAATAGGGCAATTTTTACTCCATTCTTAACAAAAGATGCCATTTAAAAAAGAAGTTGTTATATGGAGAAAATATATTTCTCGGCAACCAGCAAAAAGATGTATTTTGGAATAAAAAATAAATGTAGAAAATTTGGAAGAAAGCAGACCATTTCACGAAGCTCCTTCCATTTTTACAAAAAAAAAAAACCGTTTCTAAGGCAATGAAATTTAATTTTGTAATAATTTAGGTCGAAAGTTGGTTCAAAATAATGATCCAACAACTTAATGTGTTGTACTAAATTTAAATGGAATAAGTGAGTTCATTCTTCGGTCGCTTTCCCTTATAACGATTTTTAGGAGAAGTAAGCCTTTTTATAGCAACAAGATCTACCAGTTAGCATTTTAATTTTGCTAAGTTTGAACCACGTCGGTTCTCGTTTTGAGCACTCGACCATAAAAGAGATCTCAAACGAAGACCTTCCATATTGCATTTACATGGAAGTAACGTATAATTTTCGACATTTTATGGCCAAGTTTAGTCAAGATTTATTTTAAGCGAAATGGTCCGGGATATTTAATAGTCAGGCTTGTCCGACCATAACATTTTAACTTGTTTTATTTTGAATTTTATTTTTTGTATAATTTTTTATCTGACTTTCCATCAATGTGTTAATTTACGGTGCTTTAAAAAAATTAATTTTTTATTTGCGAAATCATTGTTTGTCTTGTTTTTTTTTTTCTCTTTTAGTTCTCATCAAAGGCGGTTGAAAGTACAAAAAATTTGTCATTATGTCATATTATATACGACTATACAGATGTTATCCATAAACAACGCAATATATGATGCATTAGTCGCGCAATTTTTTTGAAGCTAATCCCGTTTCAATAGCTTAAAAAATCAGTTCAAAACGAATCACATTTATTCTTTCTTTTTTTTTTTTAACTACAGATGGTCATTTAATCGAATTTAGTAATTAAATGCTATTATCCTACATTTTTTGTGAGGACAGTTCTCTAATTCCTTGCTCCTGCACAAAGTTATATTGATTTGAAAGTGAGTGAAATATCTGAAAAAATACTCTGTGTGATGCCTTCTTACTATAAAAACAGTAAAAACGTGACAAAACTTATGAAAAATTTATAAATGGTACGGTGAAAATACTAAGTGAAGGAAGGGCCCAGAAATGGTTTGCTCAATTCTATTCCGCAAATTTTGATGTCGAAGATACCCCTCGCTCTGGTCGGCCCGTCAGTGAAAAAGTCGATGAAATTTTCCAACTGACGGAGAAAAACCGTCAGGCAATCTGTCAGAAAATAGCGGAGGCACTAAACATCAACCACTTGAGGGTTCGGAATCATTTGAAAAAGAAGAGGTTGCAAAAAAATTTTCAAAATTTCACTCAAAAACCGTGGAGATATAACATATGACACAATATCAGTGTAGCATTATCGAAGTTAAATAAAATATATAATAAATGAATTATAAAATATTGAGCATATTTGCTCTGATAAAAAACAGTTCAAAATACTAATACAGATCTCATTACGGCGCCCACTAATATAAAAATATTCAGCTTTTATGGCTTTATAAACAAAAGCAATGATTTTGACATAACCAACCCAATAAAGAGTGATATCACCTTGTGTGCGTTAAAAAAAAGAGGAAATTTTTCAAATTTATATAAAAAACGACTTTTTGATATTTTTTTACAAACGAAAGCACAAGTCTCAAAGTGTACACATGTCTCTGATGGTTTATCGTGGGTTTCTGCCGTTAAGGTTTACCCGTTCTAGTAACCGATGACACACGAAGTGGGAAAGCTCACATTCAAAACATCGGGAGTGGTTAGTCCACGAGTCCTAGATGGAGACACGCTATGAAGCCAGAGGATGGGGCGAAGCCCATCTAGAACCTCTGCCTTCCTATGGGCAAAACAATGTAACCCCACATTCGAGCCATCTAGCTGACTATTTTTACGATCTGGACTAACCGCAGCCACAACGAAACCCGAAATGTATTGAAAAATTTTTTTTGCAGATTTTTTTAAGAAAGTTTTTGCATCCAAAACAACCGACACAATTGTCTGTGTGTATCATTCTTAAATATTCAGGACCATAAAAATCAGTTATAAAAAAAATTACGGGATGCTATTAACATCTATAAAGTAATAAATGAATACAGATGTAGTACAAGACTTTTATCTCTAATCTGAAGCCAGATGAGAACGTTTGTTATAACACGTATCTTGTAGTATAAGTCAAAATAAATTTATTTTCTTTTACTATATCAAGTAACAAAACGAAACGCAGATTTGAATGCAGAGATTCCTTATAGTGTATAAATCATCAATCAATGTAAGATTGAATCTCTGCTTTTGCGTTTTCGTTGTTAAAATTCTCAAAACGGTAAAAATTTAAATAACAAATTCGATCAAGATCAACTTTGTGGAGCTAAAATTAATTCGCAAAAAAAAGATTAAACGCAAATAGATATCCATACAGTTTGCAAGAAAAAAGTATTACGGCTGCATGAAAACTTTGATTAAATTTACACACCATGTATACGTGTGGTGTATACACCACGGGTGGTAAATATAAAACATTTGATTAACGAATACAATTTTCTTATTCTTTAGACTTTTTTTTTATTTCTTTTCTATCATACTTTCTCTCTTGAATATGATGTACATTCTCCTTCTCTATTCAAATCCCTAAAAACAAAAAATCAAATTCGAGAAATCTATTTGAAAAGCATAGAAGAAAAAAACAACCAAAAACTTTTACATACATTCTGATGACATTTGAACTCCATGCGAGTGAAGTATATGCATAAAAGAATTACTATTTATATATAAAACGTGCTTGTATTTGTTTCAATTTTCCCGCTAACCCAAAAACGAGCAATCAACCAACCAACCGACCGACCAACCATTTGTTGCTTAAAGACAAAATAAAAAACGTGTTTAAATTTCTCAATCAACCTAAAGCGGGCACTAAGCAAAGCACTACAACGATTGGTATTGTGTTTCTTTTGTTTTGAAAGCTAGAGTTAAACTACAATCAAAATATCATTAAATCTGATTATGTCAATGTTGTGTACCTGTACTCTCTTACTTTGCTATTGTAGTTGCTGTCATTAATTTACACAAGGAAGAACGGTTCAAAGCTTTTATATGATAAAAATCATTGCATACTACGGTAGCTAATGGCAAAATGAGCGATTAAGTACATGTTGAATAAATGTTGAATAAATGTTTAAAAATAGTTAAATAATTAAACATTACAATTTAATAAAAAAAAAAAAAAATATATAAAAAGGAACTATAAAAGTAAAAAACTGTGAACACCTTGAAGCGAATCCTGGATACCTGTAATCTGAAGCTATTTTATAAAAATTGAAACATTTTTGCAATAATTGTCGACTTTTATCGCAAAACTTATCATATCGGTTTCATAATAAGTTTAAATAAAAATT
>KK351169.1:178299-193724 GCA_000671755.1 Glossina brevipalpis | reverse complement strand
CTCGTTTGATCAAGTTTATATTGTGACACCTCAGCTACAGTTGCGGACAAATATATAGTTTTCCTAACAAGTCCCACAAGAGGAGGCAAAAAAATAATATGTACTCGATCATTCATACTACCCGGTCTATTCAAGCTTTTGATAAATTTTCGGCTAAATTTATGGCGTAAAATCCGAACATAGTGCCAAGAAAATGGGCTTGAATAAATAGATCGACATAACAAAGATTTCTTATTCTAAAACTATCGGTTAAAAATTATTTCCTCTAGTACCCGAGAGAATTTTGACGATCACTCGATCTTATCTATTTTACACGGCCTGTATTCAAGTATTTGACAGATCTGCGGCAAAATTTATAAGGCGAAATCTACACTTAGTACAGAGAAAACGGGGTTAAGTGAACAAATGGATATGAACGGAGGTAAAAGAAGTAACCAAGAGAATTTTGATGATCGTGCCTATTATCCTGCCTACTCAGGCCTTAGACAGATTTGCGGCTAATTTTATGATGTAAAGTCCAAAATTATTGCAAAGAAAATGGACTTAAATGAATAAATGGATATGAATAGACGTTAAAGGGGGTGCTTATCCTACAGTTGTCACCATTTCTTTTAGTATACGATAAAATAATCTGTTAATCTCATTATAACCGAGATATGCTTCTTATATGCGACAATTTTCTGGGTCGTTTTCACATTTATTTTCTGAATCGCTTCGTGTAGTCTTTTTTCTCAACTGAAATCTCAAAATTAAAGTTTTGAGTTTTTAATTTACCCTGGGAAGTAATTTAAAATTTCTTTTGTTATAATAAAGTCTATGAGAAAAATGTTAGTAGATATACTGCAATTGTAAGAATGTCCTCAAAGCTTCCTTAATTTTATAGAATCGTGGGGAAGTTTTCTTTTTCTCTAACGATATCAAATATATTTAGTATACGACTGTTATCTGTTGATAAATATAATGAATAACTGATCATGTTAAAAAGTTAATCGCATAATTTATATATAAAATCATTGTATGAATCAGTAAGCATGCGCAACATTTAACGGATGTTAATTAACCAAAGAAATATTGATCCGAGAATTTGAAGCAACTCTAAGCAGGTTTTTTCTTTTGTTTGTTTCTTTTTTTTTTTAAATTCTTTGTGTGGTCATTAAACTAAAATTTTTTACCGATATACCAAAAAGGTTCCGGTTTATTGAATTTTTCTTTTTATAATCCCAAGAACTTTTTATTACTTTTTTCCGTTTTATTTATTATTGTTATTATTATTGTTAAAAAAATTCAACAAGAAAAATTTTCATTATTTTGATGAACAAAGCAAACAAGTCAAGCTTTTAACTAAATATTATTGGCGTCATTTCCAAAAGAATACATTTTAAAAAAAAATACAAAAAACAAAAAACTGCCAAATTACCTTATTTTACCAAATTTTAACTCACAACAAGGCTTACAAACAAGGTATTGTGTTGGTTAAAATCGGTTAAAACCACTTTATTGTAAATGAAAGGCCAAATAACGCGATATGCTTGCTTAATGCAGAAAGATGTTTTATAACGTATCTTTTGTTTTTTCTTATGATATCTTTATATTAATTAAAAAGTAACGGTAAATAATAATATCACAGTTAAAAATGCTGTTTATTTAATTTTTTATTATATTAAAAAAATGTCTTCTCATTTCCGTAACTTTTCTTTAACTTTTCTTGCTTTACTTATTAATTACACTTTTATATATATTTTCAAGCACAGCGTCACATCAAGTTTAAATCGTAACTGAACTTCGGTTAATTGAAACTCACCATTATATCCATAAACATTAACAAGTGTTTGAAAATTGCGGACTTCTCTCCTGATCTCTTCTCATTGAAAATATAAATATTTTGCTCACCATTCATTCTTACACACTTGACTGGTTGATCGTTTTTAATTTAGTCTCTTACGCTCACGTGTTTATATTGAACAAGTGAACAAAAATTTCTGTTTAATAACAAAAACATATATAAACAAAACATTAGTTTTTTTTTTATAAAGTGAGTAACTATTGAGAGCATTTTCATAGCGAGGTTCATTTTAACAGCTTGATTGACTTTTGTTGATCGGATCAGTTAAGTGAGTAATAAATAATATGTGATGAGTCTTGTGCGTTTGGTTTTACAAGAATATTTACGTGACTTTTTTCTTTACTACTCTACTCTAAAGATCTAGGTTGAGATCTTTGTCCATTTCTTATTCCGTAAATTTCGAAAAATTATTTTAAAGATTTTTTCTAATAAATGGTCATCCATTTCGTGGTCCGGTTTTGGCAACCATGTTTCAGTAACAAATATAAAACGTAGCTTTTATCCAGGTCATCATATGTTTAGTGTAATATTCGGCATTTTATAATATGGATCGTTTGACAACTGCTGAACATGTTAGAATAGTAAAAATGCTGATTCTGTATTTTTATTGGTACATTTCATGAGCAAATTATGGGCGACGTAATCGTCCATCTGACCGTAGTATACGTAAGACTGTAAAGAAAGTGAAGAAACAAATTTAAGGCCTACACATCATCAAAACGTACGTTCGATCAAAAATATTGGTGCTATTAGTGAAAGTGTTGAAGAAGATCGAAATTTATATATCAGCCATGTGATAATCATTTGATTTTTTGTTCCAAGTAGAATTCAACACGACGTTGCCACACGATCTGTTTTGGCTTTGTTGCGTAAAAAATTTCCCGAACATGTAATTTCGGTGTGATTTCTTACCGACAGACTTTTTTGTGGAATTATGCATACGATTGAGTTTATGCGAATAATTATCAAACCATTGACACTTTGAAGATGGACATTTGTCCAGTTATGGCGGCTATGTGCAGTTAAGTCATCAGAAATTACCTCAAAAGGACCCAGTCCTGTAAGATATTCCCTAGTGGAGGACATTTGAGTGATTTTGTATTCCACAAGTAATGATCCAAATAATATGTTAAAAAAAAAATTTGATCCAAATCTCAGTTAAAACTATAAACTGTGGTTATTTCTGTTCCAACTACCGAAAATTAACAAAAGGTTAAGCCAGTTTTAATCATACAATCGCTCATATCTAAGCAGTTATGTGAAATAAAACAGCTTTTATAGTCAACAACAAATTGATTCATTTAAGAATTTCTTTAAATAATTTATTTACTTATATAAAAATAAACACGTGGCATAGGTAACTTTGAAGGTCATTATATCTAGAATTCAACCTTAAACTTTCAATTGATATATTTCTCAAAAGGTTTGACTTACACAAAAAAAAACATGTAAAAGTCATTGCCGTGCGCAAACTCATAAGTCATGACTATTTTTACCAAACGAAAAATCAATGAAAACTTAAGCTAAAGTCGTAGGGACTAGTTAAATAGAATTTGACCTTTGACTGTATAACTAGCCATAAATCGTCAAAAGTTTTTAAACCTAGACAAACCCATTTCATTAAAAATATCACTTGCTGCCGCTGAAATGTTCTTTCAATATATCGATCTTATTGGTCGCAAAAAGAAATTTGATTTTAACTCTTCCTAGCTGTTTTAGTTAGGTTAAGGGTAAGGCCTGCGTTATCAGAAGTTTGTCACAGAATGCCGCTGAGATGATCTTTCAAAATAACGATTATTTATTGCTCTCGGAAAGAATTTGGAGTATAATTGTTCCCACCTGATTGGATTAGATTTAAGGCGTGGCCTACGTTATCAGAAGTTTGGTTTAAGGGTCAATTAATGTTATTGCTATGAAAACCGTTATTCGATAATCTTGTTCATTTATTGAACGTGCCTACTTTACAACTGTAGACTTTTTTGTTAAACATATGAAATGAATCCAAATTTTATACACACATAAAGATAATTTTTATTTTGATCAAAAACTTACGAGAATTTTCGGATGATACTATGTGTTGAATAAGAGCTTACGGCCGAAGATGATGCAAAATTTTAGCGTCCTAGCAGCTACAGCGCTAAACAAATGGACAACATTTATAGGCTTTTGGTTCACAACGCCTCCTTAACGGTCAGAAATTTCATACGGAGAATTTGCCGCATCGTTCAGACAGTTTTTTTTTAACTTTTTTTTAAACTCAAAACTGAGCTCAAAACAAAAAAAAGTCTAATCGCGAATCAATCTTAAGCCATCACCGAAAAAAGGATTCTTCCAGTGTTTCACAACTTGGATACTGTATACGCATGTGGGCGTATTATTAAAATACGCTATTTGAAAAGTGTGAAATATATATCGAAGAAAAATGTCTTTTTAAAAAATTAAAAATTATCTAATTTTAGAAAAAAATCCAATAAAAATTTGAAGAAATTACAAATGGATAGAATTTTAAGGTCAAAAAAAGCGAAAGAAGCAAAAAAAGCCATTGGATGAAAGAAAGATTATAGAGGTTTAAATACAGCATCTGGCAGCACCTAAAGCATGGGATGTTACGTGCTTGCGAACTGAAGAATTTTCGATTCTATTAATTTTTTATTTTACCTTAGATCGCATTGACCAAGAATATGTTTTTCGTAGATACTACATTTTACTAGCAATTAAGTGTAAGTAAATTTTCCAATTCACTGTTGACGATCTGATATCCTCTTTAAATGTTCTCCAGGACATGTCGTGGGATTTTGATTAGCGTAAATTTTTAACTCTGTTCAGCTATGCTTGTTGATTATAATAAACCCCGAAAATTATTCAAGCATTTCTATCAATTATTTTGGTACTAAAATATATTTTTTTACAAAAATCTAGATTATTTCATCAAAAAAGTTTCATTCAAGACTGTTACAAGCAGTTTAACATTTCACTAAGATTTCCATGTTGCTTACACTTCTACGTTTTTGGGTGCAACGCTTATAAAGGTTCTCAATAAAGTAATACTAAAATATAATCTTTAGTACTTTCGAACAAAGATAAATAAACAATGATAAGATCCTATTATATCGTATCTCATTAGGAAATAAAAATTAAGGAAAAATTTTAATCGATTGATATTTATCCCTTTATAAAATCTGGCTTTTGAATTCAATTCTAACGAAATTACACGTATAGGTAGTTTAGACGTTTATGTTTATACGATACAAACTTCAGTTCTTTAAGAGTCATCGTTAAGTGCGTTGTACTACTAATGGTCAGAGCGTGCAAACGCTTGACTATTTATTTTCAACAGGGACAAAATTACAACTGTCAGAGGAGCGGTCCGACGTGCTTTGTTTCGTTGAAATACTTAAAAAATTCGTTGCACTTTAATTTCACGTCCCCATTACATTTACAGTATATAAAAGCATAAATAGATGGATGGTCACAGGCAGCATTAAAGACTTTGCCCAATTTTCCCTTTCAACTGGCAAAAAATATAGCTGAAGCTACGGAAATAATTAAGTTGGCTTGAGATAAAATTGCATTAAGCTATGAAACAGTTCGAAAGTGCTTTTCAAGATTTCATGCAAAAAATTTTAGTCTTGAAACAGATCAAATAATGATAATTATTGCACACGTCCGCCCGTCCGCAGTAAAAGCAATCCAAGAAATGATCTTCGAATTGGGCTAAGAATTTATTTCAATTGCGAATTATTTTCCAGAAATTTGTCCATCTAATAACAATGGGTTCAGATCGATAAAGTCATCACAGATATTTCATAAAAGTTGAAAATGTGCGAAAATAGATCGATGATTATTTCGCTTCGAAATGTGCTAATTTCTACTACGAGGGCATCCGTAAATTACACAAAACATGACAAGAGACCATAAATCATGATGGTGGCTACTTCGACTGTTAAGCTTTATAATCAGTATTTTTTAACTAAATTTGAATTTTATCAAAACATACACAGAATTTATTGGCAGACCTAACAATTTTGCTAAATATAAACCACTTTATCTCACGTTTCGTGGCTTTGCCGCCCCAGGGAAAATGTGCTTGTAAATGAAAATGACATATAATTTTTTTGTATTTTATTAGGAAAATAAAAGAATTATATTAGGCGAAGCGGTATGAAATATTTAATTATCGGCCCTGCCCGATTATACTGTTCTTACTTATTTTTCTTATAAATTTTTATTTCATGCTACTGCGAGTAATATGAAAAAAGTATTAATTTCAATTTTTTGCTAAACTATTGATGAATCACTGATGAATACTAAGAAAACAAAAAAATTTGATACGGTATGAATGCTGATACGCTCACCGCAACTTCGGTTCTTTTTTTTTTTTTGTTCTTTCTTTTCTATTTAACTTTTGCGAGAACTTCTTTTAAAGCATTTTTAACCAAAAATGTTTTTTCTAATTTTTCCCCAAAAGTCCAGCCCTCGATTTGCTTTAGCGTCATCATCTATTTCTTTCTTATATTCTTCTCTTCGGATAGGATCTCTTGGTCCCCAGTTAGGTTTAGGTTTAAAAGCATCAAAAAATTTGTCTCGCCACGTTACACCAGGATTACGTATAACAGCTACAATTAACCAAATAGGCACTTGTAAGACGCCTAATGATGTTATGAACCAACCTAAGGCTGTAAAGTAAATGAATAAAAAATGATGAATAAATAGTCTTTACAAGAAACAATTTTGACTCACCATACATCCAATTAGGATAAGTTTTATTATTATATGTTAATTTGGTATATGTGGATAGGAAGTAAATCAAGATTATAGTCATTATAACTGGGGTAATCACTGACCAACACAAACGCCAGTACAGACCCACTTTACGACCTAACATAAATTGAACATCTTTGCAGAGACGATTCACTCCGTACACCCAGCCCAAAACGTACAATTCAAATATTCCCAGAAATAAACTCATCATAGCAACACCATAATAATCCACCAAAGTCAGAACGAACTGACCTCCCTAAGGAATTTTAAAATGTAAACTTTTTTTAAATCAACGTTTTTGCATAAGAAATACTCACCGGAGTTACGTACGCCAACCCAAAGCAAAAGCCGACAAAAGCTATAAGGAGAGCACATTGCCATTGTTTTATTTTGGGAAAACTATCCCTTATCGCTGCGACACTACACGAAACTATCCCTATGTTGGAGCCAACGCCCAAAATAAATAACATTAGAAAGAATAGAACCGAAAAAATTTGTGGTAAACTTTGAAATTTCGCTATAGCTTCGGGATAAGAGATAAATGCCAATCCTGCGCCTCCTTTAACCACACTGCCAATATCATCGGTACCAATTTCATGAGCCAGATGACCAACGATTCCAAATATAGTACAGCCAGCCAATAATGAAGTGAATGTATCTAATATCGAAATAATTGTGGCATCGCGATAAACGTTATGATCAAATTTATTATAAGAAGCATATACGATAATGGCACCGAAACATATCGTTAAAGAAAAGAAGCATTGAGTAACGGCAGCATACCAAACCTAGATAAATAATAATATAAGAAAGAAATGAATGGCATTTTCTACTGTATTAAACTGAACGAAGCGATTGCAGTGAGTAGCTATGATCAAGAAAAATTACATAGCAACTGAACGAAAACAAATAAAAAGCAATGAGTTTGATCGGACAGGTAAACATGTGCGCACGATTCGTTATGAAGCAAAAATATTTACAGCAACAGTTGCAAAAATCTTTATTGCAAAAATATATTCTTTTAAGTTGAAGATTTTATATATTCTTTTAGGTAAAGACCTTATATAAAAAATTCCGGCCTGAATGCGGTACCAACTGCGCACTTGATAATCGATACTCGGAGTCATTATCTCACACTTGATCTCACTTCATATTAACTGTCGGCACTACTTGATTCATAGATCGTAAAGTTTTTATTCTGAAGCTTACAATTGCTACATTCCTCCATTTTTTTAAAGTCGTTATCAAAGCAAAGTATTACACATGCTACCATGCGTCTTATTATGGAGTTTTAAGCGCTATTATCTTAATCAAGGGACTGAATATTTACCCGCTAATATTATCGCAAATATTAACAACGCATACATTCATAAAAATCATACCTTAGGATCCAAAATTTTATTCCATTGTGGTTTTATAAAATACAAGATCCCATCCATTGCACCGGGTAGAGTTAAAGCACGAATCAATAACACAATCATAATAACATAAGGAAATATAGCCAAGAAATACGAAGCCTTTCCAGAGCTCTTAACGCCACGTATTATCACAATAAAGACGCAAAGCCAAGATACAAATAAACCCAGTACTAACTGCCAATTTGGAGCACCAATGCCGTCGTCTATGCTCTCTTTCTCATTTAAGACTTCTTTGCTATAAAAGAGAAATGTGTAAAAAATTGTTATCGTTATCGAAGTTGAATTCCTTTACATAAAATATAATTCCGAACTCGAAATAGTACGATTGCTGTCAGCCAATTTCATATGCTGTCGTAATTTCGTAAAATTTGTTCGCCCTTCTTTGTTAATCGCTGAATCTATACAAACGGAATTCCATTCCTCTTTACAATAAGCCCAAGGTAATGGGTTACGAAATGATTGTATCAAGTAATTGAGTATAATAGAACACAGAGCTTCGTAATAGGTACCCTCTATCCACATCGCAAACGATTGTCCCACTCCAACACCTTAAAATGTGAAATGCAAACCTAGATATGAAGCACTTCTTATGTAAAATGTTAAAAATTTACGCTAACTCGCCTTTATATTAGACTACAAACAAATGATATTAAATGAGTCTGTTTATATGGAGCTATGATTTGTGTAAAGTATCAAGAAGCATTGTGCTTTGATGAATATTATGGCTCTGGAAATACCTACAACCTAATCAATAAATGCAAGTGAAATTAATTGCAACTAAATGCAAAATTATGTAAAAGAAAGTAAGCATAGGCGCATGAAAAATATGTCTTTCATAACTATTACATGAGCTTACCTCTCATTGCCGGGCAAAAGTCATAAATTTTTACGGCACCGTAGCTCGAAAATTGGCCGATACACATTTCTAAATAGTAAATAGGCCTACCAAGCAAAAACAAAACCACTAGATATGGTATCAGAAAAGCACCACCTCCGTTTTCTAAAGCAGTAAAGGGAAAACGCCAAGCGTTTCCCAAACCCACTGACAGAGCTATGCATGATAAAAGACATTCAATGCCTTTTCCCCAAGTATCACGTTCTGGAAGCGTATTTTCTTTATCTAGAAAAGATAACTGAAAAATAAAGTGTTATTTTGTTTTGAAGCAGAACTAGGCAATATATTCTTAATTTTGTAAAATCCTTAAGGTATGCTTTACATTTTCTTTCTTTTTTTTTTATTATTTTAGCATTTCACCTCAAGTTCAGTATTTGTTGCTGTACGTGGTGTAGGCTGACTGTTCGGATGGCTAAAACTATTTTCACTTTTTTTAACGCCTTCATCATCCACAAAGCTGGGATTTTCATGTGTTGCTACCACATTTGAAGAAATCCTATAAAATTATACCGATTAGTTAAAGTTTCTTCATTTTAGATTGTCAAAAATTTGTTTACTTTAAGCAATATTGATAGTAAATCTGTAGGATTTGATTCCTCTATAATCCTCTATATACAGGTTTCCAGAACATTCAACACTTTGAACTATACTAACTAAAAAACAGAGTGTATAAACTTCTATCCTCAAATCGAAAATTTTTGAGATATTTTGACGAAATTTGATACACTGATGAATTTTAACTCAAGCGATAGGATAATTTTTACGACAACTGCCCATCGTTGAAAAATAGTATTTTAGTACACAAAATAAATGTAAAAAATTTAATTCGATTGAAATCAATTGCTATAAAAATATATAAAAGTTGATAACAAATTTTATAATGGAAATTGGTTGACGGTAGCGATTTGGCACACTGGTACATCCTTCACGGCCCTTCCCATGTGAGAACCTCTTCAAATGAAGCCTTCATGTGGTAAAAAGCTGTAATTTTGAGTATTTTATGACATTACCTGCAAAACAAGTTCTTGACGCAAAAATATGCTTCGCCAAGTTTCAACTACATCGATTCAGATTTTAGTGTCCCTAAAATACAAATACAAAGGCTTTCATAAAAACTAAGCACTTCGATTATACCGAGTTGTGGTTTTTGTTAATTTGTCACGAAAAAAAAATAAGGACTAGTATTAGGCGAATCGAGGTAGGGTGTTTAAAGATCGAAGTTTTCTTATTTTCTTTATGAGCTAAGTCAAAGATTGCCTCTGCTTCCTAGAACTCTTTAATTTTGTTTCCCACAAAAGTGAAAAGCAAAAGCTAAATTACTGCTAAAAGTACTTTTGTTACTCGTATGACAAATTAGTCAATACTTAATGTAGGCTGCCAGGTAGAGAGTATTGCTTCTTATTCTCAATACTTCCATCTATACATCACTTTTTAAATTTTGCGTCTTTTCTGAACAACTAATTTAGTAGACAAGAATTTTTCAGTGATAAGAATAAAAATAATAGGAAAATTATTTTCTTCTTTTATACCCATCACCTTAATTTTAAAAAAAGTTCGAAAAAACTAAATATCGATACTCTATAATCTTGTTGAGGCGTGAAAGATAATTTCCATTTTTAAAGAATGCTGTGGGCACATTTATCATCCTTGAGTAGTGAGTAAGATGGTATTTTCAATTCATGTTATAGTAAAGGTTCTACTTGAGCGATTTGGCCTATTTTAAATATCAAAAACTTTTAATGTTTCCGCCAAATTTGATGCTAATTTTTTAATTTTTGCGGCCAAGAAAAAGTTTGCTACTGGCAGATAGGTGAACAGACGGACAGACAGACATGTTTAAATCAATTCCAAATTTGATTCTGATCAAGAATATATATCTGGGTTTTGCAAAAAAAATGACAAAATGAATATAGCTCCCATCACTCGGTAGTGGTTACAAAAATGTAGATAAAATTTCAAGTTCTTCTATGTAACACAATTGCACCCTCTTAAGATAACATAACACTTATCAACTGAAATTTCGATAAAATTACAACTTCCTCACTTGACATTTCGTATGATTGGGAATGCTTTTAAATAGCTTTTATTTTAATTTCTGCCATAAGTATGAAGTGCAAAGAAATACATAATCTTTCAGGCTTTAAATTAATCTGCCTGTAATTTATCGAGATCGTAGTAATATACAGAGAGAAAGTCTCCCCTTTTCGTGGCGCGATTTTTCGCGGATTTTCAATATATACGATATTGGTCTAAAAAATTTGTATTTTTGCAAGTGAGTAATGAGATCAGCTTTTGAACGATGAAACGTTTAAATAAATAGTAACGGATTTTTTTACGAAAATACTTAAATCGCGAAAAGAGCAGATATTCCCAATAAAAGACATTTCTGTTATGGTTAATTGCTGATGTCCCCCGAAAGTATACGCGGCCATGGTTGCGTACATTCATATGCGTCTAATAAATGTTAGTAACAAATATCAAATTAAATCAAACGAAATTGTGCTTATGCATTTTAAATTTCCAGTAACAAATATTAGAACACAATTAATTCAAATTTTTCTTTTATTTTGCTTTAAACGATTTATTCAAATGAATGCACCTTCAAAAATTGCATATCTTTCCATTTTGTTACGATATCACTGTTACATCCTCAAAGAAATGAAAAAAGTCGCGTAAAATATATTTCACATGGGAACAAGATATAAAAAACAACAACTTTACTATAGACCAAGGTTAAGACACCAAAAGAAGGCAATCTAATATATTCCTTGTATTATTCGGTTGGGTGTACACGGTTATCTTAAAAACTGTAAGGTAATTGAAACTGATTTACTTTCCTGGATCTCATTTGCACTCAGTTTAAAAACACAAAATTACACAAAACTTATTGTTTGTTAATTTTATTACTTGATAATGTGTGTTTTAACAATTTTTTAAATTATTTGTAAATTTAAAATTGAGAGCTATTTGCTCTAAAGCCCTTCAAATATATACAATTTTATTAATTTATTTTATTTTTTTTTTCTTCACTTTTCAACCACCACGAAGCAACTTTAAAATGTAACTGAACTGCAAATAACTAAGAACCTTTGTTATATCATAGTAAGAAATTCTGTGAAATCTGTAAAATTTGTAACATCTCTCTTATGGAGGACGGGGGACTCCCGTGCTGTGGACATGACTCTTTCTTTAATATCTGTTACTCTCCACTCATTGTTCGTGCTAAACAAAAATTTGCTGTTCAATAAAAATGAAAAAAAATTAATTTTTTGCTTTTACATTACCGAGGGTCTATGAGGCAATATTGAGACCTATGGGAGGTTGTCATAAGTAGGTTTATTGTCTGATTTGATAGATTAATTCAATTCAATTCTCGTTGGGTTAATATTAAGATTTACTTAAAAAGTTATTGCTTAGGAGCGATTGTGTTCAATTCCTACCAAGATCTCCATATTGATCATTAGAACTAAAAACGTCATAAATTTTGATTAAATATTGACTTTTGATCATATATTATATATTTATATTTTATCGTGACAATATATTATGTACAATGCTCTACACCTAAAAGTAATAACTGCAATGCAGATTTCCTGCTTCTTAACTTCATTCATTTCAGGCTTAACACTCCATCCTTGTCTTTATACTCTACATCACCTATATGCTATACATCGCTCATACACTCTACATTAGTCATATACTGTACAGTCTCACAGTCCTCTGCTGTCCTCCGCTTCTGCTTTGCAGACGGTACCAGTTCGTTACCGGCAAGATCTATTAAAAATCTTAGGAAAATTAAAAATAAAAGGAACCGCCCGTTTAAAAAGCAAGTGGCTATAGACTATCTTCGTTATTCCTATTTTCGACGTTATTTCAAAATGACATGATTTGACTTACGAAAAAATCCTAAGCGATTTTACAAATTCGTAAATTCCAAGAGGAAAGTGAATGACTTTCCAAAGGACTTTATTTTTGAAACTATCGAGTTGTCTCGGATCCTGTGGTGATCTCTAAATATGTTTTCACAATTACTCCGACAATACTATTCGAAAGATACAAGCATAGACAACCTCGATATATTTACTCACATTTTATTTAGAGAGACGAGGTTCTTGATCGTTTGAAGACTTCAAAACTTTCTCATAATCCAGGCCCTTTTGATTTAAAAACCTATCTTAAAGAACTTCATGTGTTAATCACTAAAATCTTTAATTTATCCGTGCATATAGATGTTTTTCGTCTTCAAGGAATACTAGTTATACACTCCCTCTTTAAAAACTTGAGAGACGTTGCTAAAATAAATGCCCTGCCTAAATTATTTGAGCATTACGTTGTATAAGTGGTTGTGTTCCAAATATAATCTCTCCTGTTCAACATGGCTTTATCAAAGGCCGTTCAACCAACCTGCTAGAATTATGCTGCGGTATTTATATGGCTTTTTCTGGAAATTGTCAAACTGACGTTATCTACACAGATTTAAGTAAGCCATCCGATAGAATAAATCGTACATTAGTATTACTGAAGATGAATCTCCTAGGAATTCTGCCATACCTGTTTAAGTGGATAATAGAATAGTGGATAATAGAAAACGAAACACAAAAAGCTTTCTTTAAGACGCACCACTCAATTGACATCTTTGTTTCTTTAGGAGTCCCTCAAGGTAGTCGTTTAGGTTCTATTTTGTTCGTGTTATATCTTAACGACCTCCCCGCGGTATGCCAAAATATGCCAAACTAC
This sequence comes from Glossina brevipalpis, assembly GCA_000671755.1. NCBI lineage: Eukaryota > Metazoa > Arthropoda > Insecta > Diptera > Glossinidae > Glossina > Glossina brevipalpis. The sequence continues at coordinate 180,070 of KK351169.1, read as the reverse complement.
TTATGTATACTAATGATGTTAAATTGTTGGTATTTTTTAATTGGCCAACAGTTGCTACCGGCTGAAACCGCATGGCCTTGGGATACGAATTAAAGATTGTCTTTAAACTTACAAAAATGAAAAAACTGACATTTTTAAGAAAATCTGCTCTTCCTACACTTTAGCTTATCAGCAATATTAAATTGGAAGATGTCTTGTCTGGTCTCGGTGTCTCTTTTGCGAACAAGTTTCGCCTTAATCAACACATAGAACTTATAGTCAGTAAACCGAAAAGTCTGCTAGGCTTTACTAAGCGATGGTCAAAGGCATTTGGTGATCCATATGTAACAAAAATACTATTCGTGAGTCTGATAAGACTCATTCTTGAATATGTCGTAATAGTTTGGATCTCTAGTTATCAATGCCATATTGATTCGATTGAGTTTGTTCAGAATCAGTTTTTGTTATTTACGCTGCATAATATTGGCTGCGGTCATATCCGCTTGTTGCCGTCTTATGCAAATAGGCTTAGACTAATTTATTTACCTTCGCTTTTATGTGTGATTCGCTCAACGGCAGAACTGATTTACCGGTTTTATTAAGCGAAGTGGCTCGTCGCGTAACTCGTCATTTCGAATTAATTAAACTTAATGAATCTAGACTCAATTATGAATCATTTAACCCCCTTCTTTCATTGTAAAAATTTTTGTAGCGTTTCTCATTTGATTTTTATATCCGATGCGAATTAAAGCTTTAGTTTTCAAATAAATGGTTATGTAAGTCCATTCTAACGTGCACATAGCTACTCCTTACTCTTCTTTGATCTTGTTCGCGGTCTGTTTTGACTTGGTACTCTGACATTATTTGGCTCCAGGCGAACCCTATCGTTGATCTGGGTCAATTGCAAGACCCTGGCCATATAGTAGTATTTTAACATTAAACTTGTACTAAATTTGGGCTACGTAAGTATATTTTTTTACCCCATTCCATAAAAGAATCCCATGAAAAGCAAGGCCTTATGTGGCAACCAAGCTTAACTTTTTGTACTTTTAAACGAAAATACAATAGATGGAGAATAACAGGAATTTCGATAAAGCAAAATCACTTTTGGTAAACTTGAATCAAATCACATTTTGCTCACTATCATATGTCAGGGGTTCTACGAAAAAGTGCCTGTGCATGGAAACAAGATATAATTATTAGCATTTTATCACAATAATAAATGCGAAATAGTATTAGGGGAAACGGTGTGTGGTATTTGATGGGTAGTCTGGTCCCAATGCAATGTTTTTAGTTATTTAAAAAAGAAAATGAATTGTTTGTTTTAATTATCTTTAGAAAATTTTATTTCATATTACTCGGAATAATAAGACATTCGATAAGACAGCAACATTAAGTTAACAAACAAGCCAAAGCAAAGCGTTGCAGACTATTGATGACTCACCGATGAATACTAAGAAAATTGAAAAAAATTTAATATGGTACGAATGCTGATCCGCTCACCGCAAATTTTATTTTTTTTTTTTTGTTCTTTCTTTTCTATTTTACTTTTACGAGAACTTCCCTCAAAGCGTTTTTAACCAAAAATGTTTTTTCTAATTCTTCCCCAAAATCCAAGTTCTTGATTTACTTTAGCGTCATCATCTATTTCTTTCTTATATTCTTCTCTTCGGATAGGATCTCTAGGACCCCAATCATATTTAGGCTTAAAAGAATCAAAAAATTTGTCACGCCACGTTACGCCAGGATTACGTATAACAGCTACAATTAACCAAATAGGCACTTGTAAGAC
>KK351169.1:132238-177932 GCA_000671755.1 Glossina brevipalpis | reverse complement strand
ACAAACTGACCTCCCTAAGAAATTTTAAAATGTGAACTTTATAGGACAACATTCTCCTTAAGTAATACTCACCGGGGTTATGTATGTTAGCCCTACGCAAAAACTGATCAGAGCTATAATCAGAGTGCATTGCCATTGTTTCACTTTCGGAAAATTGTCCTTCACCGCTGTGGCCTTACTCGAAACGATCCCTACGTTGGATCCAACACCCAAAATAAATAACATTAGAAAGAATAGAACTGAAAAGATTTGTGGTAAACTTTGAAATTTCGCTATAGCTTCGGGATAAGAGATAAATGCCAATCCTGCGCCTCCTTTAACCACACTGCCAATATCATCGGTACCAATTTCATGAGCCAAATGACCTATGATTCCAAATATAGTACAGCCAGCCAATAATGAAGTGAATGTATCTAATATCGAAATAATTGTGGCATCGCGATAAACGTTGTGATCGAATTTATTATATGAAGCATACACAGTAATGGCACCGAAACATACAGTTAAAGAATAAAAGCATTGGGTAACGGCAGCATACCAAACCTGGATTAAAAATAATATAATAAACAAATGAGTGACAGTTTATTTTTAATCAAATATTAGGAAAGTATCCGAAACTCAATTTTTTAACCGACAATAATTACATCATAAAATATCTACAAATCAAGGTTAACAAGTTTTGTTTTTAAATGACTAATCATTCAAAGGTTTGCCCTATAGGTATAAGACGGTGATGATCAGAAATAAGAGGGTGGAAAGAGATATGGAGTGATCACAACTTAGAGGATCGATTACTCACTACATCTACGACCACACACTAATCGTAATTAAAGTATGATGCACCACATTGACAATCCAGGCCATATATACCGACTTGATAGCAATAAAAATTCGCCTATGCGGCTATAACAATAAATTTGACCTGACAGGTAGACAATCTCTGAATACAAATTTTTTTAGTTAACATATCCTAAACTAAAGGGTAGGCTAGGCTGCGCTGCTCACACAGTCATTATCTTAGAATTCAATATCATGGTCTTCTAACGGTCGGCAGTTGCAAAAACATTTTCTTAAATTGGTACTACAATATGAACCCTAAAATGTCTTATATTCTAAGTTTTTACAATTTTAAAACACTCCTTAATCTTCGTATGGTTTGTACAGTTTTCTTGAAGCTGTATTAATACGACATTTTAAACGATATTTTTTTATATCATTCAATTAAGTCGGCTGAGCTGATCATAATTCTAAATATTAAAAACAAATATATCTCATACCTTAGGATCCAAAATTTTATTCCACTGTGGTTTTATAAAGTACAAAATCCCATCCACTGAACCGGGTAAAGTTAAAGCACGAACCAACAATACGATCAGGATGACATAAGGAAATACGGCCAAGAAATATGAAGCCTTTCCAGAGCTTTTAACGCCGCGCACTATCACAGTGAAGACACACAACCAAGATATAAATAATCCCAGTGCTAATTGCCAGTTGGGATCGCCAATACCGTCGTTTATGTTTTCTTTTTCATTTAATATTTCTTTGCTACAAAAATAAATATATCAAAAAATCGTTGGATAATCAAAGTCTAAATTGTTTACGTAAAATATAGCTCCGAACTCGAAAGAGTGCGATTATCATCAGTGAATCTCATATCTTGCGATAATTTCGTAAAATTTGTTTGCCCTTCTTTGGTAATCGCTGAATCTATACAATTTGAATTCCATTCCACACTGCAATAAGCCCAAGGTAATGGATTGCGGAAAGATTGCACCACATAATTCAGTATAATGGCACACAGGGCTTCGTAATAGGTACCCACTACGAACATCATAAATGCTTGACCAATGCCAACACCTTAAAGTACAAAAGATAAATATAGATGTAAAACACATTTTTGAACGTAACTGAACGTCTAACTCGTCTAACTGCAATGCAGATAAATGCCATTCAATGAACTTCTGTTTGGTATCATGATCGTGAAAAGCACCGTGAAGCATTGTATTCTTAGAAATATTGTAATTTTGCAGATGTCGGTAACTCATAAATATTACGTGACCTTACCTCTCATAGCTGGGCAAAGATCATAAACCTTTACTGAACCGCGACTGGAAAATTGGCCAATAATCATTTCTAGGTAATAAATAGGTCTACCGACCAAGAATAAAACCACCAGATAGGGTATAAGAAAAGCGCCACCCCCATTATCTAAAGCAGTAAAAGGAAATCGCCAAACATTTCCCAAACCCACTGACATGGCTACGCATGATAAAAGAAATTCAACGCCTTTACCCCAAGTATCACGTTCTGGAGGCGTATTATCTTTATTTAAATCATATAACTATAAAAAATTATTTTAAAGTGAAAGTAGGTAATATATTATTGATTTACGAAAATCCTTGACGTATGCTTTAATAATTTTTTTTTCTTTGTTATTTCATTGACTCACCTCATGTTCTGTATTCTTTGTAGTAAGTGATGAAGGATGATTGTTCGAATAATTGAAACTGTTGTCAACTTCATTAACGCTATACCGACCTTGGTCGTCTACAAAGCTTGCATTTGCACGGGGTGTAACCACATTTAATCGAATTCTGTAAAAATAGGTTACTTTTTAAAAGATTTTTTGCTGTAAGCAAAATTAACACATATATAAACTCTCGTATTTAAGTTGACTACATTTTAACTTAGGCAGGTTTCCTCTAAATGTCTCTTTAATTAGCAAAACAAAACCCATACGTTACGATAACTTTGTTTATGGCCTATAATTGAAAGAACTTTCTTTGCCTACTAAGATATTTCTATTAGTACTGCATACAAAAATGGAAAGAAATACTTATTCGATAGATATAGAAACACTAAGCACTTTCTACGAAGATTGCTGTGGACTCGAAACGGAGCGATGTCAATTTTGAGAAAGAACAGAGTTAAGTATGTCTTTTGCTAATCGTTAAGAAACGATATCCACCATAAGTTATAAAATGCAAACGTATTTGATCAAGCCCTTCAATTAGTTTCAAGAAATATTTGTGTGCTCAGTTACAAATTAATATTTCTTATACAGTGCCGGTTAGATTGCTCTGCCTAATACGATCATGATTTTGAACCAAAACATGTCCATTTCCAAAAATATATTAATACAAATGATATACATTTCATATTTTAATTTTTACAAACGTGGATATAACAGTTATAGACATCGGATAGAGAGAGAGAGAAAGGGAGAGAGAGAGAGATAGAGAGCCAGATCTTAATCACCCAAGTAATAATATATACTTCATTTGATCTCTAGTGGATCGTGCTTCTGAATAACTAATTTAGTTTACAAGCATCGTTGAGTGACGAGTATAAAAATAAAAACGTATAAAACTTCAATTTCATTATACGATAAACATTCTTAAGATAACATAATAATACTCAACGATTTGGAATTTCAATAGAACTACAATATCTTCACTTGATATTTTGTGTGATTGGGAATGTTTTTAAATTATACTTTAATCTCTGCCTCAAGTATACAATGTCAGGAAATATACTTTTGGAATTAATCCGTCTGTAAAATGCCGAAATAGCTGAAATACATACATAGATAGGAGATGACCTGCTCTTAGATGTAACGAATATCTAATGAGTACTGGTAGTCAATATCAGAACGCGATGAACTATAATTTAGTTTAATATTTTTGTATTTTTTTTTTCTTTTTTTTTTTTGGACATCTATTCAAATGCTAATAACATCTTCGGTAAAAAGTGAATCTTTTCATTTTATAAAAATGATATCAAAACGTGAACACAACTTCTACAGTATCTACGGCTAGCTAAACTTCCATTTCTATTCTATCTAAGCAAGTTTATAGCGTTGAATCAGCAAAAATTAGTAGTAAAACTTACAAACGAGAGTTTTTACATAAACTGCCGCCTTTCTCTTGTGTTCTCAAGAGAATAATAACAAAAGTTTATATTCCCATAAAGTAGTAGGATATGAAAAATTCTATTGACAGCATCTAAACGATGGACAGACGAATGGTTAGCTATAACTAAGACTATAAAATAAGAAACTAATCAAGTGTTCGTTGGTGTGTATAAAATTATTATTTTAAAATAATAAAAATAATTTATAGTAACTGTGAAATTGTTTTACTTTCCTGGATTTCATTTGCCCTTAGATTTAATATTTATGCGAAAGTCGAATAAACTTGAAGAGTTTTTAATTTTATTAATTATTATTATACAAGTATTTATTAATTAAAAATTGATAGCTCTCCGATGTAATGCGTTTGTGAAAATATTTTTATTAATTTATTTTATTTTTCTTACGTTCACTTTCGAACCGGCACGAAGCAACTTTGAAATGCAACTAAACTGCAATTTATTGAGAGCATTTATTCTATCATAACAAACAATTGTATAAAACCTGTATAAAATCTGTAAAATTTATAACATCTCTCCTATGAAGAGTGGGGAAATCCCTAGCTTCAGATATAATTCTTTTCTAACATTTATTACTCATTATTCACTGTTAAGCGCTGGAAACAACTCATCTTCAGTAAAAGTGAAATCATCTTCGTTAACTCATTTTTGCTTTCAACCGTACCAAGCTTGCTTTCTTAACATTTAATTTTATTTTTATTCTTCGAACAATTGAAGATTTAACTTTTTAAGTATTAATTTTAATACCCATCACCGAATGTGGTCATCTTATTTGTAATGCCCAGAAGGAAACTTCGAAGACCTCGCTAAGTTGGTTGCAAAAATGAAGGTAACGGCTTTAAATTTAGCAGAAATGAAAATGGGCCAAATCAGTCAAAAGGCACGCCCCCAGTACAACGTAGATTGAAAGCATTTTTGTTTTCGAAAACAAAAAAAAATCGAATTTTTTGCTTATCATCCGTAAACCATAGCACACTTTTCCACAAATATTGCGCCAGCTATCCCGTAGTCTCTGCAAAAATGGAAAGGACCGATTACACCTTTTTGTGAAAATGTTTGTAACAAAAAATATGTCTCAAAAACCACATGTAGCGCACATTTTCTTGACCAGTATGAAATTCTAAATCCACCTAGACGTATCTGTCTGTCCGTCTCTCCGTGTGTCTCTCTGTCTGTCTGCTTTATATGTGTAATTTTTCCAACAATAATTTTCCCGATCGCAAAAATTAAGATATTTGGATGAAAATTTGCAAAAACATTGAGGGCTCTATCGCATACGACCCTCTGTGCATCTGTCTGTCTCTTTATCTGTATAATGCCTGCGACAACTATGTTCCCGGCTTAGTGACTTATAATTAGGTTATTAATACTAAACGTACCATGCAATTGTCAAATGACCCCTTTATATCGAGGTCAGGGAAACCTCATAAAATTTATATATTCTTGATCAGTATGAAATTCGAAATCGTCCGTTCGACGAATCTCGTACTCAAGTCGACTTTTTGTTTTATTTTTCTGCCCTACACCACTTCTGATAATAAGTTGCAGCTTATCTCTCTATCCGTCTAAAGTTTCTACATGTATTCTGGTCTTCAATCTACAGATCGCTACTTTAAAGATATTTTGACAAAATTTATTGTGATACTTTTGACCCAAGGACGGGCAGCATTGAAAATGCATTGACGGGATTATTATATATATATACTGTACCAATTTTGGATCACGTTTGAACCCAACCACATGTAAGGGTTCTGATGGAAAGTCTTTATACGGGAACAAAGTCTTATTTTTAGAACAGGGCAAAAAATGGATCCATCGATCTGATCGAAATTTTTCACGTCAATTTAATACGCTAGAATGCAATTAATTACTCGGCGGTTTTTGTCTCAAAATTTGCAAATTTTTTCATTTAACTACTTTTATAAAATAATATATTATAAGAAGAGGGTAAAAGAAGTAAAAGTTTTTAGAATCGTTAGAAAAGGTTAAATTCAATCTAGCTTCAAAAGAGTTCGTCCAACTATTTTAAAAATTCCAACTTTTAAGTTCAATACAAAAATTCATGAACAAATATCAGACAGACAGTCAGAAGAAGAAAGAAGTTTAAAACGATCAAAAAAATGATTTAGAAACAACCGTTATTAATAAAAAAAACGATGTATCTGAAGTCCTTCCTGATGTTACATAAATCCGCACAAATTGATAAAAAACAGAAAGTCGGATGAAAATTGCTATTTATTAAGAATTGTTTTCGTTTTAAACAAACCCACACACCATTTTGTAGATTTGTAGTAAATGTAAATAAGACAATAAAACTTCGATTCTCTTGAGATTTCTCATTGAGATTAAATTGTTTTTCAATGTATTGTAACGAAAGTCACAAACTGGTAAAATACACCTGCAGTAAGCTTGCCGAAATTTCTTCTCAAACATTATCTCTCGTGGTCGCAAAAAGGCGCATTTGCAGCCTTCGATGAACGCAAAGATCGACGAGAGTTCTTGCGAAATCTATCAGACAAAAGAGTTAACGAAACTACACGCTGGGAAATGCAATAATGAGCATAGCAGAATGAGATGAAATGATGTTCAAAGTGGGATTTTGCTTAAGATAAGTTAATTATGCGTTGAGAGCCATTTAGATTGTAAATAAAATCTACCTTGTTCACGATCTAGCGATACGGAATGAATGTCTTCCACAGGACATCCTACAGTATTGGATCTTTATGAAGCAATTTTCCATGAGTTGTCTGCATATAAGGGACAATAGCGAGGCCATGACTTGACGGATGTTCGTTTACGTGAATATATTAAGGATTGTTCGTATAAATTCGATCCTTTGCATAACCCCCATAAAAAAGTCCAGCGGTAGAAATCGCATGATTTTGGTGGTAAGTTCCTACTATTTTACTACATTCAATGGTCATTAAACGATCCATATTGTAAAACGGCAAACATTACACTAAACATATAAAGCCCTGGATGACAGTTCTGTTTGAAATATGTTACTAATACAAGGTTGCGTAAGCGGTATCAAGAAATGGATGACGCTACAGTAAAATGATAAACGAATTATACGAACTATGGAAGTGTATACAATATGCGTTTGCTAACATATATAACTATTAAGAATCAATTACTTTTTCGCCCAAGCACGATGTATGAATATGTAAAAGATATTTGCAGTTCTTAGTAAGAGGATATGCAAATGTACTGTATAAGATATACAAAAATTACTTCTGCTATGTAGTTTGTACGAAACAAACTAACTTTAAAGTATATAAAGAAAGCTAATAAACAAAAAGAAGACTAAAGAAAGTTTATGAATTTTAAAGTGAAATTTACGTCGAAGTGTCAGGAAAATATTAACTTAAAACAAGTAAGAAAACCGTACTCGACTCTGTGCCGAATCTTTTATAGCCACAACCTTTATTCTCAAAAATAAATCGAAAAAGTGCATCTGGTTGCTCTATAATATTGAGTAGGCTTTGCAGAATCTTTCCATTTTTATGGAATTCCGTGGTAAATTTTGTTGTGTGGCTTATTAGTAGCGAGCAACACACAACGAAAGCAGAGGTGTTTTCAGTTTATATTATACCATAGCCGTGTCCTTTGACCGATTTGGTTAATTTTCTATACCAAGCTACGTGCAATAACTCTCAATGCTTCTACCAAATTTGATCCATGGATCTTAATTGTTGCGAAAGGGAAAATGATTACTGTATACATTCCACAAATAAGGAAAAAGATAGAATCACAGACGGACATCCATTGTCTTTTGCATATATAATAACGAAATTAATATACCCCTTCTGTGAGTGACGGGTATAAAAAACCTTATTTAGAATTTTTTTTATTAAAAATAGTACCATCTTTTTTCATCTTTTTTAAAGCTTACTCTGTCGTATCACATCGGCTAACTCGATAACGTACTTTTTTATTTTAAAAATGTTTTGCATACGAGTAAGTTTCCATCGCCAGAAACTTATTTGTGCTTGTTTATATAATATATATGTTCCAACGGCAAAGATTTATCTGTACAAACATATTTCCGCCGGCAGGGATTCCTTTGTACAAATACTTTTTTGCTGGCAGGGATTTATTTCTACAAACAAGTTTCCGCTGGAAGGGATTTATTTGTATAAATAAGTTTCCGCTGGCAAAGATTTATTTGTATAAATAGGTTTCCGCCAGTGGAAACGAATACATATAGACAGATTCCGAATTTCATATTGATCGCGAATATATATACTTAGTGTGATTTCTAAAAATAATTTTTTAAGGTTACAAACTCAAGCTCAATAAATGTAGAAATTTTTCTAGGTTTGCCTGCTGTGGCTAACGAGTAATAAGCAAAAAAACACAACTTTTCTTTTTGAAAGCTGTGGTGCTTTCAGTCTATATATATTATTCTATACACTATATTGTATATTATACTATATATTATACTGTATGCAATACTGTATACTGTACTATATACTATATACTGTAATGTGCTTTATACAGTATATAATAACGTGTATTATACTGCGTACTCTACTGTGTGCTATACTGTGCACTATACAGTGCTGTGTACTGTGTACTGTAGACTATACTGTATATTATACTGTATACTACAATGTACTGTATACTATACCATGTGTGCATACTACAATGCGTACAATACTGTGTACTGTATACTATTGTATACTATGCTATATACTACACTGTCTACTGTTCTGTATACTGCACTGTATATTGCATTGTATACTGTACTGTATACTATACCATATAGGTATACTACACTACGTACAATAATGCGTACTGTTTACTATACTGTGTACTATATACTGCACTGTATACTATACTATGTACTGTACTATACACTATATATACTGTACACTATATTTGATACTGTGTACTATACTGTATACTATACCGTATACTACGCTGTATACTATACTGTATACTATCCTGTATACTATATAAGAGTATAAGTTACTACATATATATACTACACATATATACTACAGTATAAGTTTGTTTTGATAAACTTGCCTTTGAATTTATTGGCGTTGAAATCTATGAGAGATTGAATGCAAAAAGAATTATTAGTAAGAAATCAATTAGCATTAGAGCCAAAAAAAGAAAAAGTTCACCTTACGGCATGACAAATACCAAATTTTGGAAAACAAATTATATCTTCTTCTCCATGTATTTTCACCACTTCTTTAGGTAATAAATACTACAAATGCACTAAGCGAAATGACTTACGTCCTAATGAACAAAAATGAACAAAAATTAAAATCTGCTTTTTATTTTCCAACGCAACAAATTACAAAATTACTTTCATTATTTAAGAGTATGCATTTGTATCTGCTTAATTGTTTGCATCTATTTTCTAATTTTACCGATAATAGATAAAGAAAGAAATGGGCCAATATTCACTTTTAATGAAATTTAACTATAATTGCTAACTTTAAACTTATTTATTTTTAGATAATGTAATACAAATATTTATATAAAATCTAAATCCTATTGAGTCTATTTATACATATATAATAAAGCATAACTTTTATTACTAGATCAGCTTTTAAATCTTAAACATATAAAACGAACATAGCTGAGATGGCAGCAATGAAAGCTAAAAATGCTGAAGCATACAGAATGGCACAAGTAGTTTGCATCCATGAGATAATAGGACCCATGCACAAAGAAACAATAAGTTGAGCTATGAAAACCATGCTACTAATAATAGCCACATCTGTACCCAAGCCTCGAACTTGCTTCAAAGGCACAGCTTCACCATTATGAATGCGAAACTAAAAAAAAAGAAAGAACTAAAAAATTCCACACGTTAAGATAAAAAGCGTCATTCTTACACAATTTTTAGCATGATAATTAGCTACTAATATATACGGCATTGTGAAAAGCGTACCATACAGAATACCAGCTGAAGTGCTAAAAACTAAAACACCCCATTTTGTGGGCCATATACCCAAAATCAACATACCGACACCATAGTAAAGTATACCAATTATATAAACCGCTTTTGTTCTGCAAATAAAAAGGATAATAAATGTCTATATTGCTGTTTGAAAAATCAACAAATAAAATACCCTATCCAAGCCATTAACTTTGTAACTGATAGTGAATACAAAGAGCAGGACAAAGCATAAATGGATAAACCCCAACAACCGAAACGTACACCAGCCTCATACACTTTAAAACTTTCGGAGTGCGGTTCAGCCTAAAATAAAAGAATTTCATGAAATCATTTAAATATTTTATTAACATTTATAAGGATTCTCTTGCCGTGGGATCCCCATGGAACACGGCTTCACCCACAAAATCGGTGAAATACAAGCAATAAGCAACATGACCCATCCAGCATAATAGATTAGTTAAAGATAAGATTTTCATAGAGTTCGGCATTATGAAAATACTTTTCAAATATTGACCTAATGAGACCGGCTTGTCGCATTCATCATCGGCCAATAATTCTGTGTCTCTTTTTTCGGGGAAACCTGTCGCGTGACCATTTTGATAACTCTGCATATACGTGTTGGTATATTTCTGATAATCATTAGATGAATGCTGCTCCAAAGAATTTGTCTGAAAAACAATAACAAGCAGTCAAAATTTAAAGACAGCAAAAAATACTAATTGGAACAAATACTGAAGTGATAGCAATGAAGAAAAAATCGAAACGATTATATAATACAACGTAGCTATGTATCGGAGATAGGACCGGCTAACTAGCTAACATCTACTTTCAAGTCTTGACCGAAATTTTTTCACGAATATTAGTCTCAAGAGAAAATGGAATCGCACCTAACGTTACAATCAAAATAAACCCAATGTGTTATCTGTGCTTGTTCGTAGGGAAAAAATAAACTAAAACTTGAACTTCGTCTTTTCTGTGCCCTTATACTTCATCAACTATAAATCAAACCGCATAAATATCACCTAAGAATCAACTGAGTGTTCATACAGTTAACCGCTTTTAGATACAGACTAAAATAACGGATAATGGTAGCATTATCAAAAGGATGCCTTTACAAACGCTGCACTTCTCTATATATTGATCGGCAGCATTTATTCCTTCCATGTTTTCGAATTCTTAAATGCCAATAATTTCTGACGGATGGGCGAGTATAAAAATGGATTCAAAATTTTATTATTACATACACTTCATACTGATCTTTCTAACATCTTTCTATTTCGTATTAGATCTGATATGGCAAAACTAACAAAATTTTTACTATCAATGGGCATCCTATAATGGTCGGTGTAGATATTAATAAAAACAAGTAAGAAAATTATATGCCCGCCACGCACGATTTTAAAAGAAGCTACGAACAATTATATATTGGCACACTTTTGCAATTTTTATGGGATACCTTGGAAATTTTTATTGCGTAGTCTATGAATAATTAGCAAAACGTCCAGTTCAGCTTATTTTTTACTGTAGACGCGGCCTATGACCGCATTGGTCCATTTTCAATATCATCATACCTGAAAAAACTTTCACTGTTCAATGATTATCGCATATAAGCAGAAAGATAGACAGATAGACAGACGGACGGATGGACGGATACGTCTACATGTATACCAAATTTCTTGCCGATCGGAAATGTATACACTTTATGGGGTTTCTGAAGGTTCTTCACAAGAAAATTAAATTTCAATACTCTATTACACCGACTGAGCAAGGTTGGACCATTCCATTCTTGTGCTTATACTAGAGCTTATGAGTAGTAAACAAATATCACAAATTTTTGTTTCTTAAAAACAGTAATGTTCGCAGTTCACATTGTACTGTGGGTGTGTCCTTTTACCGGTTGGTTCATTTTGAATAACAACCTGCGTGTGTTAACTTCTCATGTTTCTACCAAAGTTGAAGTCGATATTATTATTTTTGTGACCAGGAGAGTTCTCGCCACAGACATTACACAGACGAACGGACGGATATGCCTAGATTGAGTTTAAATTTGATCTTTTGTGAGGGACTCTGAGGTATCGTTCTGGGTGTTGCAAACGAAATGAAAAAAAGAATATATCCCCATCCTTCGGTGATGGGTATAAAAATAATATTTCGCGTCAGCGTTACGATCTTACCTCTTTTATATAGTAAACCCCAGATTTGTTTTTTAAGAATTCCTTTTTAATCGCAGCATCTGAAAGCGGTCTTAGCAATTCATCATGTTCGATCAATTGTAAAGGAATCTCGCGGAACGTGGTCACCGTTATTAAATAGCATACAATAAAGATAATAGTGACCAAACCGAATACTGTTGGCACGTTACCGCCCAGAAAAGAACCTTGATAGCGAAAGGATATTTAAAAAAAAATTAACAAAAGCAATCACAGACTTTCAATTTACCAATTTGTGTAGTTTCCCAGTCAATTCCGCCGATAGCGTAACCAATAGTTCCGCCTACTCCGGCGAATAAAGTGAACATTGTTAAGGCTTTCGATTGATCCTCTGGTATGCACATATCTAAAAGATAAGTCCGGGCAGGAGTTTGGCACGTATCAGCATCGAAGTCTAGTAATACCATTCCTAGTATAGTAAGAGCCACAGCAAATTTATGACTAGGGGATGTACTAGAAGATGTTGAGCTTTTTAAAGCGATAGCACTAATGTCTTGAGCCGAAAAATTATTTTGCATTAACGTCGAAGTAGCATTGAAACTGTCATCACCTAATAAAATCCCCAAATCTTTACCGAAAGGCACCAGAATCAAACCACATAAAATGCCGAATGAGAGTAAGCTGATTATTGGCCTTCGACGGCCCCAATTTAAGTGACAACGATCGCTTATGGATCCCAATAGAGGTGACACAAAGAAACCAATCAATGGTGATAGACCCCAAGCCATTGTCATATGTTTGTGATCAATGCCGATTTGCAACAAAATCGGAGACACAAATGAGGTCTCGGCTGCGTAAGCGAACTCTATAGCCATTGCTATCGCTGCCAAGCGAAACATCTCAAATTTCGTTCGCTTGCGAAATACATGTGAATAGTCTTGTTTTTGATTAAGAGCATGATGTTCACGTTGCTTCAGCATGTATTTGATCATGGGATTACTCGACGTCCACGCTTGGCCGCCTTTTGGTTCTACCGTCATACCAACCATTATATCGGCCTCAAAGAACACAAACAACAACAAAAGCAAAGAGATCTGTAATTACAAAAAACCAAAAGGAAAAATAGGAATGAAATCAGTTTAAACTATTAATTATAAATTTTTAAATGGAAAACTCAAGGTTGGACCATAATTCCGCACCCGAGATAAATTAAATAACTATTCTGGTAGTTTTCTTATCATTTACTTTCAATGTGGAAAAAGTTTACAAACTTTCCTTGAGTTCTTAAAACAAAAACAGAAAAAGAAGACCTTTTTTCATGAAGTGTCCCGTTAATTCGTTGTATTTTTGGACAAATCTTTAACGTCAGTTATCTGCATTTAATCATAAGAACGCGTAGGAATATTTTTTGTCTCACCTTAAAGCTTTCTATGCGAAATACATTCACATATGATTATGCGATAACGCATCAAGGGATCATAAAATTTTCGTCATGACTTTTCTAACAACCGAAGACGGACAACTCTATTGCGTGCTTCCGGAAAGTTTCGTTGCAGTGATTTGTAACTATTTTTAATTCGTTTAATTTTTTTTTTTTTGTCTTTATTCACAATTTTTATGATGTTTATGTATAAGCAGTTTCTCTGAATGCTAATGATTTAACCGAGAGATGTGAATCTCAACATCATTCTAAAGCTAATTATATCAAATTAATTACATTTTATTTCATTAAATGCATTAAATGCAGTTATTTTCCCTTATTAATCAATTAAAGAGCAACGAATCTTGTATCTATAAACATTTAATTAAAAAATAATTGTTATAATAGCATCATAAACAATGTATGAATCGTGTCCAAAATGATTTCAATACTAAAAAAAAGTAGACAAATTAGTAGCAGAAACGAAGCAATCGCGTAAATTAAAGAGGTTGGCGCATATTGTGTTTTGTTGGTAAAAACATTGATCATCAAAAAGTTGCGATACGACGCAATAGAGTTATAGAAGCAAAATAATCGTAACAAAAATCTACAAGAGCCATTATGAACATCGAAAAATTTTACGATTTAACGATAAATATATTAATACGAGACTAACTTCGCACTCAGCATGTAGTTGCATTAACATTCAAACTAATATCTATGATATGATACATTGTACATTATTTTCAGAAAAAAGTTTTAAAATTTTTATAGTTTTTTTTTTTCAAAATGGAAAGGTGAAATTTATTAGAAATATTGCTTGATCGATTAAGAACTGAAGATTAAAAAATCATTGTTATCATTCACATACTAAACTAAGAGAATCTCGAAAAAAAGTCAACAAATTTTTTGTCTATAATTTTCGGTTCTGTGGAAATTTTCCGGCAAAATCTGCTATACAAATTTTCATCAAAACCACCTGATGTGCGATTCAAAAACGCGGCCGAGCAAATTACTAGTAAGCCTCGTTCTATGTTTATTGAATACTTTTTGCTACTATGATATCTACACGTGATGCCTTATCATATACCATATATATATCATATATATGTCATATACATATCATATATATATCATATAAATATCATATATACATATATATCATACATATCGTATATATATCTATCATATATATATCATATATATCTCGTCTAGCTAACACCTTATATGAGATGTAGGTGTTTCTAATAGTAGAGTATATGATTAAGAACAATTACAAAATGTTTGCAGTTTTTTTTTATTTTAAAACAAAAAAGATGTAAAAGCAAAGAATTTTCTCGAAGCGAGTCAGTGGAATTATGATATTCGAGTAGTTTCATAGGAAATATAAAGTGTTATATATTGAAATAGATATAACATCAGTATGGTACTTTGGTGTGGCAGCTAGGAGTAGCCAACCAATCGACTACAACTGTAAAAAAGTGTAGATGATTGAGAGTAGATGTACAATCATAAAGGGCTAAGGAAGACACGAAATTTGGAATTTTCCATTGTTTTGAAATTGACAAATGTAGCGTTATCAAAATCATTGCACCTCGTAAAGAAATAATCTTAATAACGCGGAATTTTAATGAACGCAGTTTGAAGCGTGATGTACTTTGATGTTAAAAATAATAATATACATAGTTTTTCGGTCCAGGGAATGGATATGGATATGTGATAATCTCATGATAAGGCATTGTCTTGTATATAAGTACATTAATATCCATTGTATGCAAATTTAAACAAATTTTATTTATATTTAATGTTATATAGCGCCTTTTATAAAATTTCCCTTTCGTCATGAATGCGCCTGCAATTAAAGTATTCTTAATTTACTTGCCATGTTACCATGACATAATCATGTAGGCCCTCCTCATCTACGTTCATCAAGAAAACAAACGATATATTGAACTTTAATTAGTGCGCCTCTCAATATTCTATTATTCTGTTCAATTCATTGCCAATGGCATAAGAAATCGGTCAATAGAAGATACAGTACAATACAAAACGGTAGCAATTAATATGTAACTAGAAAATGTGTCATTTACTTTGATTGGTTTGCTTTTTGCTTCTAAGGCATGAGAAGATGAAATTTCAATACGATATAGAATTTAAGTAAAGTACGCAAAATTCTTCATACAACTTAACACACATAAAGAACGCGCCTTAGATACGATTACTGGCGAAAGAAGTAAAAAATTTAAACGATAACGGCTTAATGTGATTCAATACAATCGGTAGAAGCACCCAGATTTACTCTAACAAAGAAGCATTTTTGTAGTCTGTTATCACAACAATTTTATCTTATTTGTATGTTCGCAGAGAACATTAAAAATTCGCCCTTTTATCTTTACTTTTTTTTCCTTTGCAGACGCCTTAAAGTCATCGAAATTTCTTGAGAATCTTGCTTACGTAAATGTAAATGAATGAATGAAAATGATTCGCTCACAAACAGCCATAGCTAAGAGTAGTTAAGAAAACGAAAAAAAAAAAAAATTAAAAAATGTTTATTTAAATGATTGGTTTGTCATTCACAAAATAAAGTATTTTCTCTACAACATATTTTGAAGGTCTAAGCAGATATCTATTGATACTAAGACGTAGGGCTTTGGGTTTTGTCTGACCTGTCGTCACTTTATTTCATTTGAAATTGAAGTGTTGCTTAAATAAAAATTAGGAGAAGCACTTTATTCCGCTTACACAAACCTAGGTCAAGAAGTAGCTTCTGAACCTATCAACTGTTATAAAATGAGAAGTTTCTCATGAGATTTGCTAAATTTATATTTTTTTGAAGTTTTTTACTCTTTTTCATTTCAAACCGGATACATTTCAGCAAATATTAATTATTAACTATCAGACGCTTTTAAAATAACATATATATGAGATAAGGTGTGTGTGTCAATTATACTCATACATGCAAAAGCCGATCAAAGAGTTCACAAAGCCATGTTATATAGTAAGTTACGTACAACTTATACTTATTATTTATAGTAACATTTAGATAGTAATGATTAGTTTGTTAATACTTAACGCACCATGCAGATGTCAAAAGACCCCTTTACAAAGACTTGTCAGAAATCCCATAAAGTGGACACATTCATACTCAGTATCAAATTCATAATCCACGTAGACGGATACGTCCATCAGTCTGTCCATCTGTCTGTCTGCTTAGTTGAGTACTGTGTGCAATAACTATGTTCACGGTATAGTTAGTAATAATTAGGTTATCAACACTAGACGTACCGTGCAGGTGTCAAGGTGTCAAGTAACCCCTTTATACAGACGCTTCAGAAACCCCTCAAAATGTATATATTTTTGATAAGTATTTAATTTGGAATCAATCTAAACGAATCTGCTCGTCTGTTCATCCGACTTTCTGTTTATTTGAGTACTGTCTGCGATAACTATGTTCCCGTCTTGGTTAGTAGTACTTAGGTTGTTAATACTGAAAGTGCCACGCAGGTGTTAGATGACTGCTTTATACAGATGCCTCGGAGACCTCATACAGTGCATATATTCTTACTCAGTATCAAATTCGCTATTCACGTAATCATTTCCGTCCGTCCCTCTGTCTATCTATCTGTCTCTTTATCTGCATAATGCCTACAATAACTGTGTTCCCGGTTTAATTAGTAACAATTAAATTATTAGCACTAAAAGCAGCCCGCAGGTGTAAAATGATCCTTTATATAGAGGCTTCAGCAATTCCATAAAGTGTATACATTCTTGATGAGTATCAATATGCCCATCTGTCTGACTGCTAATATCTGTGGGAAACATTTTCCCGCCCGCGAAAAGTAATATATCTTGCTGCAATTTGGCAAGAACATGGAACATTTTTTCATATACGTTAGTGTTTAAAATGAGCCAAATAGGTGAAGTCTACAGTATAAAAAAAGCCAGAAGCACCTCTGTTCTCTGGATGTTTTGCCTACTCGTCAACTACACAGTAAAAATATCTATTTTTAAGATAAAAGTGGTGGGTATAAAAGACTCGGCAGAAACGAATATAATTTTCTTTGTAAGTAAAATTATAGTACACTTACAATAAAAGTGATTTAATTGATTTCGGGCATTTTTGCAGCTTCACTTGAAATCAAACAGAAAATTGTGTGATAAAAATCATTTTCATCATATAATCAAGTAAACACATCATAGTTAAGGAAGACTGAATATTAAATATTCTACACCACTTCATCTAATATAGTTCTTCATTTATTTTCAAGATAAAATGAAAAAAGAGTGTATCATGTCTCCAGACAAAAGGAAAAATTTTCATAAGAAATCTTGACACCTCCTAAATATGCTGAAACGCTGCTACTCACAGTGTTACTATCACGTTATTGCATATATTTTTCATATAACGACATCTTCACAATAAAAATTTCTAAAGGAAATGGTCGTAAAAATGATATGTACAGCTCATTATTTGGCCAAAATGCGTCAGTGTGCGAATTTCAATGTGCAAGTTATACAACGCATTAAAATTCCTGATAAACGATCGGTCCTCATGCTTACTTAGGGCCAGCGTAGCAAGTATTCTTAGGACTCGTTTGCATTCGTTTGTTTCTCATCATAACGAAGAGAAAAATTAAAAAAATTATCTGCTTTTAGTTTTTTTAAATTTTATTGGAAAACTCTGTTTTTGATATTCTTTTTCAAATCCATTTCTACAGAATAATATTTGCGAATTTTAGGTTAAGGAGATTTTACCAAAAAAAGAAAAACCGAGTTTATCTTCCGGTCGAAAATGCAACATTATTCAACAAAACGAAATTAAAAAGTCCGTGGAAAACAATGGATGAGATTTAACAGGTTTATGTAATAAGAAAGAAAGTTAAAAAACGATCGACTTTGACCGAACTTTCACCATCTTCCTCTTAAAAACAAAATTACTCGAAAAAAAAAATTAATTTAAATACTCTACAATACATGTTTTAAACCATTTTAAATTTGATGCTGATATATATATATATACTAAGGTATCTCTGAAACTTCCTTATAAGTGTTGTCAACAAATTGACAAAATGAATATATTTCATCCCTCGATAGGGTGTATAAAAACGCTATGCCATCTGAGAGCCATTATCGATAGCAGGCAAAAGCATAAATTTTCTGCTTTTTAAATGAATCCATGTAGGTTCTTTAAAAAAAAGAACAAAGGAATTTTTAATAAAATCATAGATGCTTCGAACCTTCTAAAGTATGTGGGCAAAATTTCATTATCAGCAAGAAATTTTTCGCTTGAAATCTCATGCCTTTCCTAAAACACTCCGAAAAGGCAATTTTTTAATTTTAATTTTAATTATAACTCGGAATGCCTTAAAATTTTCCAGCCGAATTCTTTCCATTTATGATGGATTAGCATAAAGTTACTATAATGGTATTGTAGACAAGTTACATGCGTCTCTATAGAATTACTAGCTCCAAGCCTTCAATTGTCTGCTATTACGAAGACTCTCTTTGAAGAGTGTCTGAGAAGTTTGAGAAACCTCTCTTTGTAATAGAAGACTCTCTTCGTAATACAAGTCTCTCTTCGTAATAGAAGACTCCCTTCGTAACAGAAGACTCTCTTCGTAATAGCGGCTCACAATACACATTTTACACGTCCACGTGAACTTAGCTTTGCCAAGCACTTTAGTCACTTTATCATCATTAACTCCTCCAAAGATGGCTTCAGTTTCTTGAAATTCAAAAGGAATTCATGGATAGAAATTGTGAATAACCAGATTAAGTTTGTAGACTTTAGAGAGTCATCCACACCCTTAGTTATGATTTTTTCAAGGCAACATTTCCCATATGGTTTAAAAATGTTGGAGATTAATCCTTATATTGCTTAAAACGATTTATGCAACATTCTTCCTTTGCTTTTTCTAGAATAGCGTTCACCTTTCTGCAAACACATGCATACACCGCCGTATTGATTATCAACATCGAGAAAAATGAAAAATAAAAGACAACAGCGACTGTGATTTTTAATATTCTCTCTTGCCCATAAACAACACAAGCAGAAGCTTCTCCTATGATCTGCTTGTCATATCATCGGTTTTATCGAAATGAATTTGAAAAATGTAGTACAATTTTCGTTAAAGTTCATCTTATGTTTGAAGGTAGGAAATTTTCCACATCTACGAACTTCTAAATTTTAACATCTGAAGTGATTTAATGCGACTCATATACGCTCTGACATTTTGGTATGATAACTCAAAGCGATTTTTCAAAAAAAAAAAATGTTTAATTTACTTATACACTATAAACACAAGGTTTCCGATATAAATTAATTTATTATGAATTTTTTTTTTTTTTTTTCGAAAATTAACTGCTTTGAAGAAGAATGGATAAAAAATAAAAATTATCGCACTAACATTATACAACTTGACCCCTTTCTTTAATATTAAACGTCCGCAACTGCAATATTTATAAAACTTTTTAAATAACATACGGTAGGTAAGCAATTCTTACTTGAGTTTTTCACGTTTTGATAAAATAAAACAAAAATAAAAGTTGAGTTTTTGAAAAAAGCAAAAAACAATCAATGTATGTGCGCGTTGTGTCAAAACGATTTCATAATAGAGCGACTACCGGCGGTAATAATACTTGTTTTAAAGCCATGGTTTGTGAAATTCCATTCAATTTTTTTTTCTCTGTTCTTTTTTCTTTTTTAAGTTTTTATCACTTCTCTACACCTTGTATCACTTTAAACGTTTCGAAGTGTACTAAAACTTGAAAGAAACTGTAAATTCGCACTATACTGGAAATGTCGTTGATATGTCGACCTATCGGATGGTTCATTAGTATATGCAAAAAAAAATAAAAAAATAAAATAAAATACAAACAGAAAATAAAAAGGAAAAAAAACACAACAATAGGAGCAAACATAAAATATTTCTTTTTTTTTTTCTTGCTTGGCTTATCAAAAAACATCGCCACCACCAACAACTATCACACAAAATAATCGTCACTTAAACTTAGCAAAGCGATATGTATTCAAAGCTGTTATTATCTACACATTTAATTGTTGTTGCTTTTACTGATCTTCTTCTTCTTCTGCATCGTTTCTTTATAAATATTCCAAAGAGCATTTTTCTTTTTTTTTTCTTTTTTTTTTTTTCTTCTTTAAGATTTGCTCTCATTCAGCTGGAGTTCAACTTGCTTGTAATATTTTGTGATAAAAACGAAAATATAACTGTTTGATGATTGATTATAATAAATTTTTGTCACCTTCGATTTATGGTAATTACTAGTAGGGGTCGTTCTAATTCAATTTAAAATTCATTCGAATTTTCTACTATTCGTTTAATATCATATTTTATTTAGTACTGACATTGTCTTTTGATTTCCATGATCCCGTTGAAATGATTTAAAGCTTATCTTGTTAACCTATTATCTGATTATCTCTGTGGCATTGTTTACCAATCTTGGATAATTCATATGTTTGTAAATCAAACAAACAATACTTATATGTTGTGCTGCTTTACTAATTTAATTTAAAAATTGACTTTTTTTTCACTTTAATTTTTAGGTAATTTTTTTCTTGTGTTCATTATCATTTCAATGTATCTCGAGGCTAGAAGGATTATGTTCAAAATTTCGGTCAGCTTGAGCCGTAAATGTATTAACGTCTTATTCTTCATTTGTTGATAATATCGTTCTGATGTTTTCGGACATTTGTTGGAAAAATGTAGAGCGAATATTATTATTACCCATTCGTTCAAAATTTTGTCAGCTTGAGCCGCATATATAAATGTACTAACGTCTTATCCTTCATTTAGTGATAATATCGTTCTGATGTTTTCGGGCATTGGTTGAAAAATTCTTGAGTAAAATATTGAATATTATTACTTCTCATCCGTTCAAAACTTAAATTTTGCATGAAGCTTAGTAATTGTAAAGTTTTCTGATCTATAAACTTCCTTTTGTTGGACTCCGAATGCGACCCTGAAAATAGAAAGATATTCTCCCTTTCAAAACATCGTTCTTGCTTTGTACTATTTGATTTTCTAAACTGGTATTTATCGGGTCCGAAGGATTCACTTTTACAGCAAAATTAACAGAATTTATTTAATTAACCAATACTATCCTTTGCAAAGTGAAAATAATCTCGACTTGATTTTAGAATTAGTTTAACAGAAAAATCTAATTTTTATCATGGAGACCGCCCCAATGTTCATATGGTCGTCTGAGTCGAAGATATTAGTAGTTGATCCAAGACTCGATGCAAATTAAGACAAACCTGAATTAGTTTCCTCCGAGTCTCCCTCAGCATACCTACTTCGGGTATTTCCCTGAAGAAAAAGGATATTGTTTATATTGTCTCATGCTATGAAATAAAATAATCGTTCGTATTATTGTTAGAATTCTCAAAATTGCCGGATTAATAGCTGAAAGCGAAACAATATTCTTAATTGAATTATGAAGAGTTCTTGTGGGTCAGCTTTTAACCCAAGAAACCTGTCTTTTCTTAGCCACACTTAGAAGACTTAACCGCAATGTACACAAAGTCGGAGATAACGAAAGCGAAGCGATGACTTTGACTTGCTTTTCAAGGTTTCTCACATCAAATCAACTACAACACTTAGATCACAGTAAGTTCATTGAACTGTGAGTGTTTTATTCATCACATCATTGGTGGTTTGCGTAATGACATTATCTGTTAAATAATTGAGATGAATTTAATAGTTCTAACTTTCCATATACATATAAAAACACACAAAAATTTTAATCGTATCACAGTCATTAGAGTTGTTGTGAAATTTCTATATTAGTGTAAATAAAATAAATAAAAACATTATAGTCGGCCAAGTTCGAACATTAAGTACCATAGCTACCATAGCTGTAATTAATTTTTATTATTATTAATAATATTAACAACCAATTTTCATTATTAAATAATAAGTGATATATTAGTTATCCGCGATTTTTCGATACATGCTCTTTTCAATTGATTCCAAACTATCATATGATTGACCTTTAGTACCTCCGGTATTCCCTGACAGTTACTTGCCGGTTTTATTCTACCAAATGCAAAATTTCATCGACTTTTTCAGTAACTAGCTGACTAAAGCGAGATGTGTCTTTGACATCAACATTTCCGGGACGAAATCGAGCAAAGCACTCCTGGCTGGTTCGTTCACTCACACTTACCGCACACTTACAAATCTCTTTTCTTTTACCTTTCTTATGGTAAGAAAGCATCGCTTAGAGTCTGAACAACTATTTCACCTATTTTCATTTTTTACGCGAAGCCAGCATCACAAAATTATGTTCACAAAAAATGTAAATTGAAATGTCAATTTTGAAGCACATTTAAACCATTTCAGACAATCAGATGAACGTTACTAGATATACGAGCATCAATATCGTCTGTAATGGTAAAAAATCGAGGAGACTTTTTACATGACCCAGTGTCAAAAATTAGATATTTTTCGCAAATAAAGGTGTGCCTTCCATAACAAAGCTTATATGGGAGGTGATTCAAAAAACGGTCCCAAGCATTTCAAATTTTTAACACTTCCTTTACATACCAAAATAATTGCTTCTACCGATTTTGTTGTATAAAGACTAAGAACTTCAGAAAATGCGGTTCAAATTTTTCACATTTATTCTATGGATCAAAATTATTAGTTTCTACCGACTTTTGTTATATAAGTACTTTTTCAATTAGGGCATTATTAGGGGAGTGGTCGTAAAAATGGTCCGATGGAATTCATTTTCAATAAAGTCTTTGGATTCGTTGGTAAACTAAAATTCGTCAAAATATTTCAAAAACTGCGGCCTGCAGGGTGAACAGAGAAATACATGAACAGACATCAGACAGACAGACATCGGCCCAAAAAATAATTCTGATTTAATCGGTATAATAAAAGGTTGATCCATCCTAAGCCCTCCTGAGTATTACGTACATCCGGACAAACTGTTATACCTTGTACCACGAGTGATGTAGCGTATAATCACTCTAAACTTTTTTTTCAAAAAGGAACAATCTAAGTGAAATTTATTTACAAGCAATTTATATCTCAATGATTTACAAAGTACAACTAAAATTGAAAAATTTAATAAAACGAAAAAAACGACATAAAAATCAATTTGAAAAAACAAAGTTTTAAATTAAAGTCGCCAAGTGGCTTTTATAAGGTGGTTCGTATTACTCCCTAAAGCAGTAATAAATTTTATTTATTTTCTTTTTTTATCTTTTATGGCCAATAACATATTTATTTTTATATTTAATTATATTTAACTTTCTCTCTTCTTTTTTTCTAACACCGTTTTTAAACAATTTAATCTGTCAAAGTCTCCACCTGTGGGCGCGCATGCGCTTACAACACCGGAATAATTTGTAAGTTGAAAAAGATATCGATCCTTAGTGGATATAATTATAGTTCACAAATAAGCATAACCGCAAATACGAACAGAAAATTTCGACTCCTATCAAAAACATGTAAGAAAATTATATTCGGTTGTGCCGAATCTTTTACACCCACCAACTTTATTTTCAAAAATATGTCGAAAAAACTAAATTTCGATACACTATACTATTGAGTAGGCGTAGCAGATTTTTTTCCTTTCTACAGAAATTCCCTTTCATTATTTTGCAAATAGGCGTGTCCTTCGACCGATTTGGCACATTTTCTGTATCGTGTAATAACTGTCAATGCTTCTACCAAATACGATTCACTAATCTTAAATTTTCCGAAGGGCAAATTATTACAGCAAACACATGGATAGGCGGATGGATACGCCGAACTCGATTATGAATGTGATGCCTACCAAAATATTATACTTTTTATATGGTCTCTGAAGCTTTTCTCTTGGCGTAAGAAACGTTTTCTCGAGAAAAAATTAATTTCAATTGGGTGCGCATGGTCGATCCTTCGCCTTTTTCCACAGATGCTATAGAAGGACTAACGCAATATTTGTGGAAATTTCTATAGTTCTATCTGCTATCGCTTATAACTCGGTTTACATTTCACTGTGGGCGTGTTCTTTAACCCATTCCCATTTTCAAAACAAAGTTATGTGATACATGTGCGTTTTTTTTTGCGGACGTGCGGATAGACATACAGACGGACGAACGGACGGACGGACGGACAGACAAACAAACAAGCGGGCGGACGGACGGACGGACGGGTACGTCTAGAGGGATTCTAAAGTTGCTGCTGATGGAGAATATAAATCCTTTGTGAGGTATCTGAAGTTTTCTTCCGAGGGTTGCACACAGAATGACGAAATGAGTATACAAGCGCAATGGTAGGTATGATAATCTTTCTTTTATTTCGAGTTTTAATATTTACGACTTTTACGTATATGATAACGACTGCAGTTAAACTACATAATTTGCATCTTAACTGCTCTAACGGCATTAAGTTTTCCGTTTTCTTTGTGCTTATCAACATTATGTTATTTGACACATTTGTAATAATTTATGTTAAAATTAGAAATAAAATAAATGCAATATGTAAACATATGTGTAACTATTTCAATGTATACGTAGACACAGTATTTGTAAAACTTATTAACACATATTATCTGTCAATGAAGAGAAATTTTAAAATTCCCTTTCAACTATATTATTAAAACCAGAATGAAAGCGTCAGTGGAAATGATGTTTAATAATTAAATTATTAAGTAATAAATATGTCTACGAAATATTTGAAAGCAAATATGAAAGGTATGCGCGTCTTGTGACGCGTTACATCCATTATTAACGTTTCATAAGCATCACCATAGAAAACCTTTAGTTTCGAGAACAAAAAGTAATAAAAATTCATATGAAATTTCACTTCTTAGTTACTAATGTAAATTTATTAAAATTTTTGACCGCAATCCAATACGAAATCCTGTTAAGTTTTCCAGTTTTTCTTAAACTTAATCAATAAACATGTTTACAACATTATAGCATTCTATCTGATGTTTATTAGTCGCAAACAATTCCATAAAGAAGTAGAAGTAGGTCGGATGGATGGATGAACTGAAATTTGAATAGATTATTATGCTTATGAAAACTACATTTGTAAGTCTAATGCATATTTCCAAGTGTTATAAAAGTGGCAAAGAAAAAAAAGCACAAGCTTCTGTCTTGACTGATTCTTCAAATTCAAATAATAAAAGAATTTCAATCGCGTTAGAGCGTATATTACGCATGTACGATTGCGAATTAATAACGATATAAGAGAATCTTCTAGAATTTCTATTTATCTACGGAGAAGTTGTCCTGTGTGTGTCAGCCAACCTCCTGTCCCACTTTCCTATTCTTCTCTCAAAATAGTAGAATTTCTTTACTTGTTATTATGATTAAACTTGAATTTTTCTCACGTAAAAAAAAATGTACAATTTTAAATGGCATTTTAGCAACAACAACAATAATAACAATAATAACAAGTAAGGGAATGCCGAATCTTTTATACTCACCAAATTTATCTTAAAAAAAGGGGGAAAAAACTAAATTTTAATAGATAGGCGTGGCAGATTTTTTCCATTCGGTGGAAATTTTTATTTTGGCGTCTATGAGCACTAAGCAAAATAGCCAGAAAATAGACGTGTTTTCAACTTATTTTATACTATAGGCGTGGCCTGTGATCGATTTGGAAGTGCTTCAAATGTTGCTAGTAAATTTGAAACCAACATCTTCATTTTTGCGGCCAAGACAAAATTTACTGCAGACCTTGCAGAAATAGGCAATGAGAGAGACGGACAGACGGATACGTCTAGGTCGATTCCGAATTTCATGCTGATCACTTTATGTGGTTTCTGAAGCATTCTTCTTAGTGTTACAAACGTTTCCACGTTCAGTAAATTTCGAGTGGCCGTGGCTAATCCTTCGCATTTTTCCAAAAAAACAAAAGATTAGCCAGCGCAATATTTGTGGAAATTTTTTAGGTCTATCGACTATCGTTTATGATTTTTTATATTATATTTTATATGATTTTTTATTTCTAATTTTTGTTTTATTCCGGAAGCAGAGGCATTCTCAGCCGACGTTGCACTGTCATCATGTCCTTTGACCGATTTGGTCCATTGTCAATGCAGCCAGACAACTGACGTGGCCTTTGATCGATTTGGCTCATTTTGAAAGAACTGCCAATATTTCTGGCAAATTTGAAGCCGATATTTTCATTTTTGCCGCATGGAGAGTGATTACAATAGACATTATACACACGGGCAGACGTAGATGTTTAAATCGATTCTAAATTTGATGCTGACCAAAAAAATATATACTTTGTGTAACCTCGGCATTTTTTTCTCTAGGCATTACAAAGAAAATGAGAAACCGAATATACCTCTCACCTTCTGTAGTGGGTATAAAAAAGAGAAAATGCTTCTTCATATTTATCAATTCTTTTCATTTTCTCTTGTCCCTTTCGAAGTTATGCTGTGACATTTGATGTATTTATTTTTGCACTTGTCAAAGTCTATCGTTTAATCACGAACACGTTTCAAAGATTGTAAATTATGCAAAATTTTTTGTACTAGTTTAAGTCGATTCCCAATAACCATACATTTGTGATCAGAATGAATTTGTAATTCTCCTCAAATTATACATAATTTATTAAAAATTTTGCTTACATGCATTTTCATACATGCATTTCTCTAACTCTTTTATAGAAAAGGGATTTTCAAAGTTAAGCTTGGATTGATAGAAAATTGTTCAATATATAAACTTGATCCACTATAAAAATAGCATTTAAAATACCTAAGAATCTATATCGTAAACAATAATTTTGTGATTGGGATTATTTTTACGCTCATCTATATATATAAGGATCTCTGAAATATTTATAACGACTTTCGTGATTTTGTGTTTTACTAGTTGTCATCTAAATTTTTTGCTCATAAAGTTTCGCCTTTATGCATTCTTGTAAGCCCCAAGAATTGTAAATAATTCAGTCATATATTTTCCTGAAGCTATAGATCAATGTCTATCGTGATTGTAAGTTAAAATCAATCGCAATAAGTAAAATTATTATCATATGAAAATAGATTGTTACTTATTAGCATTAGCTTCACTGACGAATTCTCGGTTTATCTGTGGAACTTCCTTCTTATATTTATTTTGTATAATTTATGAGTCACTTTTTTTTCGCTTCTGGAATTTGATACTGATTTTTTTTTTTTTTTTGTTTTCATGAAAAAATTAAATTTCAACACTCGAGTATATCGTGTGAGCCTACCCGGTCCTTTCTCAACAAATGCAAAAATTTTTATAGATCTCCCTGCTTTGGTTTATAAATAATGAGCAAAAAATCCAAATATTTATTCTCTTAAAACTCAGCTTATTCTCAGCTTACTTTGTACTAAGTAGGCGTGTCCTTTGGCCCATCCAAATTACATGCAAGAACTTCCGAAACTTTTGCTAAAATTGAAGCCAATAGTTTGATTTTTTCTACTAGCCTTTAAGGCAACCTTTACACAGTCGTATAGACGGACAGACGGACACATGGTTCATAGATTCACTGCTTTTACTTACCTCCAAACTATGTGATAATCTATTTTTTACTTTGAGATTATATTGCTTATGTTAATAACACTTAACACTTTTGGAATCCTTTTGACCAATCGCGTTGACATTAAACTCTTGTAAATTTAAAATATTCAGTTTTCACATCCGATTCAAGATCTATTGGCGATGGCAATAAAGCTAATGTCAATTGTTTATTATTGGATTTTAATAAAGTTTTTCTTTTAGATAAATTTTTAAACATAAAATAAATTTGTAATTTTTTTAATTTTAAGGGAACTTTTTTAAGAGTATTTCTTGCGAAAGGTTGAAAAAATATCACTTTCATAACTACGCCCATCCAAATAGATTAATTGCTTTTTAATGAAAAGAAAAAATCAGCAAAAGTTTTAAATTTAAATGCTTTCTTTTAGTGAGATAATCACTTTTTTTTTTAAATTAATTTTTTTTTTTTTCTTAATTTCTTGTTTTGCTAAGCCTCACTCATGGCTTCATCATAACAAGAGTTTTCTATATATTTTTGAGCAAACATTAAACAGATTTTTGTCTCTATTGTTTTTATTTGATTTTTTTTTCTTTTTTCTAGTTTATTTTTTATATCAAATTTTTTTTATAAAAATTTAATGCAAAATTAAACAAAACTATTCAAATAGCAAGCGAAGTGTAACTGTAATTTAAAACTGAAGTCTTGATATGAACGAGGATTTTTTATGTCTTACTCTTTAGATGATCGTTTTTTCTGACTGAATTTTTATTAAGTCATCGAATGGCTTTTATAGATCTGTGAAGCTCTACTTAATTTCTATACGTTTAGCATGCATGCTCACTCATTCATATTCTCTTCGCCATACTAGTGTTGATGTATTTACGGCGAATTTGCAAATACATACAACAAGTTGATGGAAACATTTTGCCTCAAAACATACACAAACACGCGCATGCACGCACACGCACCCACACAGACAACAAACACAATTTGCTATCATTTATTTGCTGTTGTTTAGCATCAGTGCGCACCTCCGTTATAGTTATTGCGGTTTTTCAGAGACACTTTATGTGTTATCTTAACTTTTAT
Source organism: Glossina brevipalpis (assembly GCA_000671755.1). Lineage (NCBI taxonomy): Eukaryota > Metazoa > Arthropoda > Insecta > Diptera > Glossinidae > Glossina > Glossina brevipalpis. The sequence goes on along the minus strand of KK351169.1, from coordinate 148,934 downwards.
TTTATTTACATAACTTAGAAAACACACAAAATTATCTTAATAACATTATCGTATCCATTGTCAAAGGATTCCCGTATTAATTTTCATTTGTAATGCATTGTAACAACTCATTGGAAACACCATAGATATATAATTATTATTGATCAGTTCCCATCCGCCTGCTATTGATGCTTTCACTGTCGCAAACACATAAGAGACTATAGCCTGGACTCTTCATTTCTTGCTCATTTAATTTTCTACAAAATAACAAAATATATATAAAGTAACCATAAAAGGGACACACACACATTGACAATTTTCAAATTTTTTCTTATTTTATATATTCGCTGATACGATTGGGTGACCAAGATTCGTTTTAAGCCATTTATAAAAATTCTGACCCTTTTATTATTACAACAGTTAGGAATGCGTTCAGCCTATCAGACAAAGACAATACACAAATACAAGCAGTTGGATCTCGATAAGCTTTATGAAAAGCCTTATAGCTTATCGAAGATCGTTTCCAATTGTTTGAATTTTTTATGAATCTTTTGAAATAATTTTCTGTAAATAGTTATTGCAAACAACGCAGAGTTCTCGTTTACGAAACTGAGTATTCTAATCACTCTTTGTGTACTTTTGCTAATTATTGATACAATAACGCTATAAAGTATGTTAAGCGCAACGATTCTAACGACTGCAATCTAAAGCTAACCCTTAAGAGCGATAAAACACCAATAAATAATTTTGGAATTGCTTTTGAAGCTCACAAGAGGCCGTAATGAAGAAGTAGGCTTTGAAAAATTGAAACATCAGAGAACTCAAACAAATTTCGTGACATAACCGCAAAAATCCGAAAATTGGTTCGCTTCAGCATAGTATAGTGCCCAATAAAAAGAATGTAAGTTTGTCTTTCTATTAGAATGATATGCATTTCGTGAATTAAATTCAAAAACTGATAAGACCATGAAAAGCCCGACGAAGTTGACAAAGTAGTGCTGTTAGTAAAAGCTTCGAAAAAGATCCAAATTTATTCATTACACGGCGTGCACAGCTTTTGGGCCTCATAGCGTATTTTGGATTTGAATTCGCATCTCCGTCATTACAAAATTCAGTTAACAGAGGAACTGAACGCGAACGGACAAGCAGCGCGTAAAAGACACGCTGATTCGGTACTTGAACAGCAGCGTTTGGATAAAGATTTTTCGCATCGAATTTGCTTCAGTGAAGAGGCCCAATTTTCGTTTGACGGATATGCCAACAAGCAAAATTGCCACATCCGAGACATTGAAGATCCACTTTTACATCTCCAAAAAGTCACTACCTGATAAGGCATTTGGTCGGGAAGTGTAATAAAACCTTACCTTTTTTGAAAATGACAAGGCTAAAGCAAAACCGTTACTAACCTCAATCGATTATAAGCAGTATACTCTATTTTCACATTGTTGCGGGAGAAAGTTCGCGTACACACAGTTTCTTACCGTCTTGGTTTTTCTTTGTGGGGCTACGGAATGGATCAAGTTTACACCAACAATTCTGAAATTCTTGACAGACACCTGTTAAATTATGGCCGCGTTGATGCGGGCTATGTCCAAACAAATCACTTAAAACGACCTCAGATGTATCTAGTCCAATATTCCACAAATAATGGCAAGATTGTAACAATATATTGAAGGAAAATTTTGATCCAAATCTCAATCCGAAGAATACTTTATTTACATTTACTTTCGGAACCATAAATTGCATGACATTGTAAATTATGGTTAAATAAAAATAAGTCTCAATCTTGATGAACTGCTTAAGAAAGCAAGCGTTGTATAATCTAATAACTGATATGTAATAACTTAAAAAGTGTAGCACATATATGCAAGCTTCATTTGCCAACTTGATTAATTGGACTTTCTGAATTTTTTGTTAAATTCTCATAGCGAAAAACCTAACGGAATCCTAACTGTGTGTGCATTCAAAAGAAAATTTCTCTAATAATAAGTAGTAACAACAGCAGTCAAGCGGTAAATGAAAATATCTTCTTAACTATTAAATAATAAATAATTTATTTCAAAACCGAATTCATATTCTAATGTGAATTGTAATAAAAATTTATTTAAAACACTTCTTTAACAAAGCAATTAAAAACTAAATGTATATAAATATGAAAATGGTTTGTTGTTCTTATTAAACAAACGGTGTAAAGAATTGTATATAAACAATTGTATCACTTTTCTCTAATTTTTGCTTTATGGACTTAATCAATTTGTCAAGTGAAGCATTCATATCTAAGTTAACCTACTGTGTTTGCTTGATTTTGTAAAAATTGTCCACGACGAAATCCAAATTTCTATAATCTACAAACGTTGAGAATATCTACTTGATAAGGGTAAATACATCAGCGATTTGTTGTACCTGACCTGGTATAATAAACTGGGCTAAAAGATTTAACAAATTTTCGCTATCACAACATGCATTACTCATATACACAGATCGGTCGTTTGTGTCTTTCAATGTAAGACAGAAAACCGCACATTAATACATGTACACATACCTACATATATAGAGGTACTTTATACCTATGTATGTAGTCACCTCAAAATCTAAAAACTGATGCAAGTTTACATGATTTTCTACATTTAACTTTATCTTCAAAAAAAAAAAAAAAATAATGAATTAAAATTAAAATTATTTAGCATTGATCGGATTGAATTACAAACATTATTTAAACTTTATAAGGGTAAAATTATTGTTATACATCGAATAAAGCATAAAGTTGCTCATACAAGAAATGTGTGGTTTTTGAAAACATACTAAACATACTAACTTGGGTAAAAACTCTTAAGACTTCATTCTTTATAAATAAAAAAAAGTTCCGAAATTTTTCTTCTTCTTAAATCTTCAGATTCCAGAAAGGTTAGGCCTCTTTCAGGTTCAAGAAATTTCAAAACTTTGAAACCCGTTTTTTTTTTATTTATAATATTTTATTCTTACTTATATAAACTGAATGCTTAGGACTCACTAACGCTCTCTTTATTACTAAGTTTGACAAGCTTTTTATGAAATTCTAAACAAGATGACATTTTTCAACTTTTGTGGAAAAATTAACACACTTGGATTTAGGGTCAGTGTAAGGCTTTTAAATGAAAGTGTTAATTGCAAAAATTTCCATCGGTTAGTGACGCGTTTGTCGTTTATCACAAATAGATTTTCAAAGTCGTTTAGAGAATTGCCTAAGATAGTAATTAGCTTCTGGACTGAAAAAAGCTGAATTGTTTTCTATTGATTACGATTGTGTTTTTTTTTTGTTTGCTCTAATTGTGGTTTAGCAAAAAAGAAAATTTCGGTTTTGTTGAATTTTGTTACAATAATTTGAGCGATCTATGATACGCGCGTTTTGATTTTATTCATCATATTTCATAAAAATTATATTCATTTACTACCTTTACTTTACTCAACTAACAAATGTAAACACAAACAAGTAAACATTCGCTGAACATGATAACACCTCGTAATCACAATAATAACAAATAGTTTTATAAAGTAGATAAAAGGTCGAGAAAAAAAACATTTCCCATTTCCATCTCTATTATTTTAGATTATGATTGTTTGTTCTTTCATTTTATCATCGTTAAAGAAGAAACTGCGCCATTAAAATATTTACATAATTGAAGGTAAAGAGTTTTAACTTAAAGTTCATTTGCCTGTAGAAAGAATTAATATTTTTAGTTTTTAAATTAAAATTATTATTTTTCTTCTAATAATAATCACAATATAATAATCTTAGTTATCAGATATAAAAGTAAATCTTTATATTCCATTAGCTAAGTTGTTAAATAGTCATAGTAGTCGTAGTAGTAACTTATAAAAATGATAAGATCAAAAAAGTCTCTACATTTTCGTTCAATTAAATACAAATATAATGACATTGACTGTTTATATGGGCGCAATATTTTTTAGACTGTCGAAGACATTTACTTTTAGCTTGAGCGGTATATTAAATGCCGCAACAAACAAGAACCAAAAATTAGTTACAAGATTTATTATTATTTTATAGTGATATGTAATACACATCGGTCAATAATTTCCGGGACCAAGTAAAAATAATCTTTGTAACATAAGTCCTTCAAAAATGCTATAATCAGTCCAATGGTTCTCGAACATTTCAAAGTTTTTTTTTCATATAAATAGCGGCCGGTCAAGACGTTCAAGATATACATCAGTTCTCGCTAGGAATGATCCATATTCTTTTTGCTGGAGTAACCTTTAGAGATTTGTAAACATTTTTCTCTTTATATGGTCTCAATATTTTTTAGACAATCTAAGTTATTCACTTTTAATCTGAACGGTATATTAAATGCAGCAATAAAGAAGAACCAAAAACATTAAATGTAATTACAAGATTTTTTTATTTTTTAGTTAGGATATTTACAAGATTTATTATTATTTTATACAATTATGTATTGCATCGGTCAATAATTTTCAGGACCAAGTAAAAAATATTTTTGTAAGACGAGCCCGCCGAGTTCTCGAACATTTAAAAGTTTTTTTTTCTTACAGCACGACGTGTGGTCAAGACCATCAAGACATACTTCAGTTCCCAATATGATTGTGTCATTCGATCCAAATAGTTTGTGCCAGAGTAACGTTTAGAGATAATTCGTTGGTGAGGAAGGAAGGAGGTATATTTTTAGAACAGTGCGGGCATGCGAATTCGAATTTCCCTTTATGCTTTTTTTCCAATGGAACCATTAGTTAATGAAAAGATGCTTTCATGATTTTGTAAGTAAACACGATATTCATTTAGAAAACAGATTCCTTTTACACAAATTTTCGTACAAATAAGAAAATGCACTGCCTTTTAATATTTTTAAAATGGCAGCTATTGTTTGCAATTTCACTTTTCGATTATCGCGAATATTTTCTAAGATTTCTTTGGTTTTTTGTGAGTTAACCACCACATTTGGGTGTCCACGGCGTTTACTGTCCGTCGGCGTCGTCGCTTAAAAGCAGTAAATCATCGATACGTTATTGTTTCATTCATTTTTCGCAAATCAATATAACTTTTTACAAAAGCTAGAAAACTATTTGACCAAAAGTTATAAGCTGAATATATTCGTTCGAGACAATCAGGTGAGTATTGCCAGATACATAGGCTTCAACACCATCTAGCGGCAAAAAAGCGCGTAGACATTTTATAATATTTAAGTTTGCATTCCATAACTTTTTCAAAATTGTTGTCCTTTTTTTGGTAAAAATGGCTTATTATATAAAATATAATATTATATGTAATATATATAATAGATATAATGAAAAATATTTTATTAAAGGTTTTGTCCATTTCTAGTTTCTTTTGTCTATTTTGTCCATTTTTTCGATCTTTCGGACAGATTATGTACTCCATACCGAAAACGCACAAAACGAAGCAGAACTTAGTTTTAATAATCACGAAAATCGAGTGTTCGACTAAACTTTAAATAAGTCATTAAAACGAATGTTAACCAGAAAGAGTAATGATAAGTAATTATTTCTGCGCATAATGAAAGTAAGTATTCTATGTTAATAGTTCTAGTTCTTAAAGGTTCCATTAACCGATAAACAAACATAATGAAATGAAAGCCCCTCTGAACTTAAGTAAGATTCTGAAGAGTTGAGCACATGACGGGAACATTTTAAGCTCATAGTGGATGTAACACGTGTCGCTAAAAACTGCAGATATGAGGAACAATAAATTTGTAAAGTGTGAAGGTAATAATTAAATTTATTCAAAGACACACTACCAAGAAAGTAAAACACATATATACTGCATCAAATGGGCCGTACCGCATTTGATCGTTAAATCTAAATAGTAAATATAATAAATTTAAGATACTAAAAATTAAGAGTATAAGAAAAACACTTAAAATTACAACTTGGAACTTTTTGGAAAAATTTAAATATAAATAAATTAAATTTGTAGGCGTTAAGCAATTATATGTCTCATAAAAAAAAAAAACAAAACCTATTATAGTAGCTTGTAATATATAATCGCCTAATTTTTAAACTAAAATTTACAGTATCGCAAAAAATGATTTTTTATTCGTTACAATCTTAAATCGCACATTAGATACCTGAACATCCATTTCGTGGTCCGTATTTAGCAACCTTTAGTTCAGTAACCTTTGTAAAACAAAATTATTACGGAAGGAGTCATGTGTTTAGCGTAATATTTGCCATTTTATAATATGGATCACTTGATCATCGGTAAATGTGTAAGAATAATAAAAATGTACTGATTCCGTGGTAAGCATATTCCGCGCATTACGAGAAGGTTATGATCGACATAATCACCCACGTGGGGGCACTATGAGCGAAATTATGAACAGATTTGAAGACACTGATCTGTAGATGACCTTAAGGCCCACAAGATATCAAAACGCACGGTCGATCTAAAATATTGCTGAAAATAATGCAAATTTATGCATTAGACGGCGAGCATAGTATTTAGGCCTATCTTACGATTATGGCATATTTTAGATTTGGATTTACTTCTTCGTCTATACAAGATTCAGCTAACACAAGAAATGAAGCTGCCCAACAATGCAATGCGTAGAGGATGCACTGATTGGATACTCAAATAAGAGAGATCGGACGATGATTCTGCGCTTGGGGAGGGATTGGTTTTTTGTGTGATGTTTTGTTGAAAAATATATATCACAGAGACGGAGAGAGAGAGAGAGAGAGAAGTTTTTAAATGTTTTACTATATTATATATAATTCCCTAAGCAAACCCAAACACATGCACAATAATTTTTACTATAATATAACGCTAAACACACATAAGCATTCTAGTGCCTGGCTTTTACACACATATGCAGTACAAAACTTAGTAATTACCTTTTTTCCGTTTTTTCGCTCTCTTGCTCTTTGTTTGATTGTTTACGCTTTTCAAATGGATGCTTCTTTATTTTTGCGGTTTGCGGTTTTGTTGAAAATTGTTTAGTACACAAACGCTTCATCTTAATGTATACAGAGCTTTTGAAACGAATTATTTACATATACGGATAAAAAGCGCACAAATTATATTTTTGCTATAATTTATAAAAGCTTATTAACAGTTACTTCATCAGACACAAACAAGAGCTTTTGAGTAACAGCACTTTAAAATTATAGAAGCAGAGTGAAGGCATTGCCAAGGCAAAAAACTTTTAATTTACTTTGTTTCGAAAACCGTTATATAAATAACTGTTATATAAATGATGACGAAAAAAACTAAAACGAACTCAAATTTCTGTCTTTTTGCGGTATGCATACGTAAAGGCCAGGAGATTGTAGCACATTATATATTGAAGAGACATATGCGTGGGCGTGTTGATGCAACAGTTGAACAACTTCCGTGCGCATGTTTTTAGAATTATATGCATGCGCTGAATGTTTTTGTACAAATCATCTCCACATGAGATGCTTTGAAGTATTGTATAAGGCGCGTTAACACATATTTTAGAGGGGTGTTTCTCCGAAATATATTCCAGGTCTATACACTATTATATATTATTATTATTATCATTGTTAAATTTAATATGAATATGGCAGTGACAGTAACTCCAAAAAAGCTAAAGAACTAACACAGTTAATACATACAAAACAATCCTCTGCTCATTTTTTTATTCTGCGAATATGTTTCTCTTATGTAAAACTACCGTACTGTCCGATGGGAATTTAACGTCCTTAGTTAGATATCTAAATAATTAAGGGGATGTTTTTTACAGACATGGTTCGTCACAAACTAGGGAAAGTCCTTTTCCGTTCGCTTTAAGATAGCATGAGCGATCAAGTTCCTAACACTCACTCTACAAATGCATCTATCTAATATAAAGCTAAACTAATCGATCCAATCAAACCATCCATCCTTAAGATAGCAGAGATGTGCGGCAGGCGCTCCTGTGCACTTCTAACTTCTAATAAAATCACTTATCACTATTACCATCGGTAGGACGCTACTACTACCCTTACTCTATTACTCTGCTCATTTTCTGCTCAGTCTGAGGTTTTTTGCACATTTTATTATATAGATTTTTTTTACAAAGTGCGTAGAGAATAGGTAAAAAATATCTTGTCCTTGCATTGGCCACTACCACGTACATGTAATACACAATAAAGAGTAAAGAATAATTAAGTGTAAGGGATGCGGAGAAAATACGCGGACACGGTAGTTCTAGTATTAAGAAATTAAAGGCATTTTTTTATAAAAATTAGTTTTTAATGTTTGGAGTTGTTCTCTGCCCCTTTAATGGAAAAAATAATGTTTAGAAAAAAATGTTTATAAAAATATAATCCTTTTTTTTTTTTTGCTAAATATAAATGTCCTCCAAATTCAGACATTCACTTTCTTATGCAGTCTCTCATAATTGCAAACTTTACCTTCCGTTTTGAATGAAAAACAATTGAAATTTTAGGGTTGAATGTAAATAATAAAAAAATACGCACAATTATTTAAAATTTTAACAAAAAAAAATCAATGAAATAAAACAAAACAAGCAAGAAAATTGTACAAATCTGTTATTATCATGAATGCGTTGTATATTCCTTTCCTATGGTAGATAGATGTTAAAGAAATTCTTCTTCTTCTTCTTACAGTACTGTTTGATGTCTGTATTCTACTTTCAATTCGCTCGCAAAGTTTGCATTTATTTATGCTAAGTAAGAGCATGCACAAGTGTTTAGTGTTTAACTATTGCACTAACACATCCACACATTCCATATGTTTTAGTATTGCATACACTCAAGTATACGACTGTGACTGATGCCTGTTACTTTACGCACACATGTCTTATACGTTGGTTAGTTTACATTTTACGTCACGATTGCAATGGTGAGATTTTGTAGCAAAATGTTTTCTACAGAAATGCGCCGTCTTATTATGTATACAATTTTTGACTGTAGTTACTTAACATAAAGAAAACCATTTTAAAAGCTTTAAAAAGTAATGAACTTTTTAAATAAATGAAAGCGGGTTGGATTTTTTCTTACTAAGTACGCAAATGGGCCAGAAGCGAAAATATTTTATTTTTTCACACAACAAAAAATATAATAACAACTACTATATAAAGGAAGAAAACAATAAATAAATAAATTGCAAAACAAATATACCACTCATCGGCAATCGGTGGAACGAACTCTTATTCCTTGAAAGAAATCTAACATTTCTATGAGAGATTCATCCAAAGCGTTTCAGTTCAGCGCGTCATCTCCTGTGACGTTACAAGTCTTCCAAATTTGTCGTGTAATCCGAATATGGTCCTGATGCTTCCATTGCATTTACAATTATTTTAAGTTTGTCAGAGATTTTTTCCCCATCCTCAAAGCACTTCTGAAACAAAAGTTTGTGCTTTCATGGGTCTTTTAAGTTTTGGGAACAGGAATAAATCGCAGGGAAGCAAATGCGATGGATACGGTGGCTGAGACATGGCTACGGTGTTCAATTTTGGGAACAGGAGAAATTCGCAAAGGCCCAAACAAAACAAATTTGGTAACAAACTTCACCGCCCAAAACATCCAAACAAATTGCATGGCATGAGCTAACCAATATCCCGATATCATCAGAAACTTCTCTAATAACAATTCGACAGTTATCCATAACAATGTGCTTCACTGCTTCAACATTTTCATCAGTTGTTGACATGGCCAGGATTTTTTTTATTTTATTTAATTTCATCACAGTTGGCAGCGGGCTGGAGTAATTTTGCATCAAACTAAGTAGTCTACGTGTGAGATCAGACCTATGTTAGATTAAAAATTAAAAATCATGAATAAAAAAATGCCTTTATTTTTCGAAGAGGCATAATAAACATCTTCTCGATCTTCTATGCGGAGCTTGTATTACTTACAAACATTTTTTTTTGCCAAAGTAAACTAACTATACCCAGCTCGTAGGCCATGAAGGCTTTACAGTTACTTAATGAAATGAAATAAAATGAAAAATAAAGGAAAAATATCATCTTATGTTTTGGAGACACGTGTACCAACATCACAAAAAAAATTCGAAAATCGAAATTTTGAAAACTCATCTTTTTTTTTAAACTCACCTTCTTTCAAAACTAAGCAGATGCGACCAGTTGATGTGTTGTTTACGGAGACAGCTTGTCGCAGACAAAACGATATCGCATGAACGATAAAAAAAAGCGATCTAATAAAAATACATTTTCGTAAGCGATCCCTTACGGTAACTACTAAGCTTTCTATCTCTTTTTCTCTTTGTTGACCTTTAAGAGATTACAGCAAATTACTATTACTATTAAACATTGCATCAAACAAAATTCATCATCATTGCCAGCTCTTCTCCCACCCTACGGTACTTATGCAGAGGTACACAACAACCACAAAACATCTTAAGATAGACTCAAGTCTTTTGTTATTCGATTCGATTCAGAATCATTTTATGAATCAAATGCAAGCAAATGTACAGGATGATATTTTCAAAATATTTTAATAAAATTTAATATAAAGAAAAGTTTTAGCCATAAGTCAATCGCTATCGAAAATATATATTGGATCGGACAAATTTTTCAAGCCTCAATGTAAAATCCTATTTTAAAAAACTCATTATACAAGAAAATTTATTATTTTTCTATTTCGCATCAAAAACATGGAAAAAATAATATTTTGACATATTAAATGAGTCCGTAAAAATTTTGATGAGTCCATTCCATATAAATGCTCTTACAAGAAATTATTCTTTACAAAACTAAAACTTCCACTTCTGATCATTGGATAACTTGTTATCTAAAGAATGAATTTGTCTCTTCGGAATAACTCATTAATTCTTTCGTCCGAGTCCTGGCTCAATTTTCAATCGCGACTTCATGAACATCGATAAAGGGAAACACTCCTTTTCAAACTAAAGAAGGAAAATCACAATTCTATTTTATTAGTTCTTTAGTCATCACTTCAAATTAATTCGTTCCTAATATGATTATTCCAGTTTTTTAAACACTATAAAGAAAGACTCGTTTATGTTAGTCAGTGTCGACATTAGACTTAACCTATCGGTGCCTCCTTACAAATCCAGGATTATAACGGATAAGAAATCACAGCCACAGCCACAGCCAGTCTGTACTCCGTGATCGTCACCGAGCAAAAAGGGTAGTGGAAGTCCTCTTCTTTCTCCACTTGATCTTCAATCTGGTTACAGTGGGGCTTCCAATTAATCAAATTCTTCATCTCAACTGATTCCGAGTAATAATATCCCCACATCCCGAACTATTCATTTCATCTATAAGTTAGACTGTAATATACTGTAATACATATGTAATATTCCAACAGTAAGTTTATGTATATAACTTAATTTTAAAGGAATAAAAGAAAAATACAGCACGGAACGTGTGGTCCAAGATAAGCACAAGCCTTTGGCCCTCACAACTATGGGTCTATTCTTCGGTCCAGTCCCTATCAAAACTAGTTCTTATTCTGGCAATAAAGTTTCATTTTTGATGTTTTATGAAGAAATCAGCCGAAGAATTGTACTAAGTGTAGCGTATACGGTATTTAGCAGTCGATCTTGCGTGTTTCAACTTTTCTTGTTTACTTTTATTAAAAGTGAAACAGATTAAAACAAAAAACAAAACAACTAAAGGAACCTTTTCTTAATTAACAATTTGAATGAATGACGGACTGGACTGATTTAATAAACAAATTTTGCAAATGTTTTACTACAAATGCATAACATAGATATTTAATAACTGATACGTACACAACAGATCTGTGTGTCTATGTATTGGGTTCTCAATGCTATGAGAATATGAGTAAATAAAATACCATTACGTTACGATTGGGTCACATCGCGCATAGAGGTAAAAAGCAAACTATACACTCAGTCAGTTAACTAACCTATGCTGATCAGTTTACTTGTAGCAGTCATCGCATTAAGACGTTAAATTTAAAAAATTAATAAATTAATGAAAATAATATTAAAAAAATTTAAAAAAAAATACAAACAAACAAACAACTTAGTTAAGCAACATTTAAGGGTTAAAATAATAAAAAAAAACAAGGGATTAATTATTAAAAAATCTCATTAAACAAAATATAATAATCTTTCCTTTAATAATAAAAAGAAAAAAATAAAAATAAAAACCTGTTCAATTTTGTGGTGTATCAAAACATAAACAAAAAAGAAAAAAAAAAAAGAAAACTTAAGACAAAAAAAAATAACTTAAGAAATTTATTGACATTTACTGTTCAACCTCTTAACATTTAACGCACGTTTTGATGTGAGTTTAAAATTGCATTTGTATTCTGTTTGTTTACATTACCAAATCGACGTTGATGGTTCGAATCAGCTCTTTCATATGTAGGTGATAGCAGGTGAGGTTTCATAAAATTTTAGAGTCTATTACTTTGAAGTTTTCCCTGAAACTCTTTCCCAAACGAACAAGCATTCGCTGCATTTTGTGATTTTTTGTTTTTTTTTTAGATATCTTTCGAAAATTCATTTTATTGCCTAAAACTGGTATCTGATAAAAGAAATTTTAAAATAAAGATAAAAATAGAAAAGGTGTACTATGTTTGCCCTCGAAACTGAGGTCCAAAAAGTATAGCAATTCTCGAGTTTTAAATTTCAAATTAAGTAACAAATAATTTATTAAGATTTCTCAATACAATCAATTAATTGTTACGGCATAGAAAATCGATGAACGTACGAGCATTCGTGTGAGTCAGTGCATACACATCTGCTTCTCAGCAATTTTGCAAACAATTTCTGCAAATAATGTAAATGGAATGACTTTACAAAAAAATACTATAGCTAGAGCCATTTACGATCACTACTCTTAGATAGACAATTTGGAGCCTTCTAAAGTCATGACGCATACATAGGGTGTCTCAAACGGGGTCGAATTAAGTTCATATTGTCATATAAAAAGTGCAGTTGCCTCTAACGGTTTAACGTGGATTTCCGCCGTGAATGATTAGCCCCCAAGCTCCAGATAGGGACACGCTATGGAAGGTGTGACCCTCTCCCACCCTTTTGGAAGCGAGTCCCATCTAAAACGTCTGTCTTCCTATAGGTCAAGCACCCGGTTGCACTGCAACTCCACATTCGAGCGAGCAAACTAACTCTTCTCGCGATTTAGACTAACCAAAGCCACCATGAAACTCCCGTAATGGTCCGTTCTCGCTTTCAGGGCGAAATAAGTGTAGATGAGCATTTCGGGGGCTACTGACGCTCGTGACACCAGATATAAAGAAAGAATAATCAAATGAAGAAACCTACAATTCAAGAGCTTCTATTCAGGCGTGCAAGTCTTTTACCACCTGATTTGGTAGTGGGATACTGGTACTACAGACACAACTACAGTAAAGAGAGAGCCAGTCTTTAGTATGTGCATGTATATAATATTCTAAACGGCCGGAGTGAGGCCTATCCTACGGGAAGCGAGACCCTTGGAAAAGAGAGGAGGAAATAAAATGTAAAGTGTAGACTTCTATTATTATTTACGTATGCACCTGCTTTGAAGCTTAATCTCACGGCGTGTTTAAACACTGGACTATTTTCAGCAAACCATAGTCTACGCCCCTCGGGCTTTGTGGAGTAATCTCAATGGGCTTCTGTAATTCCCAAGGTACCAAAATAAACACGCACTGGGTACAGTTCAGAGTTTCCCTTTGGTCAGAGGATTATAAATCAAACTCAGTTTTCAACAACCACCTTGATAGTCCCGAAAGGAGCGCAACAGCGACCAGGCAACAAGGCATTCTCTAAATATATTGATGCAGTAAACATAGTACAAAGAGCTTCCTCATTTCCGCAACTGGTTCCTGACGATTTAATTGTTCACTTTAGGTTTTCTGTACATCAGGAAAGAGAACGCCTTCCCCCCCTCTATTTTTAACGATTATTGTGTACTTGAAAATACATCGGCATTATTAGCAAAGTTCCCAGTTTAACTACTATCTCAAGCAGTCATAGATAACTACTGCCTGCCCAGTGTTATTATGGCTTAAATAGCAGAGAATTATTGGGAAGAGAAGTCATCTAAAATAGAAGAAACTCCAGAGCTTTCCTCATACAATCCGAAAAATACCCGCTGCTGGGCTTCGTTGCTTGAAATCTTTAATCCTTTTTTAACCGATATAAAGTACAATCGAACATCTTTTGTATTTACTAAAACTGAACAGTATAGTTCATAATATCACGTAATCTAAGTCCTTTCAGTTCCGAGAAAGCGCTGAATATTGAAAAGACTTATTGTAGTCATCCGATGATTAATCCATTAAAGTGATTTTTGATTCAACTTTTTTAAAAATCAATGATAAACCCAGCAATAAGCCTTCACCACAAAGAGATCGAAGGAGTAATTATTAACGATAAATAGAGTTAAGGTAAATTTAATATAACATCCATAGCTTTTATTAATATATCCTTTTACACATTTAAGTTGTTTCATCAAAAGAACTTTTTGAAATCTTAATATGTATCCGTTAGAGTTACTTAATAGCCGAATACATTTACTTCGGATACCCTATAACATACGTATGTTTTGTGGAATTTCAATAATTTTAAGATAAATGGCAAAATTAACATACTCTCAACATCTCAATGCTAAACACAAACCACTCTTCATTTTTATGCTCATAAATGTGATTACCGGCTCTTAACAGAGATAATCTGAGTTACATGTGGAGTGTGTGTGTTCAGTGCAAGTAGCAAAATACAAAAATTTTTCGAATAATTCAAAATGCAAGAGTTTAGCAAAAATTTCATTTCCATTTAGGAATTTTACCTTTGCGAACGTAACGGAACTATATGTTCACTGCATTTAGATATTGTTCGCTCGAAATTTTGACTTCAATAATATTTGCCTTTTAGATACCAAACATAGCATGCGTTTAATTGTTTCCTCTCTTTTCAAAAATGTTGTAAATTTGTTTCTATTGTTTTCGATTCAACATTAAAAATTTTCCATAGAAAATCAAACTATTGTCTCTTTGATTTGACCCGCAATAAACTTCGTCATGCGTGCGCTTAGCAAATTTTTATATTTTTATAATTCTTAGCAAGACTAACATTTAAATTATCGATAAGAGAATTAATGGATAATTAAACTTAAGTCAACAATTTCATATATGCTTAGGTTGCGAACCCGATCAAACTGCAAACGGTTAGTTACTTGTTTATATTTTTTTTAAATTTGGTAACTTGTAGAACTGAAAACAAATCATAAATTAATAATAACTCAACAAAGTATATTTCGTGCTTAAGAGTGCGCACGACAATGCTACGTTCTAAGCACGAAATTCGAAAAAATGTATCAAAAACCACTTAAAGCTAATCAGTAAAAAAAAAATCATGCACACTCTACTAGAGAATTTTACTATGAAGTAATAGTTGAAATTTGAAATCTCACGATTAAGAATTAGCGTCACCTGAAACAGAAGCGCTTGAAAAAGAAGCGTTTGAAATTTTAAGCAACGGTTCTTCTAAGCACCTCTAAGTTCTTAATTAGTCTTAAAAGTTCACTCGAAAAATCGCGACATAAAGAATTCTACATCATCTGAAGGTTTCCGGATATCGTTCTTAACTAATTAATGAATCATTTAAGGCGATAAAAATGTTTTGCTTAACTACCTCTACAAAATTGTTCAATCTCTTGATTCTCAAGCTACTTTCTCGATCCTTGAATGATTGCAGTTTTCTAGATCGATTAGAAACCTTTTCTTATTAATACCACGTTTTTCTAACCGATGTATCGAAAGATCTCTTACGGTTCGTGTTGCCAGATATTCGAATGCGTTACCACTGAGTTTGAAAATCTTAGATCAGCCTCCTTGAAAACGTTCAAAAGAAAACTCACTGCACATCTAAACTCGTAATATAGACCTTGTCACTGTTACAAATTGATGATTATGGAGTTCTCAGAGCAAGACGATTATGTTGTTAGCCACCAAGCTGACTTGTATACTCGCTTATATTGTATAAATTCTCTTTTTTCATATGAATTGTTTCTACGTAAATAACTTATAGGCCTTTAGATTTTATAGTTACTTAAATTAAAAATGAAAAAAAAAATGGAAAACTCATTGTGCAACGCAGGCAGAAAACTTGTGCGAAATTATGCATATAAGGCTTGTATGCGTTTAAAATTTTGTTGATATTCTTTAAGACCATTTAAGGTATCGTACACATGCCTATAAAATGTCAACTCTCAACATGAACTCGTCAATGAGAAGCAAAATTCTTTGCTAAACTTCCCTTCCTATCGAAAATATTTTTGTGTAGATAACTGCTAACAAATAAGGAAACTGTATATGGCTGTGCCGAATCTTTTACACCCATCAACTTTATCATCAAAAATAGGCCAAAAAACACTTTTCGCTGCTTTTTAATATTGGGTAGTCTTAACAGATTTCTTCCATTTTTTGTAGTAGTTTGTGAGTAGTGAGCAAAACTCATCGAAACCGAAGATGTTTCTAGCTTATATTATACTGCAGACGTGCCCTTTGATCGACTTTGCTCATTTTCTATACCCAGGTATGTGCAATAACTTTCAATGCTTCTGCCAAATTTAATCCACAAATCTGAATTTTTATGAAGGAGAAAATGATTATTGCAGACATGCCACAAATAAAGTAACGGAGAGATAGACAGACGGACGGATAAGCCTAGGTGGATTCTGAACATGATACTGACTAAATGATTACATGCTTTATAGGGTCTTTGAAGCTTCTTTCTTAATGTAATAAACCTTTTCAC
>KK351169.1:88656-132228 GCA_000671755.1 Glossina brevipalpis | reverse complement strand
TCACAAAAAAAAATTTAATTTCAATACTGCCGTATATCGGGTGGGCGTGATCGATCCTCTCTCTTTTTGCACAAATACTATGGAATAGTTAGCGTAATATTTGTAGAAATATTTATAGATCTATACTATACAGTAATGAGCCAAAAAAACAATTTTCATTTTTGCTTTCGAAAACCGAGATTCTCGGTTTACATTTCAATGTGGGGGCACGTTTGATCCATTTTCAATGCCAACGTATTTGATAAAATTTCCCATGTTTTAGCCAAATGTCATTCAATTATCGATTATCAAATATCGATTATCGCAAAGATTACACAGATAAGCAGACAGATAGAGGGACAGATGGACGGACGAATACGTGTAGATTGATTCCGAATTTGATACTGATCAAGAAACTACACACTTTATGGAGTTTCTGAAACTTCTTTTATGATGTAACAAATGTTTTTACTAAAAAATTTACTTCCAATACTCTAATATATCGGTCGATCCTTTTCATTTTTGTACTGATACTAGAGGATCGATTTAGCCCATTTTTAATACAAACCTGCTAGCAAGAACTTCAAGTGTTTCGGCCAAATTTTAAGCCCGATATCTTCATTTTTGCATTCAGCGGAATGTTAACAGACAGACAAACAAGCAGACGGACAAGCTGGAGTCGATTCTCACCGTCGTAGGTGGGTATAAAAGGATGGGTAACGATGACTACCCATCACCAAGCATCATTTTGCCTATATAAGCTAGAAAGCTAGCTAGAGACACCACGCAACATATTGTGTACGTCTTAATTAGTGTGAAGATTCGATTTCATTTATCTTGTCCGTCTAATATCCATATTGTTTTTTTTTCTTTTTTTTTTTTGGTCATCACAAGGTCTTAGAAAGTGAAATAGAAAATTGAAAGTTGACCTGAATACATTTCATAAATTTTCAAATATTAATAAATGAAAATAAACATTCACACGCACACAACCTAAGAAAGTGAAAAGACTAAAAAAAAAATTAAAAGAAAAAAAATTATTTTCGTTAATGTGTTAACAAACTTTATGAGAAATTGAAAAATCTGAACCTTTACTATCAATGTCTCACACAATTAAAATTTGATAATCTAATGTGATGTTAATTTGTTTATCTAATTGGTTGCTTGGATACCATAACTTTCTTTCTTTTTTCCTATTTTTTTTTCTTCTCTAGAAGTCGTGATAAATTTAAATTTATTCAGTTAACCCTTTTATATAGTAAAAGTATGTAATAGATTTGAATAGATTTGAAAATTACATACATATATATGTTTGAGATTGGTCGTTTATAACAATTTTATTACATTTAATTATTAAAATTTAATTTGAATTGAATTTAAATTTCACTTCTGTCGAAAGTGTTTATTAGAGCAGCTGCTGTTGCGGTTTTACACTTCAATTCTTTGTTTATTCAAAGGTTGCTTAAGTTACCTGAAAGCTCACTTTTTACAAAGAATTGAATGCTGCTTTGTTTCTAACTTATAAATGTGAATATTTATAGCATTTATGTCATCGAATGTCTTAAATGTTTTAAATATTTGATTAAAAAACATTTCTTATCTTACAATAGAATTTAGGGTAAATCAACACTTTTCAATATAATCACCCGCTTACTCCGCTTTCAAAGGCATAATATTTATTTTTTCTTTTTTTTACTTTTTGACACACAAGTATTTAAATGCAACAATTATATGATAAGATATGCTAAGCAACTAAAAGCATTCCTTTATACGATAGCAACTAGAGAAACTATTGTCTTAAGACTAATGTGTTTAACTAGAAGAGTTTAGTAAACTTTTCTTGTTACCAAAAAAAAAAAAAAATTATTTTTGAATATTAAAATACTAAAGAGCTATTAAAACAAGTCATAAACCTTTTCTGAAAGCAGTTAATGCATTAATTAGATAACGAAGTTTATGCACCAAATTTCTTAATGACTGACTATTCACCGTACAAACTTGAGGAAGCTAGAATATGTCAGTAAGTGATATATGTTTATTGTAAAATGTACGTGACTTGATCAGAATTCGATTTTTATGTTTTTATATTAAAATAATACAAATACGAAAATGACGAATACGTTCACGTGTAAAATCCCCTCTTTTTGTATTCTTACCTGTGAATATTAAGCTTACATACCTTAATTAAATTTCTTAATTATTAGCTCTTAAGAATTTTAATAAATTTAATTACGTGCAGGTTTTTTTCGTTTTTTTTTTGTTATTCATACTATATAACAGTAATTCTGAAAATAGAAGAATAAACGAAATAATGAGTGGAACCAAAAAAAATAAAAAAATATACGCGAAATAATAAATATTAATAAAGTAACGAAATCACGCCGAAATATAAATTATTACATAATTTGCCTTTTCAATGGAAATAGATTTTTGATTTTCACATGAGTACACTAAGCAAGCGCGCGTCTATGTCTCAATGCAGTCTGTACGTCATTATATCTTTATTAAACAAAAAAAAAATAAATAAAAAATAAAAACAAATATAAAAACAAATATGTTACGGAAGATTGAAATCACATTAAATGTACAGTGGTTTAGAAGAAATTAAATTTTTAAAATTTGCAGAGTTTCTCTTATCTATCCATCGGTTAAGTTCACAGCATGACAATTAGATAACGCCGCTATTGGCAAATTCATATGATTTTTATGTATAATACCATCTTTTAGATGAAATTTTTTAAAAATTTCAAGACCATTAGTTTACAAGTTAGAGTCGGTTTGACCCAGACCTTCAAAATACGAATTATAGCGATATTCACTGGCTTTTGACAGTTGTTGTCTACTCGGCTTATTGCCGATTTGAGTCTAGAGTGTAGTGATGAATCCATGTTTTATCCATTAATACAAATCGCATAAAATATTTAATTTTATTTCGTTTAAGCAAATCGCATAAAAAATTTAATTTTATTTCGTTTAAGCAGGTCCAAAGGGGTCTCTCTTATCAACAATTTTTTTTTTTTTGGAAGAAATAAGCGAAACGTAGTATTCACTTCGAAAACAGCTTCCCGTGGACAAATATTGAAGTAAAATAATAAGTGCGTCTCCTTCTGATATCGTTAACGTGTCAGCTATCTCACGCAACTTCATTTTCCGCTTTACTGAAAAGATTTCGCCTACTTTTTGCATATTTTCTGGAGCAAGTGTCGTATTCCACGGCCACAGGAACGTCAAGAGCATTCATGTCTATAGAACCTAATTTAAAGTAAAAAAAAAACACCGATAAATTGTAGTTTTCAACGAACAACAGTTCCTTTAACAATTTCCAAGCCCAACCTTGATTTAAACATAATTTTTCCCCATTAAAAACGATGTTCTACCAACACAGGAACTTCAGGGAGGTCATCATCCAACCTTCTGGAAGAGATTGTATGGCCTTAATTTTTCTTTTTTTTTGCGCTCAATACCAATGGAAATTATAAAATGACACCAAAAGAGACACCAAAAATTAATATCACTTTGCAATTTGCATTAGTATTGAGTATAAGAAAAAAAAAAAATTAATACCACAATCTTTTCCAAAGTTGTACTTTAACGTGGAAGGTGACCGTCAAAAAATTACCTGATGACCCCCTTCGGTTTGTCATTGTATTGAAAATTGTAAAAATGGTGTCACTAAAACAGCTGTAACTTGTAAACTTATAGTCTGAATATCATGAAATGTTGAAATATTTCATTTAAATGGTAAATATAAGTGATGATCCAAGAATCATATGGACTCGCGAACAGGGATGACATTTACATGTCAAGCTGCGAACTTATTGATCAACCGATACATATGTATATAAGTTTGAACAAAAGCAGCAGAGAATTACAGAATTACGCGCTCTATTCTGTTTTATGATGAGTTCTATTGTTTTCTTTCTGTATTGGTAGCACTACGTGACTTCTCAGTTATATTTCTTTTCAACTATTCCACCTAATGGATACAACAAAGTCTAGAAAATGAAATGATTACCTTTTAAAAAAAAATTATATAAATTTTGGTTATTTTTAAACAAACCACGCAATATTCTTAGCCAGAGAAACTTTTTGCCTTCGAAAGCCCTGAATTTACATTTGTTTTAAACATGAAGTTTAATTAAAAATTTCTGTTTCATTTTCATTTGATGAAGTTCAACGATTAGATAAATCACAAGAAAAATACAATATTTCTTTTATCTTAGTTTTATTTCTAAAATAAATACAATTGGAAGTCAAATTAGGGCAGTTACCAAAATCTGATTTTCTATAATTGAATGCTTACTTACTGTCACGAATTACTATATCATAGGGAAGTAACATAAAAAACGAAGTAAGAAAACCATACACGAACTCTTGTGAATGTTTGATATTTACCGGCTCATTATATTAAATTGCCCCAACCGGTACTACACTACGGATTAGTATTCAATTGACTGGAATTCTAAGAAATTCTAATCCCCGTAACAAACCTGGTGTAACTTCACTTCTAAAATTCTAAAAACCTCTAAGCAGTACGGCGAAACCAATATATCCTAAGATAAACTTATCTTCCCTTAAGTAAATAATTTGATAACCCCATGTATCCTAGGGCTTGACTTATATAGCCAGAGAGTTTAATTTTGTATTCCATTTTCGAACTAATAGAGACATTATTTTTAGATTTGAACTCACTCTAAAATGAAATGATTATATTTTAAAAATTTGAGAATAAATTCGAGGTGGAAAGCGGATTTAGCCCCGTAAGATATCCCGTGAAGGACATTTGAATGATGTTATATATAAATAATGGCAAGATCCAAACAATATATATTTTTTTTTAAATTTTAAAACATTAATCAAAAATATATTTTATTTACGTTTACTACAAGCCTGCAAAATGATGATGACTCTGTATTTTCGTGATTTCAGCAGAAATCACGTAAAAAAGTCAAGATTTTGATATAAAAAATATTAACAAAAAACATGAAAAACAAAAATTTTACCTTCAATGAAATTAAGTTGAAAACCTTGGAATATATCTCAATGTTTTCGTGTCAAAAACCCGAAGCTATCCTGTCTCAATCATCATCTTATCCTTCTAATGGATAAACTCATTCATTACACGCAACGCAGCTAATTAATTTGTTGTTGTTGAAATACTTTATTACCGTATATAGATTTAAAGGCGTTAAAGTCTTTGTAGATACTATATATGGGTTTAAAGGCGTTAAAGTAAATGTGCTGACATACCTTTCTTACCTTTTTTTTATGAGTTTATTTTAAACGTTTATTAGACCCACTGTACACTGCTGCATACTATGCCATATTAAATGCTTCAATAATTTCTAGAGGCCACAAACTTAGTAACCATTACGTAAAATCTGTTGTGGGAGACACAATCAAGTCAACATATTTATGCCAAAGCATTATTCTCTGCATCAATGGATTCAAGTCTCAACTATAGTATAATGTATGTGACACAATAACTAGATATTATGCATAACATAATAAACCTGAAAGTCTAATAAAGCTGATGCAAAATGTATTTGAAAAAATTTGTTTTAAATATTTTTGTTTTTCATTTTACTGCAACATCTCCGCGACCGACAACATTTCCGAATGTTTTACACAATGTGAGTAACGAGAAAATAAAACAAAAATATTGAAATGCAAGGTTGTTGCTTTTTTGTGTTGTGTGTTGCCCCTTATCCATATTTAGTTTAGTGCTGGTTGTGATTTCCAGTTTTTGTTAATCGTTGCTATTGGATTTTATAACGCTTATGCGCTCTTATGCTGCTACAACTAATTGCCAATATTTTTAACATTACGTTACAGATCATGCTAGTGTGTCCTTGAAAAAATATTTCAACACTATTTCATATTGACGCTATTGGTATCGAAGGTACAGTTGACCAATTATGGAGTTTGGTCAAGGTGCCTATGTGAATTCCTCATATGCTATTTCCCGGACTGTTTCGACTGCTTCAATACCTGGTGAATATCGTGTAAGGGAAGAAGAACCAGGTGATGTGAAAAAAGTCCAAACATTGCAGAATGGAGATCCTATTAAAATTGGTATCTGGTCATCAACGCCCAGTTTGGATCAAAATGGAAACGTAAGTTAAACGACAATCCTCGTCGTACTAGTGTCGATGAAAATCTTTACTCCCTAATTTCAAGACGAGTAAGAGATACTAGGTTACTCAGAAACTCTGCTGTAGACTAAGACATTGCGGGCAGAGTTGTTAGCGAAAGTACAAATGTCTGTCTGTTGATGAGGTTACAGATCAAAATTCGGTAAAACAATCCGAGAAGTTTCGGTTCGGTAAACAAAGTAATCTACTCGTTCGAAGGCATTATGTAAACTTTTAATTCGACTTAGACTCGGCTGTCTGTCTTTCCGCTTTTTTCTTTAGTCATGAAAATTTTCACCATAAAACGTATCTAAAGTAGTAAAGTAGTAGATTAACTGTAAAAACAGGCCTAATCCATTTCACTAACACCCTTAGAACGATTAAAGAAGTTTAGAAAAAATTGGAACAATTCTAAAATAAATATTGTTATGAATGCTTGAAAAGTACAGCAAACAATGGTTTAAAATTTAATAAAAATCCTTAGTCGGTTACCTAAAAATTTGATTTCAATCGTCTTTACCTAAATTTAGTAAAAAAAACTTTTATAATTTTCCAAAACTCATCCCAAAGTACTTAATTTTCCTAATCTGATCTGAATCTGAAATTTTATTCCTTAACTATTTTTACTCGATAGAAGTACCTTTCAAATGATCTCGCTATTACCGATAACCATAAACTACCTAAACGTGACAACTGGAGCAATGATATTGAGTTTCTAATGTCCTGCATTGCTTTATCGGTGGGTCTAGGAAATGTATGGCGTTTCCCGTTCACAGCTTTGGATAATGGCGGAGGCGCCTTTGTGATACCTTACTTGATAGTTTTATTTCTGGTCGGTAAACCGGTCTACTATATGGAAATGTTATTGGGACAATTCTCAAGTAGAGGTTGCGTTAAAGTTTATGATTTTTCTCCTATAATGAGAGGTAAGAAAATAGATGTAAAAAAGAAAAGTGAATTTTTTCCAAAAATATTCTTCCTTTTAGGAGTCGGTTATGGCCAGGTTTTAGCCACTGGTATTGTAACTACTTATTACGCAACTTTAATGGCTTTAACTTTACGTTACTTTATTGATTCCTTTTATCCCTTATTACCTTGGAGTTATTGTCGTAAAGAATGGGGTGAACTCTGCATAGATTCCGACTTGAGTGACAAGCAACAATCTTCATCTTCGGTTGATGTTAAAACTACTTCGGCAGAATTTTATTTCATGTAAGTTTCTCAATAATTTATAATTTGAATTTTTTGTAATATGTTTTGAGTTATCTTCTTCTTCTAGTAACATTATATTGCGGGAAAAGTCGAATATAGATGACGGTATCGGTTATCCTAATTGGACTTTGGCTCTAACTTTGGCCATCTCGTGGCTAATCATAGCTTTAATATTGATTAAGGGTGTACGTAGTTCGGGTAAGGCTTCATATTTTCTGGCCGTTTTTCCTTATTGTATAATGTTGGTGTTATTGGCGCGTTCTTTAACATTACCGGGTGCTTTCGATGGGGTTTTATATTTCCTCAGACCTCAATGGAATAAATTACTGGATCCCAAGGTTAAATTCAAAAATAATTTCCAAATTAACTCAATTATAGAAAACAATTAAAAATATTTCCAGGTATGGTATGCAGCAGTAACCCAAGTATTTTTCTCTTTGGCTATATGTTTTGGTAACATAATCATGTATGCCTCCTATAATCGCTTTAATCATAACATTAAAAGGCAAGTTTCTTAGAAAGTTGATTTAAAAGAATAAATGAATTTTGCCTTATAAAAATAATTCTTTAAATTACAGAGATTGTACGATTATAACAACATTGGATACGTTTACCTCTTTGCTTTCGGGTATCATTATATTCGGTATATTGGGTAATTTGGCTCATGAATCGAAAACTAGCGACATTAAGAGTGTTGTTAAGGGTGGCCCTGGATTGGCATTTATTTCATATCCGGATGCTATTGCCAAATTTACATTCCTTCCGCAGGTTCGTCATAAAACAAAACAAAACTGTGAAGCTGTTTAATTATCTCCTCATGTGAAGATTTTTTCAGTTTTATTTTTTCTGATGTTATTCGTTTTGGGTATTGGCAGTAATGTGGGCATGGCCTCTTGCGTTATGACGGTAATCAAAGATCGTTTCATTCACACCAAACATTGGATTATAGTCGTTTGTATAGCTGTCACTTGCTATTGTCTGGGTTTATTGTATATAACACCGGGTGGACAGTTCATATTGAATTTGTTAGACTTTCATGGTGCTTCATTTGTGGCTTTAGTTTTAGCCATTTTTGAACTTTTAGCCGTAGGCTGGATTTATGGTAAGTATTAATCTTTGCCCTTTCAATTGTATCTCTACAATTTTCTTTTTTTATAGGAGTGAAGCGTTTATGCCAAGACATACATTTTATGTTAGGCATTCAAACTTCTTGGTATTATCGTCTTTGTTGGGGACTTATAACTCCTGCTTTAATGGCTGCTATACTTATCTACACATTAATTCAATATGAGCCTTTGCAATATAACGGTTATACTTATCAGAGCGGCTTATATAGTAAGTTCAAGAGATTTTTTAATAATTTTAATAACTACCAGCTATTTTACATATTTTTCTCAGTTTTCGCTTGGTGCATATCGGCATTTGGCATTGGGCAACTACTGTTTTGGGCTATATATGCTATCCTAAAAAGTCCTGGTGATTGTTGTTGGGATCGTGTGAAATCAGCTTTTAAACCTAAATGTGATTGGGGTCCTTTAGATAGCAATAATTTACAAATCTATAAATATCACATAAATGAATTGAAAATTGATGCTATGTTTCGTCGTAATGGTTTCTGGTATAGAATATATGATAACATATTCGGTTAATATATATTTAAGACTTTATTTTATATTCTAAGTGATTACATTAAGATTTTAATTGTAAATATAAGTTTTTTTTAAAGTTTTTCAATTAAAACTCGAATTGGTTTGAAAATTAGAGAAATTGTGTACATTTGTAATCTATCAACATCTCATGGTGTAATTGAAAGAGAACTTTTCTTAAAAATATTTAAAATTTTTCTTTTAGTGACAGATCTCAGAAAAGCGTTTTACGCAATGCAGACTTTGAAAAATTGAATCAATCAATAATCTGCGAAATACTACACCATTTCTGTATAATTATACATCAATAGCCTTAAATAGCTGATTTTAAATTAAAAAGAAAAAAACAATTTGTTTTTAACAAAAGCAAATGCTACAATGATATCTGATATAGATAGTAAGGTTTTATACTTTGAATATGTTTTTTAATAGAAACCTGAATGAGTTTTACTGACTAATGCGTGTAAAAATAAACAAATAACATTTTTCTTCTATATTAATTAATGCTAAACCATTTATTTATTTTTATTCTTATATAAAAAAGCTCAATAAGAATAAGGAAATAAAAAGCATTTCTCATGAATATCAATTAAAACATCTCTGTTTTTGTGAACACAAAACCTAAATTGAATTTTATAAAAAGTTTTCTTCATCGCTCAATCACTATGAGTTAAATGATAAAGATTCTTACAGTAAACCTAATTAAAATATTTTTGGCGATGATTGGGACATTTGACAGCGTTTTGTTTCACAAAGCTTTATGAGAAAAGTAAATAAAAAAAAACTAAAAAATGAGATTTGTTAAAGAATATATATAATATATAAGTATATATATTACTGAGTAAAATATATACTTATGCAAAACAGCCAATGCGTGTTTATTTACGTCTAAGAGTAAACAAATTTTATCCAAAAAAAGACAAAATCGTAGTAGCGAGTGTAGTTGCCTTTTGTATGGCAACATCCTATTGAATTGATTTATATGGCATCATCGCTTTTTCTTTAATTTAAGTAGTATTGTCAAGAAATTTGAAAAATTAATTAATTTATTAATGTAAAAATTAAATTAATTCTAAAATTAATATCGTTTCGTTATTTTGTTTCAGAATCTTTTGACCTATGAAATGAATAATCCCTATAAGTTGAGACCTATTTAATATACATTAGCTCGGTAATCATGTATTTAATTCAAAGTTTGGCAGCACTATAATTCTATGAAATTACTTCAGTCTTATTGAAAACTCAGTGAGAAAACTTTTTGATCGGAGAAAAATGAGTAAATAAATGAAAATAAGAATAATACAAATTTACAATAGGAATTTAACAAATTTTATTAGAAAACCATTTTTAAAACAACAATAAACTCGAAAAGTATACAATTAATTAGCTAACATAGGGAAGTATTGAAGAATACGAAGAAAGCATCTGCTCACTGCTACCTGATTAAAAGCGTGTCTTGCAATTCATTGAATTTGTTGTTTATGAACTGAAATTGGAAAAAAAATTCTAGTGTTATTGTCATTATGTGCTGCTGGTTATATATATTCATAAATGTAAATAGAAATTAATTTTATTTACGGTGCTATTCTGTATACTCATGATTGTGTTCCATGGTGCTTGAAATACCATAAAACAATATAAAAATAGCAATAATAATTAAATGAAATTTTTTTTTTTGCTTTCTAACGCATAAAAAAGTGAAAATTCGTACGGGCCACATATGAATAATGAATATTTTATAAGCACATCAAAAAAGAAAACTGGATTTTCCCTTAGTCAAACTGAAGAGACATCATTAAAGTGTCTCGTTGCATCATTGTGCAACATATACATTTGAAACAGCTAATCAAAACGACTATAAATAAAACCAGTTGCTTTGGCCTAGTAGAGTGTGTGGTGGTGGCATGGTAGCTGTTGGTCAATGTTGCGCATCGACGCCACCTTAAGGTCTGCTGGCTGGGTTCACCCACTTGCAAATTTCTTACCATAACAGCTGCCCCCAAAAAGAATAACTCAAGAAAACAGAAAACCAGTTTTGTTTTTGGCAATTAATTGAATTTAATATCTCGACTGCTCTCTCACTCATACAAATTTATTGAATGCGACAGCTGTCATAGGATCTTCCAATAGAAATTGTACGAGGTAAGTTCAACAAAAATATATTCTCTTTCTTTCTTTTCTTTTTTTTTTTTTTTTGAGATTTTTCTGTAACATCCTGTTCCCTTGAGAATGTATAATTTTTTCAGCGTTTATTAGCATCTCGTATAAACTCTCTTCTGTAAACATTATCATCTGTTCATTTTTAAAATGAAATAAACAATTGGAAGATTTCCACCCTCAACGATTTATGCACGTTATGTATCCTTTTCCGCGAAATCATTCAATGACCGGAAAGCAAATGTAAACGTTATTAATCTCATCTGTTTTTTTTTTTTGGACTTAATCAAAATTTTTGTAAAGGGTTTTTTAATAATATTTTTATTATATATATATGTATATATATATATATATATATAGCTGACAATGGAAGCGCTCCTTAGCATTATAAAAAGACTTTTCCTCCCTTATAATAAAACTAAAAAGAAGATTATCATACACATAGAATGAATAATTCAATAAATCCCTCAATAAGCTTTTAGTGTATTTTATAACAACACATAGTATGTTACTTTCATTTCTTTTACATATTCGACACAATATTTCTGTATCTATAACAACCTTATTTACTTAATTGCACGCCATCAACATTATTAACTTTATTATTAACAATTATTGCTTACTATTAGTAAGTGGGCATTTACGTACATATATATGTAACATATATATAATACGGATGTATTTTTAAAATAACATCATTACAATGTAGTAAATAACAATTAAAATATACTACGTTCACTTTGGGATGAATCTTAGGCACTTACCTGTTTTATGGAATTATATATTAAGAGTAAGCAAGCTTAGCGATCCTAATCTTTGCAGCAAACTTGTATAGTAACAGTATTTGTGAAAAGTAGTAAGTTATTTGTTGACTTTGGATCACGTCGAGTTCATATCTCCAGCTGTCACGGTTAATAAAGAATATATGTGGAAGTATTCAGTTTTCTATCTCCTTCTCTTTATGTTCCTTCGAATGGGTATTCTTCTTCAAAATATGAACTTTGGATAGGAGACTAAATATATTACTTCGATGGTGTATGAATGTTTTTTTATAATGCATATAAAGATTACTGTGGCAGGTGTTGTTACAGAAATATTCTTATCAAATAAAAAGGGTAAACAAATGAAAGACAAGTTTTCTCAACTAAATTTGAAAAGAAAGGTCCCAATTCAAATTCTAGTTTGGCCGCACTATAGCCTCTAAATTAACTATTTTTCCATAGTCGAAATATGCTGTAGTACCAAATTTCAAAAAAATTTTAAAAATACTTCTGGAAAACCGAATTTGAATTCACTTGGCTTATTTGAAAGCTATTTTCATACATTCACGTGATGTATGTGAATATCGTTGGAATTTTCTAGTTTGGCCGCACTAGAGACTCTAATATTGCTAATTTTGTTTGGTCGGCTATCGTTGATATATCGATATTCAAGCATTTATTGAAAAGAATTCACTAAAATAGCGGGTTCATTTCGTATATAATTTTAAAAGTTGTTTCATGCAGACGCACATGACGTTCACAAAAGTTTCCTAGGTATCTTAATTTGGACGGAGTGGGCTTCCAAATCCAACAATAGCTTAACGCTAATTGCTTTACATATCTATGTTAATGCTTTTACAGAGCTCTGTTAATGTTATTGGTAAATGTCTTTGCTAGTTAAATTCGAATTTATCTTCACACCCTTTTTTACCTAATCTAGTCTTTTTTAGGTATAAAATCATTGCCTTAAACTTCTCAAGGAATAGAAAAAGACAGTCTCGATTTACACCCAAGTTACATGTATAACCACTAACAGGTAGTGAACTAGAACGCCGGCATACGAGAAGTGATTTTTATTTATTATTATTTTTATTATAGTCTAGACTAACGAAATTAATTCTTATAATAGAGAGATGAGAACACTAGCAGCTTAGGCCATGAACTCGTTGGTATTCTTTCTTTTTATGAAAAATGTCTACCGCAATGAGATTTGAACCCACGTGTACTGATTTGCTAGAAGCGCTTTTTAACAGTTCAACCACAGTTGTGGCCCTGGAGTGGTTTTTAACCTATTATGTGTTAAGCTGGTTCTTCATTGAAGCAAAATCATCTCTGTCCATTAATATTTCTTCAATTGGAATTAATTACGCCGACTAATAAAATATCCAAAGTTTTTTTTTTTTTTTTTTTCTTAACACCTTAAGCATGATTTTTGCTAACGTCATCGAAGTTATTTTCTGCAGATTTCTATTAAATTATGTAATTTCGTAATTTAATCCTTTTATTTTAAAAAGCAATTATTTGCTTTTTTTATGGTAAACTATTGAATGGATTTTGGAAAGTTTCCGTGAAGAATCTTACAAAAAGAAAGAAGACGGACGGATGTAACGAAAAGTGTATACGAATAATAAGTGCTCGCTCTATTTGCCTGCAATAAATATATAATTTTTGACTAAAATCTTTGTTATTAATATCCAGCTTAAGTGCATTATATTTTTTTTGTGATCTTAAAGTTGTTATTGCAAATAAACCCTCATTGATTAAATTTTACGGTTCAAGTGCTGAAAATATAAAATTACATACTTCCTTTGGTTACGAAGTGTATCTTACATTCTTTTAACTATGAGTTCTCCAAGCACACTTGCAGACCAGCTGCATATATTTAAATTTCAACATCTGTTCATATTTTTCTTTCGTTACTGCATGTTTTTCCACATACGCTTGGTTATATTTTATGCATTTTTATATAATAATGACAAAAATAATATTTTTTTCTCATCTTCTTTCCATTTTACTACTGACTTGACTTCATATTTAATGAAATGATTATAAAAATATTTGCTCCACTGACGGTTTGAAAAAATTATTACTTTTTCCTTTGCTTTTCAACGACTTTTAGTCGTATTTATAGAAAGAGCGAAGAACCGTAACAATTTTGTTCGTTAAGGTTTTTTTTTATCTTTTAACATTTTTTTTTTTGTTTGTTAACGTAAGATGGTGATTCGACCTCTCAGCGGGATTGAACATTGCCTAAGCTAACGGCTGGTAAATTGTTATCGTCACCAGAGTACGATATATTGTATCTTGTGATAAAATTTAAAAAAAAAATTTTATGGAAATTATGGGATTCAATTGTAATATTTAACCTTCACTTGCAATACTGTTTGGACCATCATGCTTTTTTCACATCTTCAGCTCCTTTATGTATTAGGGATGAACAGGATTTCTCCATTTCAAATAACATTTCGTAACCATCTAAGGCCTGCCGTCCTAGACTTGTTTGACTTACTCATCTCTTATATTAACTTGTAATCATGATGTGTACAAGTACTGAATATACTGTTAACATGTAAAGGGTGTGAAAAGATCAACCTTTACTAGGACTCATCTTATATAGATGAACGAATCTGCGCAATAAGATGCCAGAACAAATAAATTGCGGACTTTACATTTACCAATGTAAGGACCAGAGCACCCGAGCACACAAGTATCAAATAAAATTTTTTGATTTTCTGGCAAATATCTTTTTTTTTTTTAATACTTACACTCAAAGAAGGATGCAAAGATAAATTCGAATTTAAATAGTGAAGACATTTATAAACTACACTAACAGAGCTGGTAAAAGTTTTTTACATAGCTGTGTTAAATAATTACCGTCAAGGTATGGTTGGATCGTAAGGCCCTTTTTCTACAAATTGAGATACCGAAGAACTGAACACCTTTTTTTTTATGGCAAATCGTTATACAGACGGCAATCGACCATTGACAAAGCAGAAAATTCCAACTGTGTCAACCTGTACCTTGTAACCGGTGTTCCATGGCGCTGTTATTGTAGTTGGTAAATGTCCTTGCTACTTAATTTTCAATTTATCTTTTACACCTTTCAAAAAAACCGGTTTTTTGACGTTTTTTTTTTTAGATGTAAGAAACGTAATAGAATCATAATATTTAATTATTGTTAAATTATTTATGGAAAATGTAAAAAAATAGCGACACCGGTAAAATTTCATTATAAAAAAAAAGCAAAAAATTCTTTTAGTCTATATTCTTATATTTAGTGGGTTGGGTTTTGAGTGATTGGCAAGTATTTGAATAAAAAATCCACTTTTATACCCACCACCGAAGACGAAGGGTATATTTCATTTTGTCATTTAGTTTGTAATTACCAAAAGGAAACTTCGGGAACCCTACAAAGTATATATATTTTTGATCAGCATCAAAATTTAGAATCGATTTAAGCATGTCCGTAGAAACACTCGCTCTGTTTCGAAACGCTCTCAGTCCAATATCTACTTAGTGGCCGTTTCACTGAAGCTACATTAGCAAATTTTTTTTTAAAGGCTGTCAAATAATCTCTAAAGACATCTGTTAGTATGTCAGAGAAGTTAGAAATCCATAGACAAGAAACTATGCTGTTACTTCCCAGCAGCCAAGGGTTCATTTCATGTTAGCGCTTTTTTTAGAGCGAAAAATTTGTTATGGATAATTGGTTCTGTTTCTACAAGTTTTAAAAGATTAGAAGCATCTACTAAGCAAAAATTTAATTTTCTAAAAATATTACAGTGGTTTTCCCCCTGATCTGCATCTTTTTTCTACTTCTTAAACCATTTGCTAATAAAAGCTTTTTCGAAAGGCCAAATTGGTCAACTGTGTTATAATATTCTTCAAAAAAAAAAAAAAAACACCTTTATATAATCATCATCACACTTCATAAATTTTATTTTTTTTAATTTCCTATATATGGAACTACTTTTCCGTTTCGAAATATTATTCATTTTACATTTATAGTGGAGTGGGATCGATTGATTGGTTTACGAGAACATTTACATACCTTTGTGATTAGAGTAAAATAAATAACAATATCTATCTTACAATAAAGTATATCATCCTCCTCCGTTTTTCTAATTCACTCTTAGACATTAAAAGGTTCTCAAAATATTCCAAAAATGATGTACGTTTTCAAACAATACTGAAATTAGATTCTCCAATATATGCTACATGTTGTGTGTTGTTTAATTTTGTGTCTCTCATAAGAAATTATATCGTATTATGAATCTGAGGCATCCTTCATATGAATAGCCTTGCAGACGACGTTTATTCTCTTTTTCTATTATTTTATATGTAACAATACTCTCCAAAAATGTAATACAAGTTATTTTAATCATCTAAAGGGTTTGTTGAGCTATGAAAATATAATTATGTGTTATAAGTTTGCATATATAACAGGTGGTCTGAAAAGTTTATAGGCTGACACATAGATGGCGCTATTAGTATTAAATCCATGTGATTTTTAATTAGCCGTAACCTTCAAAAGACACGTGTTTAAATTTGACAGCTATTGCACTATTAGTATGTGATTTATAGCATTTTTAGTGAAGCAACTTTTGTTAGTTTGAAAAAATGGATCAAAAGGAACTTCGTGTGTTAATAAAGCATTGCTTTTTGGTGAAAAAAAATACCATTCAAGTCAAGGCTTGGCTTGATAAACATTATTCGGTCTTTGCGCCAGGAAAATCAACCGTAGAGAAGTGTTTTGCTAAATTTAAACGAGGCGAAATGAGCACCGAAGACGATGCACGCAGCGCTATTAACGACGAAAACATCAAAAAAGTCCACAAAATAATTTCGCATAACCGTATAGAGAAGTTGATTCAGATAGCTGAGACCCTCAAGATATCAAAGGAACGTGTTGGACATATCGTGAATGAATGTTTGGATATGCAAAAGCTCTGTTCAAATCAAAGAGCTCTATTCACAATCGACCAAAAACAACAATGAATTGATGATTCTAAGCAGTGTTTGGAACTGTTCAACCGTACTAAAGCCGAATTTTTGAGTCGATATATGACAATAGATGAAACATGGTTTCATCATTTCATATTGGAGTCCCATCGACAGTCAGTCGAGTGGACTGAAAGCCGATTTTGAGACTAAAGACAAATCGTGCTATAAAAATGGTAGCGAAAAAATTTTCCGCTATGGTCGTTGTATCGCCCTCGAAGGCAACTATATTGAATAATAAAATCAAATTTTATCAAAAAAGAATTTTTCTATATTAGCCTGCGAACTTTTCAGCCCACATACATATAAATATATAATATGTATGTATATATGTATATATATTTGATAGTTTTAACTATATTTGGAATTTTTTTTCTTTTTGCTTAAATATAAACCATATTTTTTCTTATTCTTAAATTTAATTTAGAATTTTTATGATTCTGCTGTATACGTTTTTAAGTTACGATATTAAAATGTAGAGTTTTTGAAATTTGCTTTTTACTTAAAGATTTCTTAAGCAGAAATTTTCGATTTATAATTTATGCGTTTACTAATAAAGAAAAAGACTTGTTACATATATGGGAATATCAAAACAAAATTTATAATACGAGCGAGTAGACAACAAATAAGTTCTAAACGCATAATAAAAACTTATATAAGATCATTATTAAAATATTAAGAAATTTTATGGATTTTTTCATAGCTATACTAATATATGGCCTTTCAATAAATATACACACACGCACAAAAACAAATATATAGAAATGTTATTATAAACTGAATGCAAAACAAAATTCTACGCAAAAGATTTATATGAAAAAAAAAAACAAAAAAAAACAAGGAAATTATAATCGAAACTTTTATCTTAAAATATCTATGTTTTATCGAACAAAAAATTTAAGTTTCGATAATCTATAATATTGAATAGGCGTGGCATTTCCCATTTTTATAAAGTAGGGTGGAAATTTTTATTGTATAGTTTATGAATAGTTGGCAAAACACCCAGAAACAGAAGTGTTTTCAATTTATTTTATACGGCAGATGTGTCCTTTGACTGGTTAGGCCCATTTTCAATACAGGGTGTGAAGTTATATTTAAATATAACCAGCACAGTCACAAACCAAAACTGTTAACAGAGGTCTGTTAAGCGATTAACAGAATCCTGTTAACTAAAGCCTTGGAAAGATTTATATCAAATATAGTTAAAAAGGAACTATTTTTGGAACTTTTTTGAATGAATATGATGAACAAAACATCAATTTTTGTTAATTGGGTAAAATTTGATATAAAAAAAAAAATTTTTTCTGCTATGTCATATATGACATTCAAAAAGCCGAAGTTTAATTATCCGTTGTGGGCAACCCAAGTACTGCGACAAAACGAAATTCATTTTGCGTGATTCCTTGATGAATACCCTTTCCAACGAAGTATAGTACATATCAAGTTGCTTTCGGAAAAAAATTTTTATTGGACTTTGAAAATTACTCTGTATAGGGCAAAACAAGAGCAATATTTGGGAGGCGACTGTGGCCAAACCAAGTGCTGCGAAAAAAAACTTGTTTTTCGTGAATAATACCCTTTCGAACGATGTATAGCTTATATTAAGTTGTTTTCGGAAAAAAATTTTATTGGACTTTGAAAATTACTCTGTATAGGGCAAAACAAGAGCAATATTTGCGAGGCCGCTGTGGCCAAACCAAGTGCTGCGAAAAAACGGAACTAGTACCGGGTGATTCTTTGATGAATATCCTTTCCAATGATATTTGTATTTATGTTTAAATACAGGGCCATATCCATATTTAAGTACATATTTAAATATGACAGGCACCTTGCGAACATTACTCTGTTATGAGTAAGAATGCATATTATGCTAAATAGAGGATTCTGTTAGTCACTTAACAGGCCTCTGTTATCAGTTTGCGTTTATGACTTTGCTAGTTATATTTAAATATAACTTCACATCCTTCATAAACCTTACTTCCTCCTTCTCCCCTAATTTACCTACAATGCCCCCCGATGCCTGGTAAAGATTTATTTGTATAGAACGCTTCCTAAGTAGCTGATCAAATAAAATATGGTTTTTTCTTCCTTAAATTAATATTTCCTTTGCTCAAAAACGTTCGATTTCGTGTTCTACTATCGATACAAATTTCTTTTTAATTTTATATGGAATCTCGAAAAGCTTTCACGATTAGACTATAAATTTATTATGAATACATATTTACATATACGATAAAATAATATTGAAAAATGAACCACAATTTCTTTAAAGTCTAATGCAAAAAAAAAATGCAATAAAAAATAAACAAAGAGTTTTTTAACACACACGATAGAAATTAAATCTATCCAAAGTGCAAAAGAATTCACTGATGTTGTGTGTGCTTGAAATATGGTTTGCACACACATTTCAAACGTCATTCTACAAATCGATTGCTAACTAAGTATGTTTGTAGATTGTATTACGACCTTTGACAACTTAAACATTTTTTTTCTTACAAATGCAACTAGAGCTCACGTATTTATGGCGAAATCAATGAAAGTAAATAAAATAATATTTCTTCTATTTATGTCATTCTTGTACAAAGCAGACATTTATTGGTATTCGATTTCAAAAGTTTTTATTCTGTTAGCTGTAGTAAAGTTAACTGAGGCATAATTGGAACAACAAAAGTGATCATTAAATAAAAATGAACAACAGAAGCGGGACTACGCATTCATATTCATGCACAGATGATCGTAGTTACTTATTATAACATTATACGAATGAATAACTCTCAACCAGTCAACGCAGATATTAGAAAAGCTAAAATCAATCATAAACACGTTGTTAAAAGTTCCCCTCTATTCTCGAAAAAAAACAAATACACTTAAGGGATAATATAATATTTTGTGTCCACTAAAAATGAGTATTTTTTCAAAACATATTTAAAAATAAAAATATGAAAACAATTATTAATATTCTTTCATTAATTTTGTGGTCTCAGCAACATATATAAAGGAGAACTATGGTCCAGAGCGTCATAAGTTTTACGTAATATTTGACATTTTACAATATTAAACGCTTAACAACCGCTGAACGTATTAAAACAGTACAAATTTACCATAACAATTCTGATTCTGTAATACGTACGTTTCGCGGCCTATGAGCAGATTAGGGACAGCTTGATCGTCTATCTGACTGCACTATAATTGGGAAGAAATTTAAAGAAATTGAATCTCTAACAGATTTGTTAAAGCCACATCTTATCCACCTTCTGGTGATGTAAATTGGACACCCAGACCGTGCAATGTCTCATCACTGGCCTTTTTTGTGGGATTACAGAGAAAGATCGAGTTCATACGAACAATCTTCAAATACTTAACAAATCATCGAAAATTATTCTAAAAGTGTCCAGTCTTGTTAGACGTCCCGCGGAGGAAATTTGAATGCTATTTGAATTCCAGAAACAATAGCAAGATCCAGAAAATATACTAAAAAAGAAATTTGATCCAAATGTCTTTCAGAAATGTATGCTGTTTGCGATTACTTCCGGAACCACCTTTATTGCAATTTTTACATAAGAAAGTTAAAGTCTTAATTTAATTTAATTTTAATTTAATTAATAATTTGTTATAAAGTATTAATCCATATCCAGTTCAATACTGTAAGAAATCCCTTGGAAGGTACTGGAATGATATCGTATTCCGCCTCTAATGGCAAGTTCCAAACAATATATTGAAAAAAGATTTCATTCAAATCTCAATTAGAAATGTTTGTTGCTTATGTTCACTTCTGGAAATATGAAATGAATAACCATTTATTTGTGGGTTTCCACATAATAAAGTTATAGTTTTAAAATCGATTTGTCATAAAGTATTAATCGAATCGAATTTTGTACATTAAGCGAAACATTTTGTGCGATCAAACGAATCTATCACTTTAAAGCTGAATAATCGCAACGAAATCGTTCTTTATCTAGGAAAACGAAAGCCACACATACGTATTTCAAGTTTTTAATTAAAAAATTCTTAATTATAAGTAAACTTAGATCTAAATGGAAATTATCTGGTACATTATAGCATAACTAATATCTGGTGTTCTTCTTTTGCCTATCTTAAAACAAGACTTGAAATCTTCTATTCACTAACATAATCAACATAATCAACGAAACTCAGATAACTGAAAACATTCACATTTGAAAAGTAATTTAAATTCATTTCAATTTTTATTATCTATTGATAATTACTTAAATGAGAGGCAAATTTGTGCTAAATAGCATCACAAAAATATCTAAAGAGAAAAGGTTGAGGAATGCCACCTAAATTCCTCTTGTAAAAGGAGTTACTTGCACAATGCTGTTAAAAAAATGAATGATGAGAACAGGAAAAGTTTTCTTAATTTGTTATATATTATAGTACTTGTGTTATTAGGTATATTAAGTTTTTGTAGATGCTTGTAACCGCCAGAAGAGCTTAAAATAGAGCCATCTTTTATTACATTGATCGCTTTATAATCATTTTCTAAATCGATTTAGGCTTGTTTGTCTGTCTTTCTAATGTCTGTCCATGTTTTTGTAATCAACCAACAGGTCGCAATTTTTGGGATATTTTGGTCAAAATTTTGTATACTGACTAAGAGGTAAATGTTTGCAACCAATCCGCATATAAGGATCCACTTTGAAAAAAATTTTTAATACACAAATTGCATGTTTTACTTTTTTTCAAAAAGAATCGATAAAAACTAGAATTTTGATGTAGAACATACCTGCGAAAATTTTGGATCGTATTGGATGGACCTCTTTTTGGAAGCCCATTCCATATAAGAGTTCTTCTGAAAAGTAAGCATTTAGGTGGTAAAAAAAGCCCAACTTTTAATATTTCATGATGAAGAAGACTCTCCAAATTTCCATTATGTAAATCTATTCTTTGGAAAGATTCTCATGAAAAGTAAGTAACAAAAGGATTTAATCTTTAATATTTCATCAAAAAGACAGGTTTCTAGTAGTAATTTGGCAATAAAAGGGGCTGCATCGTATTTGGATCACGTAGGTCTATTTCTTAGAATTACTTCACATAAATATTGTCAGAAAAAGTAAGACTTCATATGGGGAAAAGGTCTAACTTTTAATATTTTAAGACGTAAATGAGTCCATAATAATGATAACTTGAGCTAAGACTTAACTGTACCAAATTTGAACCACTTACATACAATACATTTTGAGCAGTCCATCACAGTCTACAACAGGTTTCTCATGAAAAGTAAGTCTTTATATGGCAACAAAGTCTAATTTTTAGTACTTTATGGCGGAAATAATTTGACAGAAAAATTAAATTTGCTTAATTTGAACCACGTTAGTTCAGTTAGTTTTGGTCCCTACTCCCTATAAAGATTGCTTAACAATGCATGCCATTACATGAAGAGAAACTATAACTATATGGCATTTTTTTTACGAAAGTAAATGAGAAATTGTATATTAGAGTTTGCCCGCGACTATAATATTTTAACTTGAATTAATTAAATTTAATGCTCTTTTGAATAATTTAAAGAATCTACAAGAACTTAATTACTAAAGAATATAATTTTTATTACATTTAATGCAATCGTTTCACTTTCAAGTGATATAAAACTTGCTGAGAAAACAAACTAACTAACTAACTGCCAGTAATATAATGCATACATACATACATATATCCATACATATATCCATACATATATACATACATACATACATACATATATCCATACATACATACATATATACATACATACATACATACATACATACATACATACATACATACATACATACAATACTTATGAAATTTCTCTTACGTATGTGCTCGATCATTGTGTTTTCTGTATATGTGTTTGATCAAATTTTAAATGCACGCCACTACACGTCAGCCAACAACGAAATCAACCGACTGTAGTAAAGTGCAGTTTCTTTAATGGGAATAGTGAAGACACATTATATTCCGTAAGTAAATCTATCTGTGTACACATTGTACCACATGTACATATATACGAGTGTTGATGTATGATGACATTGCTCCGCTTTGCGTTTAGAACACGCCGCTGAAATAATAAAACAATAATACGCATATACTCGCTGGAAACCCACAGAGAAATCAAAAACTTCATCAAGTGGAAATTTCAAGAGAAAAGAAAAATTTTTTTAAGTACACAAGCAAAAATATATTTATAAATTATTGCCAAGTTTTTCCATGGAAATATGCACTGAACTCGGTATGCATTGGTATTCCTTAAGTGTTATTTTGTTACAAAGCAAACTAAGAATACATGTGACTGTGTGTTGTCTCTAAGATATTAAGTCCAAATAAAATTTCCTCAGAAGCCAACAATTTCACATAAGATTTGTTTGATGTTATTTGCAAAAATATAAAAATATATATATATATATATATATATATATATATATATATATATTAAGTCTGGTGCCTTTCTTATACTCATTATCAGTTCACCATCAGTAGCATTATTTGCTATCAAATGTTAAACAAAAAACTTAAATTTATTACGAAACGTTATGATATATCAGTTGGTTCAGTTAGTTGGTTAACGTATACGAAATAGAAAAACACAGAAAAATGAACATAAAAATGAACATAAAAAACTAATAGATGGGAAGTCTTTTCTATAAACCATAATAAGAAGAAGAATTATAACTCCTCGCAAATTTAGCATGTAAAAACTATAAAATAATTTCTTGTTCCTCTTTGATCTTAATATCCTTATATTCTCTGGCACTTTTTCTTTTCATTTTTTACTTACTTAACCTAAAATAGTTTCTAGTTTACTTTATGATACAGATATTATCCTTTAGTTATCGTTTTCAACTAAATTTCAATAACAGTTTCAATTATATTATTATTGACGACCGTGTACGCTTATATGGTCCGCGGAAAATCAAATCTTGACCAACCATAACAAAAAAGTCTTGTTATGGTTCGTTGATATTATATTTTTTCT
This sequence comes from Glossina brevipalpis, assembly GCA_000671755.1. Classification (NCBI taxonomy): domain Eukaryota; kingdom Metazoa; phylum Arthropoda; class Insecta; order Diptera; family Glossinidae; genus Glossina; species Glossina brevipalpis. Next base: position 108,368 of record KK351169.1, on the reverse strand, counting down.
TTTTTTCTTCTACATTATTATCGTTGTTCTTACATATGTTTTTAAATCCGAGCAATATACACAATAATAAATAAGATAAATAAATAGATGTAATAAGAATTCCGAATAATGTTTACTTTCCTTGTGCTCTGATAAATGTTTTTCACATTAAATGCAACAAAACTTGGCGCCTCCTCAATACGAGAATATTAAAAGGAAAAACGGAAGCCAAATCCGTTTTGTACTTCGGTAAATATTATACAAGATCTCCAACAAACGCCGCTCCGCTAAGCTGGAATATTAAAAAACGTCGCGCTAAAGTTCCAAAAAATTAAAAGAAACAAGTAAAAAAAATTAATCTTAATTAATCTTAATCTTTTATACCCATCACCTTTATCTTCAAAAAAGGGGGAAAGTACAGCATTCTAATAGAAGGGCGTGGCCGATATTTTTCTATTTTTATAGAATACCATGAAAAATTTTATTTTACGGTCTAGATGAGTACTGAACAAAACAGTTGGGAAAACTTATTTCATAATGTACTCGAGGCCCCTGACCTATTTTGCCCTTTTTCGATAGCAACGTATGTCAGAGAACTTCCAATGCCTCTGCCAAGTTTGAAGCCGATATCTTTATTTTTGCGGCCTGGAGAATTTTTACCACGGACTTTACTCAGACAAGCAGACAGGCAGATGGACAGACGACCAGAGAGATAGGTCTAGGTTGATTTCCAATTTCGTGCTTATCAGGAATATATACATTTTGTGGTGTCCGAACCATCTTTCTTACTGTTGCAAACATTTTCAAAAAAAAATTGTAAACTCCAATACTCTATTATGTTTAGTGGGTATGGCCAATCCTTTTTGCTCCATTTATTTTTATAGCGATAGTAAAAGATAGCTAGCTCAATGTTTTTGGGAAAATTTATATAGATCTATCTGCTGTCGCTTAAGAATAATAATCAAAAAATCCAACTTCTTTTTTAAAGCACAGGTATTCTCAGTTTATGCTGTACTGTAGGTGTATCCTTTGACCTATTTGGCCCATTTTTAGAATTAACCAACGTGCAAAAACTTCCAATGTTTCTGCCAAATTTGACGACGATATCTTTCTTTTTGTGACCTGGACCACAGACATCACATACACGGACAGAGGGACATGTTTAAATCAATTCAAAATTTAATGTTGATCGAGAATATATATACTTTGTGTGGAGTCTCTGAAGTTTCCTTCTGAGCATTACAAACAAAATGACAAAATGAATATACCTTTTACACGTTCGTTGCTTGGTATGAAAGCGGAATACAAATACGCCTCGTGCGTTGACAAATATTTTGTAATAATTTTATTTACCAACTCACTGAATAAAATCAACAGAAATTGACAAAGTAATAAAAATGAAATAACAAGTATTATAAGCAGTTGGAAACCGCTTCATATTTACTTTTATAAGTTAATTATTACTCTATTTGAAAGCTTTTTCATAATTATAATTCTGAGTTGTTTAGATCGTTTAAAACAGTGAAAGTAAACAGGTGAGAAAGTTATACTCGCGTGTATCGAATCTTTTATACCCACCACCCTTATCTTAAAAAAGAGTGAAAAATTAAATTGTCATAGGTGGGTGTGGTAATGAAAGAACTTCCAACGTTTCTGCCAAATATATTCATTTTTGGAGCTAGGGGAACGTTTACCACAGACATTAGATAGTTAAGCAGCCAGTCAGATGGACAGACGTACCGGCGGATATATTTAAATGGATTCCGAATTTCATATTGATCGGCAATATATACGTTCTATGTGGGGCCAGAAGCATCTTCACAAAAAGGATTAAATTTGAATATTCTATTATATCGAATGAACGGGGTCCATTCTTTCAATTTTCGCACAGAGAATATGGGATAGCTAGCGCTACATTTTTGGAAATTTTCTAATTCTATCTGCTATAGTTTACGAGTAATCAGCAAAAATCCAATTTTTTTGGTCCTTCCAAAAGCAGAGGAGTTCTTAGTCTGCGTCATAGTGTGGGTGCATCTTTGAACCGATTTGGTCCATTTTCAATACCAACCTGCGTGCAAGAAATTCCAATTTTTCTGGGAAATTTAAAGCCGATGTCTTCATTTTTGCGGCCAGGAGAATGTTTACGACAGACATTACATACTCTGGCAGACGGACATACTTAAATCGATTTTAAATTTAATGTTGATCGAGAATATATATACTTTGTGGGATCTCCGCAGTTTCCTTTTGGTGACAAAATGAAATATATCCTTCACATTCGGTGGTGGGTATAAAAAATATAACAATAAACCAAAAAGATTATATTAAATGCTAAATCTAAAATCATAACTTAAGACTGATTCCGATTCTGATACAAAAGTTTTTTTATAAGACCGAACCAGGCTTATCATATTCATCTATCGAATATCATCATCATTAAATTTAAGATTGAAATCATTTAACCTTCCAATCATTCTAGATCTTAGATTTATTTTCAAAGCGGATTATTACATAAGTAATTAAACAATTCATAATGATGTACACAATAGAATGAAAAAAAAAGATTAATATTTATATAGAAAAAATAACTCAGTCTTTACTAAATGAAACTAATAATATTAAAAGCGCAAAAAATTAATTCACCATTTAGATAATAACGATTTGTATAAAAATTTATAAGCACCTCATGAGAGTATTCGTAATTTAATGTAAGTGATTTAAAGCACCGAAGTAAAATAATTCTTTATATGTTATACTATTAAATATGTAGATACAAATACAATATATTAGAATTGCGCATTATTCTATAGATAGAATGAAATTTGAGTCCAAGCCAGACCATTAAATACCCTACGTCAGATTGCCTAATACAAGACTTTCTGTTATTTCGTGAGAAGAGACGAAAAATTATGAACTTATTATAGCTTTGTGCAAAAAATAGGTTTACGTGATCTAAATTTAATATAATTCATTTTTGTATTAAATTACTGCTGGACATCCAGCTTTGAACTTTGATTAGCAAGTACTACAGGTTAAAATGATAAAGTAATTGGCAATACTAGTGTAAATAATGCTTGAATTCGACGATTTTGACTGTCCTCCACCTAAAGCAACAATTTTTCATTTAGTATTATTGAGTCATTCAGTATAAACAACCGCTAATCACGGAATGCTCTAAATCGCATTTTCGACATTTATTACTTTTCTTGTTTGATTTGAAGAAAACTGCTGCTGCAGCCCATCGAAACCTTTTAGAAGCTTATAGTGATGCTGCTCCCTGAAATTGAAATTTGTCATGTTTATTTTGTATACCACGTTTCTGCCGATTTTTTTCGGAAAATATTAGAAATAGTAATTTTTGTGACATAAAGACCCTTTTAAAACTCGGCGATATGTGGTTAGTGATTGTAAAAATGTTTTGATTGTGAATTCATTTTCAATAGTGTATGTCCTTAGGCCAAGACTCGTTAGCGTACTAAATTTCGTCAGAAGGCCTGTACGTTCATAAAGTCTCACTTTCCTTAAGAAAGGTTTTAAGGGAGGTTGTTTCAAAAAAATTGATCCCAACTGATCTAAATTTTTCACATTTAATTTACGCCTTAATTATTTTCTACCGTAATTTGCAACATTTTCGATATAAAAACAGAATGGAGAAGCATATAAGGAATAGCCGTAAGAATGGACCGATCAAATCTATTTGCAATAGAGTTTTTCTTTAAGTCAAAATTCATCAAAATGTCTCAAAAATTGCGAACGGTTGGTTGAGCGCAATAATATATGAACATCAGATAGCAGATAGAAAGGCTTACATTGATTCAGAAAATAATCCAGACTCGATCGTTATAATAAAAGTTGGATCTATCTTAAGTCCTTTTGGGTGTATATGAATAGACATCGGATTGCAGATAGATAGGCTTAAATTGATTCAGAAAATAATTCAGACTCGATCAATATAATAAAAGGAGGATTCATCTTAAGTCCTTTTGGGTGTTGATTAATACCCTCATAATGCCCTGTAACGCAAGTAATGCTGAATATAATAAAAGAAAGAAGAAAAGTCTAAAGCAACAAATAAATATCATCCAGAAATTTTGTGGCTTAGGAATAAAATAAGTTGTCTTAATAAACCGTTATTTATTTATCTCTTGATATCTGCGAAAATTTTCTTTTTGTTTTTCTTGAAGTCTTTAAAATTTGCGCAATTTCTCCTTTTCATAAATAATAATTGAAACGTAAAAATATAAACAATTGAATGTGAGACTGTGATCACTTCAACGATTCATAAATTATTCTGTCAGAATACTAGTTTTTCCTTTCTACGCTTTACAAACAAATTTTTACGGCCAATTTATGTAAAACGTTTACGTAAAACTTTTACGCATCCATACCAGATACTACATTTTATACATTTTACTTTTTTACCAGAAAAAAAGAAAATTATTTTAAAAAAATTCATTTTGCATTTCAAAACATCGTTGCCGACAAGTTTTCCTTTGAATTTGATTATTATTGTGACAGTAATTAGAATTTAAAAGCCGAATTTAACCGCCTCAGCATATTTCATTGTTCATGTCAAACGTCTTCACCTATTCTTGCCGTAACAGAAAGTAACAAGTAGTTAATCCAAAACTACTTTTAAGATAACAATCGACTTGCAAAGTCAGTTTCATTCTTTTGAAAAGCAAAATTATCCTTTTGTAAGCTTCTATTCTAATGAGTTCGTAATATTAATTTAACCAATAAACGGTACCTATTATACATAGTCTATTAGTTAACATTTCGTTTACTCATCCGATTGAAATGTTTGTGATCTGAATGAACACAAAACAGATTAATAGGCGACTAAACCAATGCCAGATAAAATCATAATGAAGAATTTCTCTTCTGTTTAATTCTTTCTTAAAAACATATTTAATCGCTGCATTATTATTAATTTTTTCTTTTTCGTTATTTAAACAGTTTAATATTTTGATATTGACGATTCAAACACGTAAATCGTGTCGTCTTCAAGTGTGATCGCAAACAGTTGCTTTCTTGCAAACAGTGCTTAGTGATTAAAAGTTAGGATTATATTGAGAAAACACATTCGCTGTGCATTCCTAACGCTTCTGTGTATACTTTTCATAAAAACATTATAAAATATTGAGTCGATAATTTTCAGAAGCATTTCATTTATCGATAGATGATAATAACAACCGGAAACTGAGACAAAGTATTGATTAAAAATGTGCACATTTTGCAAACATTCTTAACACGCATTTCGTAACTAAATAATAAATACATCGTCAAGAGTTGAAATGTGAAAAGAAAGTGAAAAAAAATAAATAAATAAATAAATAAATTACATAACTGATAAAAAAAAAGCCTCACATATAAAAAGATCCTATCAAATTGTGAGACGAATAAACGCATCGACCTTTAATGCACCTGTTTATTGAAATTTCACTTTGAAAAACCGTGCAAAATACTCTTAGGCGCTTACATGCTCTCGCTTTCTTTTTGGAAAAACACTATTTCTTTCTAATTAGTCATGTGCCACAAACAACCAGTTTTAGATCATAAATAAAACAAATCCCCCGTTAAGACGTAAAACGTGATATTCTCTTTATAAATATAAGAGTTTTCAATTAGAAACTAAAAAGGTAAGTAAGTGTGATTGCAATATTATAGTTGTGCGCTTTGTGTGCTATGAGCACATACAATAACAAATATTTTTATTATTATTTTTTTCTTTTTTTTTTTTTTATTGTAATTTATTCCCTCGACAGTTTATGTAGTCGCGCGCTATGGCACTCTATAAAGATTCATAATTGTTAATTAATCCAATTGCTATGACGGCATTTGAAAATGTGTGAAAGAAGTCTTCCGTAAGACGATGTATTAAATCGTTTTTTTTTACGAACACATGTGCATAGCTTTGTTTGTTGTTTACACGATACTCTAACAAGTAATTTAAGATGCGCTTATATTCTCTCTTAATTAAAACTTACTAGAGATTTTTAAAGCATATTTAACAGACGATGTATATGTAAACCGCTAGACGCATTGAATTGTATTATGTACGCTGCTCTTAAAACAGTGAATGACTTCCTCTGTGTGTATTATGTATTTATTTTATATTACAGATATATATGTATATGTATATATGTGCCTGTGTTTTATATATAAATGAAAACTTAAACTGATGGTATGCATATTTTTGGCATTCGCCCACTTGAATTCGTAGTAGAGTGTAACGATGCGCAAAGTGTTTTTGCCAATGGCAATGCAATGCAATACAATGCAATGTAATGCTTTCTTCTTTATGCTTCTATTGTCTCAGTTTTATTTGCATTTTGTTACGATAAATTGTCGGGAAACTGCCCCTTACTTCTAAGCATTATAACAACACAATATAAGGTAAGCGTCACACTGACGTAATTAAATATTCAATAATGTGTTGCTCTCGAATTCTTTTTTTGTTATTCATTACTGTGTTCGCCACTTTTTTTCTTCTTCTTCTTCTTCTTTCTTTAGATTTTTTATCGTTGTATTTAAGTCGTTCGTTTAGACGCGAGCATAATAACCAAAACAATTTCAATTTATTCTTTAATTTTATAATTTTAAATCAGTTTATTAATATGTGCGGCTCATCACAACTAGTTTCAATGACATTGAAAATTTTTAATGCCTCTACTCCAGCAATAAGAGTGTATTAGATTTTTGATTTCAGTTGTAACACAGAGCTACCAGTGCAATTAAATCTGAATTATAAAATTTAGAGAAAATCCATAAAGTTTGTATGCCCTTTTAAAAAGAAAGATTTCTAAATCATCTTAAGTATATATTAAGTACATTCGTGCACCCGTGCGGCCTTCGCTACTAAAGAGCAAAAATTTAAAAACTAAATAAAGATCTTGCGTATATCTTTAGCCGGGATCGAAATGTCACTTGGAAATGGAAGTAATTCATCGAGAAAATTCAATTCTTATGATATTCAAAAAAATCCTAAAAAAATAAATTTTGGAAAATCTTGCTTTGACTTCAAAGCAGTTAAAGAAGACAATTTAAAACTACATAATCGTTATTTGAATCTGACATTGATTCCAATCATTTACATAAAACAACTACAAATAATAGAAGAGTTTTGTCATATTTAAAATAGTTGATGAACCGCGTTAATCTTCCCACTTGACATGAGTGCATTCGCATTTATATTTAAATAAGGTCATGTGTTTATTAAATGCAAAAAAAAAAAAAAAAAAAAAAAATAAGAAAAAAGACAGAGAGCGTGTATGCGGCTCTCTTAAAAGTCTCGTTTTCTGTCTCTCTATGTAAATTAAAAGAAATTTTCTCTTTATGTCAATGGTCGTTAAAGAAATTGAATTTCGTGTTTTTCATTCTTAGATGAATTCTTCCAATCACTTGGATAATTTGGCCGAAACAGAATGGCTAGAAGAACTGTTAACAGAAGTACAATTGGAACAATTTCTAGAACGTATACGTGATGATCTGCAAGTTACTCGATTAGCTCATTTCGATTATGTGCAACCGGAAGATCTAGAGCGATGCGGTTTGGGTAAACCCGCAATTCGCCGTTTAATGGAAGCTGTGCGCAAGAAAAAAGCTCATCAATGGCGTAAAAATATTCTATCGAAATTAATTGGTGGTGGCAAGCAGCCATCATCAAAGAAATCTTCCTTAAATGCAAACAAAGAGCAACAGAATACTCAACTTACCTGCCTCATACATGAAAAAGATATTACTCTGGGTAGCAAATTGGGAGATGGATCATTTGGTGTTGTAATGAGAGGTGAATGGCTAGCGGCCCCAAGTGGTCGTTGCATTCCAGTAGCAGTTAAAGTAAGCAAACTTTTCAAGTAATCTTCCAAGAAATCTTGAAATTAATTTAGGTTTTTATATATATTTAAGGTACTCAAGGCTGATAATCTTACACAACCCGGAATTATTGAGGATTTCTTTCGTGAAGTTCAAGCTATGCATGCCTTGGATCATTCTAATCTAATACGCTTATATGGCGTTGTTTTATCGCAACCTATGATGATGATCACCGAATTGGCGGAGCGTGGTTCTCTTTTGGATACCTTACGAAAACAAGATAAGCACACCCCTTTGACTATTATATGGAACTGGTCGGTACAAATAGCTACCGGTATGGCTTATCTAGAACAGAAGCGTTTTCTACATCGTGATCTAGCCTGTCGCAATGTGTTGTTGGCGTCAGGAAACAAAATTAAAATTGGAGATTTTGGCCTAATGCGTGCTTTGCCACAGGAGGACGACTGTTATGTTATGTCTGAACATAAAAAAGTTCCATTTCCTTGGTGTGCCCCAGAATCGTTACGTTATCGTCAATTTTCCCATGCATCGGATACTTGGATGTTCGGTGTTACCTTATGGGAAATGTTTACATTTGGTGAGAATCCTTGGGCTGGTTTAAACGGTTCTCAGATATTACGTAAAATTGATCGAGAAGGGGAGCGTTTACATCATCCCGAAGCTTGCCCTCCAGATGTTTATGAAATGATGTTACAATGCTGGGATAAAACACCTGCAGAACGGCCCACATTTGCTGCTATAAAGTGAGTTCAACCCAAACTTATAATTCTGTTCATTTCTTAAAAAGTTTTTTTTGTGGTGCTATCCAGGGAATTTCTTGCGGGTACATCGCCACCTGTATTGAAAGCAGTTCGACCTTGTCTGGAAGTAAATCGTTTAGAAATTTCAGTTGGAGATAATATAGCCATTATCGACGGCCGTCACGAATTAAAACTAATAAAAGGGCAAAATCAACGTAATTTCAAAATTGGTATTTTTCCACGTAACGTACTCGAGAAGACTGTAAACAATGATTTGATTAGGCCTTTTCATGATGGCTTAAAAGCAACAGGATCACCATTTGGTTTTTGTTGGGGTGGCGCTGGTGCTATAGCGGCTTCGGATTTTCAGACTGATCGAGCTCGTAAAACGTCATTACAAGCTCAAAGCAATATATCACATGCTAAAGAACGAAAATCGATAGTTAACAAGCAATTTGCATACAATAAACTTATTAATGAGCGCGGTGGTACAGAAATTACAAAAAATTTTTGTCCAACGGCCAAAAGCAATAACTCTAAAAAGAACTTGGGGCCTCAAAGACCACCTCCACCTCTTGCTCAAACTCAACAAAGAGAGGGTATCCTAATAGATATTTCTCCAGAATATGGGGGTGCTGGTCCGCCTCCCTTAATGCCTGCCGATACAACGTTCTGTATACTGGATGCCCCGATTGATGTACCTACAGAAGGTGATGATTATCGCATGGACAATGACTTAACACCGCATACGCCGACTCTCAATACTGCTCGACAGTTTGAGTTTAACAATTCGCCGTCTACTCGCCCTCAGCCACCTCCTTATCAGATGCCGCCCACTTATTCAAATACTATGGAATTTTCACAATACCAACAACGACCTCAGAGTCAAACACCTCCAAAAGAGGATCCATTTGATACTGGTAGTACTGCGGTCACTACAACAAATAGTGACATACCAGCTTTATACTCGAATGTTTTGACGTCTAAACAATCTCAAGAAAGTCCTTTAAGGTTAGTTAACTTTACCAAATTCCAAAAATACTTTGCTTTAAATTTCTAAAGTGCTTTTATAGAACTACTTGTCCACAGGATGCTAGTACAAATACTCCAACAGCGCGTAAAAGTCTTTTTGGTACTACATCAACAATGGCAACTTCTAATACTTCTTTGAGCGGCAACAAAGAAAATATACCACAATTATCAATGGATGTCACAAATCAAAAGCCTTACGAAACGGCACGAAATGTGGCTGAAGACACTGCTCTGCAAAGGAATCTCAGTAGTCTAAGTATAGATAAGCAACAGCAGGAAAATTCAAAAGGCAGCCAAAGTGGTGAACAAAACCACCAGCAAGTCACGCTGGATGAAAGCTTCATAGCTGAGTTGGAAAAAGATATGTACGCTAATAAAGGCCAAAACGATTTAGAAAGAAATTCGGCTGCAATGTATGCCAACAAGGAAGTATTGTTTAAAACAGATCTAACTCCGCTTAAGGGTCGGGAGACAACTAACTCGCATTCCTATCAATCTAGTCCTTTATCTAATCTACAAGTTTCACCGAAAATTCATAATACGGAAAGAAGTAGTGATTACGGCACTGCCGAAATGCAAAAAAAAAGTATCGTAAGCACAATGACTTCTTCTGGTGTTACTAACACTACACAAAGTTTGGTTAACAGAATCTGGTATGAGCAAGTGGGAGCTAGAGAGGAAATACTTCAAAAACAGGAAATATATCAAGCTACTCCGGCAACAACCAGCGAAACTAATCATAGCTTTGTGGCCATTTCAAATAGAGTTGTTGCTTGCAAGCAGCAACAACAACATATTTACAGTTCGGCCTCTTCTTTATATGGTGCTGTGCTGGGCTCTGCACAAAATATGTATGACAGCGTAGCACCAACGCCATCTACATTTTACGGACAGATTCCTATGGGTAATAGTCAAGTATATGCCAATGGTGGGGTAGCTATACCATTACAAACCGCCATCTATGACGAAGTTACCGGAGATGATTACTTGAGGCCTCATCGTCCTGCTCCTCTAGCACCGCCTCAGTTGTCTACTCAACAGATACAAAGACGCCTAGAGAAACTAAAGAGGCAGCAAGAAGCCCAAATTGAAGGCAGCAATACATTGTATGCTCCTATACCTTCCGAATATGAGCGAGAAAATCAAAAAATAATACAAATGATGAATGATTTGGGTCCGAATACAATGGAACAGGATGTACGCAATGCATTACGAGCGGCTAGTGGAGATGTTAATCTGGCTATACGCCATTTTAAAATCGATCAGTTATCTAAGTAAGTGTTTTAAGTGTTAGATCTATAATGTTTTTATGACAATAACTAATTTTCGACAGACTCGGTGTAGCTGATCGTTCTCAATGTGAAAAGGCTCTACAGAAAACCGGATGGAGCTTGCAGCTTGCAGCAGCCGTTTTGTTGGAAACAACTTCCTAAAGTCCAATAACGTAACCATTACAATATCATGTAGTCCATTACAATATCATTCCCCCCGCGCTTAGTGCTTATGCCACAAAGTACAAGAACAATAACAAGAAAAGGAAACTCCAGTGGAAAAAATTGTGATTACAAGTACAATTTAAAACATCACAGGAACGAAATTTATAAAAAAAATATATATCAAATTATTCTAATAACCCAGTCTATCCTATCATCAATCATAATACTATTACCCACATCACCACTCATAACGACAAAATTCCTTGAGACAATACGATGTGAAAGTGCAGTCACATCAAAATATATATTTTTATAAGTGTTGCTTTATATAAACGTAAATCTGTAATCTGTAATCCGTAATCTGTTTGTGCGTAAGCGCTTCCTGTGACTTTATATTACATCATTGTGGCTTTCATTAATATTAATAGAAATATTTTTTTTTTTTATATATATGTATTTAATTATAACTTAATTTCGTTTTTAAATAACCTCTAAATATATTTTTAACGTATGTCTGACGTCGTCATTTTAAAACTTAAACCACGTTAAATTTTAAAATATAATTTAAATAGAGCGCTTGAGTATGAGTATGTGATTTATATCCAGTATATATGTGTGAATGAAATAAACGAATGAACAGAAGAAAAACAAAAGACTAAAATAATATATATGTACAGGAACTTTTATTGCCTTTCAAATAATAAACGAACTATCATCCAAAGGAAATATGTTTATTTTTACTACAATACCGCACAAAGAACTGAAATCTACTGTTGCCGAAAACATGCAAAACGTTTTGGAAACATATTTGCCTGAGAGAAAATCATTCGAATCAAATTGCGGCTCTTTCTCTGATTATTGCATATCCATGTTTTAGCTAAAGTACTAAATAAAAGCTTAACATCATTCTATTGAAAATATTTTATATTAACTTCACTTTTTATTAAATTGTAAAAAAAAAAGAGTATACCTATCACTAATATTTAGTTTGCATTTTCGCACGCATCAACCCAATCGTTATAAACATCAAGGGGCTCCGACAAGAAGTTAATGGTCGTCTGATAATCTTCCAAACAAACCCTACATGATATTCGTGCAGTATTACGGCTTTTGTCCATCTTCACTTCGCATGACTTTTCATGATTACAAAACGGGCAATTAAATTGCTGATCCAATGGTTGGATATTCTTGCGCTTCGGTGGCGGCTTTCTTTTCGATTTTCGTCTACCCATAGTTGTCAATTATATTAATCTCCACAGAAAGGTAATATTTTTCTAAAAATTAGCGAAACAAATTTTATATATTAAAAACTCAAAATTCAAGCTTAAATATTAATCACTCACAGAAGACTACGACAATAATTCTCTTGTGAAGATATTAGTTCAACTTTTAATTTACAAAAAATGTTTCGTTATATTTCCTTGCATTTTTTATTTTCATTTGCAATATTTTTCCAACGCTTTAACTATTTTATTTTACATATTTTTATGTGTATATCACACAACACCACTTGAGAGACGCGATAATTTTGACCATCAGCTGTTTATTACTTTTATTCATTTTATACAGCATTGCCAACGAAATGTACCGTTATTAAGTTTAATTATTTTAGAATTTTTAATTTATGGCAATACTGTTTTTGGCTTAATAGTACATGGCTCATGTCAAAGATATATCAAGATAGATTAACTACGACAATTAAAGTGAAGATTAAAACATAACTTTGTGAAGTGCAAAAACGGGCTTAACAAAATGTGTAAAAATATTCCGTCCAATTCTAAATAGAATATTCTGTGTATATTTAATATTGACTACTAACACTATAAAGTTTTTAAGCTTCTCACGTTGCAGAGATATGAAGAAGTATTATGATATTTATAACTTGGATAAAACCTCGAAAGTGACAATCTACTGGCGTATTGGCGCATATTTCATATGCCAACATGCTGCCAAGCCATCTCTTCTTCACAAAAAAAAACAAAGACTGCAGCGACGCCTATTCCCATTTATACCGTAATTGGTGAATCCTAACTATCTCAAGACAATATATTAGCAGAATACAGCGTCAAATAGTGATATTTTAGTTGATTATTCGGGACAATTTTGTGCTTTTGCAGTTAGCTACGGGAACGATTCATACCGATGTTTGGACTGTCATTTCTTGGAGGTTGTCAAAGTCGAAGTTTCTTTTTATTTAAAAATATATTTCCAAACGTTTCGCGCTAATTTTTCAATTATAATTTTTGACGAATTTCGGACTCACAATGCGATCGTATATCATATACTATTTCAAACTTTATTTGTGGCCATCAACTCAGTGTGTACCTGTCAATTTTATATGTATGTATAGCTTAGTGTGTTAATTTTTGCATAGATAAGTGTTTCAACAATGTGCTACAGACTCGGAACATGTGCGGCATTACGCGCTAATCTATCGAATATTTTTGTATGTTACCAAATGAACGACTGACTATTCTTTACACTTAAATGTTTATGAATTTTTATTTAATTTCAAATTTGACCGGGCCAAAATACTTTTTAGCAATTTGTCTATGCGTGGTATTATATGAATTTTTTAAATTGAATTTAATTTCTTTTTCTTTTATTAATGCAATTACTTCTCTCGATGAATAATTTTCTTGTTTAAGCATAATTATTCTATATCTCATCTTTTTCTAATAAACGATGCTGATGGAAATTAATTTAAAAAAAAAAGTCAAAGGCAAAAAAAAATGTTTCTTCAAAAACTATTCTAAATACAATTGAACAAAAATTTCGGAAAATTCTTTTAAGAGAAACTTTTGAAAACCGAATCTAAAGAAAAAACTTTAAAAAAAATTTAAAAAAAATTTTTTTTTTTAAACTTTCATACTTTCTAACCTCAACGCTTAGTCGATCAATGATGCGCAGAAAAACAAAGAAATTCGAATAAAAAATTAATATTTCAGACTACGTAGCCCAACGTCTTAAAAGCAAATTGCGTGCAGAAAATTGTTATTATTAACTATTAAAAAAGAAACAAATAATAATAAGATAAATAATAAGACAAAGCTAATAAGCAATTAAGAAAACAAACGAACCGAATGTATCGCATATCAGTAAAATTATTTGAGAAAAAAAGGGGGTAAGTAAAGAAATTGATATTAATTGTAAAAGCAAGAGAAATATAATAAAATAAAATTAAACAATAACATAATTAGATTAAATATCATGTACTTTATAACATAAATTGAATGAATTAATTCGAACTATTTTTACCTAAAAATATAACAAAGGAAAGAAATTAATTAAATCCAAATGCCTGCGAAGGAATAAAATAAAATAAATGTGAAATTCTTTAATTGAATGAAATGAATTAAATAAAATGTTTGTTAATAGGTTGACTTGTTAAAAGCTCAATATTTTTTAAAAAGCCTAATATGAATTTCTTATATAAATGTCACGCGACAATTATTTATCGGTAATAAAGTTCAACGACTTGCCTGAGCAACTTTTAATTTAAATAAATGATTTACAAATTAAAACAAGCGAACGCATGTATCGCCACATGATACTAACAAAGTATTACAAACAAAAGCTCAGGTAACAGTAAATAAAGTTCAAATAAAAACAAACCAAAAAAAAAAAGAAGCAAAATCCAAAATAAAAATTTTTCGCAGTCATTGCTTCAAAAATTACAATTTCGTGAAAATTATTTGCATTACTAGTGCTATGAATATTGCTTCTGGTATTTTTTATGTTTTTGTGTTTAATAAATTTTTCTTCTATCTATATACAAACGTACTCCATTACAAGTAATGTAAAAACAAAAAAAGAAGAAAAAAAACTGACCTAAATCACTTATGAATTTTTGTCTTAAACTCCAATTGATTGTGTGCAAAAGTATTGAATAAGATTTTTTGTTTTTTTTTCTTACAACAACATAATATCATATTGCACAGTTAAATAAAAAAAAAAAGAAAAAAAGAAAAAAGACCGTAACTGTTGCATGTGTGATTCAATCGACTTACAACACTGTGTGCATTGTGAACATATTCGTTATACGCAATAAGTATTGAATTTGGGTTAACTGCTCCCATTTTCCGTTTTCAGGTCTTTTGAGTTAAGCTGGTTTTACTCTTTCTTTATACATTTTGTTTTTGTATTAAAAACTGGTTGTTCGACTTTATAGTGACTCTTAAGATCGGCCCCACAATTAAAAAGCCTGCAACACCTAATAGTAGACTGCATAGAAAAAGCAAAAACAAAAACAAACAACAAAGACAAAGTATCCGTTTATGCATACCTGTCTGAGAGCTTGTGGCTGTAATAATTTCATATTAATTTGGGCTCTAACAGTAGTCTATGCAATAAGAGTCATGAATAAAGACACATGTTCGTTGTTTGTTATTATTATTATTATGTTGAATGTTTCTTACAGAGTTTTCGGAATGCATGTAAATTGTTGGTATAAAGACATATCCATCATAAAGCTGGAAACTTTCAACGTAGACATTGTAATTGCTTTACTTTCAATTTCATTGGCTGCTTTGTACACTTTGCGGGATAGTTTAACAATGTCTCCTAACGTTGTCTGAATTATAGGAAGTATAGGAAGTATTACGTTTATCGCGTTTCCTTTATAATTATGAAAACACATCCTTAGATATCGTTAAAAGCAAGGAGTTTAATCGAAGTCTTCGCGGAATTTCATTATTACGCCCACCAAGAAAGATGAGCCATATATTTAATTTGTCATTTTGTGTGTAATACCCAGAAGAAAACTTCAGAGATCGCACAAATTGTATATATTCATGATCAGCATGCCGGTCTGTAGAATTGATTTAAACATGTCTGTCTGTCTATCTATCTGCCTATGTACTGTCTGTGGTAAACTTTCTCCTCACCATAAAAGTTAAGTTATCGATTGGAAATTCATCAGAAACATTGCAAGTTCTTGGACGCAAATTAATGTCGAAAATGATCCAAATGGATCCCAGTTCATGCCTGCAGTGTGGCGAAAATACATTTGTGTTCTGGATGTTTTACTCACTACTCATAGACTACACAATTCAAATATCCACTGTATTCCATAAAAATAGAAAAAAAATTGCCCCGCCCATCCATAAAAAAATATTAATTTTTTTACCTGTTTTTAAGATGGGTATTAGATATTCCGCAAAGTTGGATATAATTTTCATACTCGTTTTTAATTATTTTTTCGGACCCGATTTTCATTTTTCACATTCTTTTTTAAACACTTTAAATGTTTTTATGTTTAAAAAAATGCAGAAAATAAATTTTAAAGCTAAATATTTTACGATCTTTTTGTGTAGTAAAAGCAAAGATTAAATCAAAGAAATATCCCATATCTGGATGTAAAACAAACAAAATGGGTAATAAATATTATTAGGATTCGATGTTAGAAAGAAAAGCCGCAAAAGGTACCTGTTATTATCCTTAGAATTGTGCTAATGAAGCTTAGAATTAAGAAAAAGCATTTTAAAGGAAGAAACCAAACTTTTAAAAAATTAAAAACGTTTTTTTTTTGTTTGCTTTATAGATATTTTAGACACTTTGGATCACATGGAAAGATTTTATTAACTGCGAAAAATTGTTTTTCGTAAAATTTCGAACTTTTTCGTAATCACTCCAGAAAGAGTGCATACGTTAAATGATTCCTTTCTGAGAAGTTATGGCCTAATTTCTTGCCTATTGATTTCTAACTTCTCTAACCCAATAATAGATATTCTTGAATAGTGTTCATAATCATTTCAAAGCATTTTCAAACAAAAATATGTTAATGGAGTTTCAGCTGAAGGATTGCGAAATTGATATATGGCAAAACGGGATATTTCTAACAAGCATTATTATGAATTTGGCTACAGAATTACATATGTTCAGGTTTTTTTCTTTTTTATTTCGGTTCAGGTAAAGTGTTATAAGAAATAAATTCTACAGCTGGGATAAGCTCTTCGGCGTTACACAGGTTCCTTCTCAAGACATTTATATGTTAATAGTATTACCACATTAGAAGTTGTGAAAAATTTTTTTCAAGACCCTTCCGACCTTTCTGGACTCTTCGGCCTATTTTGTGTTTTTTAAACGGAGCTTTGTCTGAAATATATATTTTTTTATGTTTTACATTCATACATCTATTTCTTAAGCGAGGTAATATTACTTATTTTATTTATCTAGCCCATCCCGTACTCAACGCATAAACAATCCCGGAACCTTAATAGCTCCTTAGTTTTATTTGTTTTGCAATTTATAACCTTTACTTTTTACTTATAACTTTCTTTCTTTATTATTATTATTAGTTTGCTTTACTAGTACGTTGTTCGTGTAAGTTCATTCTCGATCAGTGTCGTGCTGAAAAAGTACAAACTCGATTCCTTCTTCCTTTACCAGAAACTTCGATTCCCGTCAGATCAACTGAATTCGAATTTAACTTCAAATAAGAATTTGTCACATCCGTTAAATGGCTTTCCCTTACAGCTCACCTTAACCTAATGCTATTATACTTAACTACACTTAACTGTGTACGAAACAAAATAAGCAACAATTTGCGTCCTCACAGTGTAAAAAGTGCAATTCGCTCTCTTTGGCAGATACAACAAAACGGCGAACCTCTCGAAAAAAATCTCCAACTATCGCAAGAAAACTGGTCAAAAAAAAAAACCTTTTTTTCTTTGTTTCTCACAGAGATTTTCCTTCGTAAAGAAAAATTATTTGAAACTTCAATGGGATCCCTTCTTGATCGTTTTTTTTTTTTAAATCATTCGGATTGCAATCAATTTTGATATCAAGAATATTTCTTATTTAATTTGAAACAGGTTTTATTAATTGTAAAGCAATTGTTTATTCCAGCATAACCCAATTAGGTAAATAAATTATAATAAATTAATATGTAAGCTGAGAGAAGTTGTTGAAGTTTTCATACCGAGAGTCACGTTGTGACTTAACTAAAACATCAACTAGGCACTTAATAACCGAACTTACATCCAAAACGAAAGAAATAATATCTAATCATTTGCAAAAGAAATTGTAAAATCAATGTAATCCATGGAAATAATGTATGTGGACACTGTATACAACCGAGCAACGAAATGAAGTTAATAATATATAATAATAGCATTCCATCTTACGTTAACGTTTGACTGAATATTATAAACAAAGACAATACAAAAAATCAAAAAAAAAAAAAAAGAAACAAAACAACAAAAAAGTTGTCTTTTCAATTGTAATGACAATCTATGCATTAAGCTTTAACTTATTGAACTCATTACTAACAAAAGGAATTTATTTATAGAGCACTAGCACCTCTTTTTAAGTGTAAGAATTATCGATAAAAAAAATATCATATAATGGTTCCACGTAAGCTTTAAAGGGTTAAAGATGATAATGATTTTAAATGTTCTACGATAACCGGGAAATGATATTTAAATTCATATCGCATTGCATTTTAAAGAAATTTTTTCAAAAAACGACCTTGAATATCAAACTAATTTAATTTGCTCATCGAATTTTAATCTGTTTAAGATTTTTATATTTAACTCTTAGGCTAATAGCTCCACCAACTAATTAGGTGGTTAGGTTTCTCTTCGCTTATTTTAAAGTTTTATACCTAAACACATTTTTATATTTTCGCCTTGCATATCACACGCAACATGACCAAATTGTTATTTTGTATATATATCCAAACGTTTTTTGGGTGATGGTTACTATGCATACCAAATAACTGCGTTTTCAAAACTTTTCGCTAAAGCATGTTAAAGAGACTTAATCGTTTTATTGACATTGACTGTCAGTGGTTTAATGTGTAAACATTTTTGGTATCTTAAAGACTAACAAGGTTATCTTTCTTACATTCCTCACAACATTTTAAGAATTTTTAAAATTTTTACCTTTTTTAATGCGAATTAAATAGATTTCAAAACGTTTACGAAGTAGTTTCATGACAATTACTGTTAAATATTAATTTAATTAATTACTTTATTGCTTGCTCCTATTGACAAATGTTAAATGTAAATTTCTCTAGCTCTAATCAAATTTCTGAAAAGCTCATTAATTGTTTCTTCTTATTGTCTGGTTTCATTAAACGTAATAAATATTATAATGGATATATTAGTTCCGGAGTTAAGCCCTGAAATTCACCACGTAAAGGTAATACACAAATGTTGCGTAATATTTTTGGATAATTGTGGGCGAGTTAGCTGGACCAGAAGGACAAGTTTTCCACACATCTCTTAACTGGCTCTTCATACTATTTGTAGAAGGATTAAAATCAGTATCTATTATGGATTGTAAGGCTTTGAGCACAATGAATCCGTGCTTATATTCCCACAACTTCCAAATATTTCCATGTTTTGGAATGTAAACGAAAACGATGAAGCCGAGCATTTTGCTTGTATGGGAATATAGGCACGGTTAAGTTGCGTTCTCTTACGATCTATATTTTTACCCATTAACTATGAATATATCCATTTCTTTGTCCGGATAATGCAACCTTGTTTTAGTAGCATATGTAAAACAGGGTTGTCATCTGGTGCTTCATACGTTTAGTGTAATATTTGCCATTTTACAATATGAATCGTTTCATAACCGATGAATGTGATAAAATAGTAAAAAGTTATTTAAAAGATGCTACTTCTGTAGTAGGCACGTGTAGTGCATTACGAGCAGATTATGGTCGATATAATCGCCC